>JAOWBC010000812.1:12460411-12484879 GCA_028566105.1 Hypoplectrus providencianus | reverse complement strand
GTAGACTCAGAGTGTAAAGACACATGCACAGTGCCAGCAGGCTTATTTCGTCAGCTGTGGAAATTGTTGCAGCTCCCCTTTTGACATTTTCACAACTCCGTACTCTAGTTTGCACACTGGAGCATCTTTGCACTGCAGGGCGTGCCATTCAGGGCCCTGCATCTTCTTGCTTGTCACATTGCAGTGAGTGAATGCTCCTGCTTGGTAAGCATTTTGATCCAAAACATGTCAGTCAGCTGTTTGCACAGTGGTCGATTGTGATCTTACAAGAATTCCATTATTTTTCCCGCATTCCCGTAACATACAGAAGCGCTCAAACTTATTGCTTCATTCATAAAATATGTGACTGCTGAAAAAACAAGCGTGAGCTAGGGAGCTGGCCTGACAAAATTAATTTGCAGTGTAGTTCACAGATGTGGAGAGGATGACGATTGGGCCTACTGAGTGAGGACAAAGCTGATATTAGAATGTTAGTATAAAGCGTGTTAAAATCAAATTTTGAATGGGATAAGGGATTGAAAGGATGATGCAAGAGGATTTTACCACTGAAGTGTCAAAAAGAACATTGTGAGAAACAACAATTACAAAATGCATTAGAAAAAGGATGGGTGGATGTAACTGGGTACAAGGACATAAAATATCAGTGATATTGATCATAAATCTTTTTGCCAGTTTAATACCTATGACACTTATTAAGAACATTGAAAGAGATGGTAGCTTGTGCATAACAGATAAGTTAGAGTTTTAAACTCACAAAAATCTAAACTAAAGAGTGATTGCATTTCATGAAGGTGTTGTTGTTTATCAAGGCCAGTCAGGCTGAAAATGTTTCTTCATTTCATGTCAAATGTTTTGTAATATCTACTGTAAGTATTCAATGTCAATCATGACACTGGAAAAGAGGATGTGAATCGAAAGTGTCATGTCATCCAGATTACAAAAAAATGTATTTTTACCATCTCCGCTCTCTTCGTATCTGTTTGTGCAGATTGGAAAAAGCTTTCTGTGGAGCTTTTGGAGTTTTTCAAATGTCATGTTTTAATTCTTTGGATATCACAAGCTAGATTCTCCTCCACTGCAATGTCGAGTCGGCAGAAGTCTCAGTTATCGGAAAACTCTTGAAATAAAATCTGTCTCACCATCTGCCTGGCTAGATACCAACAGGGGGGGATGGAAAATATGTTTTTCTGGTGATTTCAGGGAACAGATAATTTAAAAGCAATGCCTTTAATGCCATGCATGAGAAGAATGAACATTAAATGCTGCACGATAAGATTTGCAGAATACAGGAATCTGAGCATTTGTTGTTTCTTTAAGTTGTTTGCAAAGCGAGATCTATTGCCTTAAACTTTTAAGACTAAGTTATTAGTTTTTTGACGCATGCAGACTTTCGACTTTTATGTCAAGTTATTATTTTCTAACTCACTAAGGTGTTTATAGCACTTTAGTGTGTGTGTGTGCGCCTCTGAAGATGCCGGGGAAAGACAAATGATGCTGTCAGCGCGCTGCTCCACACTGTGAAGCAGCAGATCAAATTGTAAAAACCGGTGGAGGAGAAGGAGGCCGGGAGAGTAGAGGAGAAGAAGGGCAAAAGTTTGGGAAAGGTAGAACAATGAGAATGTAGAAGTGCTTGGTGAAGGGAGCTGAGAGTAATGAAGGTGTTTCTGCTGCTCTCCAGGGTTGTTTTTCCATCTCACTGTCTGTTCTGGGGGGTTAAAGTGACACCGGGCCACAATGTTTAGGTCCCAGTGTACCTCAGCTCAATTTCAGACCTCTCACCTCTCTCATTATCCAACTGTGTGTGTGTTTGTGTGTCTGCATCAGATGGAGTACACTGTTTTGTGTGTGTGTTTGAGAGTTTTTACTGTACTGTATGTGAGCTCACGTGTGTAAGCGTCCATGTAAGCTGTCAGACATCAGACCCAGTATGGGGTTAGTGCAAATGATAATGGGAATGAACTGGTGTCAGGGCATCAGGTGTTTCGATTATGGGTGTGTGAGTGTTTTCATGTATGACTGTGAGTTCACGTTAACACATATTAAACGTGGGCCAAGCAGCTAATGATGCTGATGGACCCATATGTTGTCTGAGTGGATGGCAGGCTTTAAAGGCCCCTCCCTACACTCACACACACGCACAACCACACACACACACACAACCACACACACACAGCCATACAGTGTTATCAGGCTCGGCACAAGGTCTCCTGTGACGGGGTTTCCATATCTTCCATTCAGGGGCTGTTTACCTCCCTGCAGGTTGTTGGTTTACAGCCAAGCCGGAGAAAAACCTGCTGGCTCCACACTGTTTGCGTGTGTGTTTCTGTACTTGCCAGGATCACACACACACATAAACACTTTTATTTAGTTTCCTTTCAGACACCCAGATTTGTAGAGTAGTAAAATGAGTTAGCGGAGTGCGTGGTCACGAATTACTTTGTTTCCATATTTATTTCATCGATATTAATCGGTTTGTATGCATGTGTGCGCCATCTGGTGATGACCCTCTGCTGCCTCTGCTCCACCCCCCACCACTCTCTCTCTCTCTGACACACACACACACACACACACGGTCATATACTTGTGCAGAGCTTCCTCACACCAGCTGTTTGAGACAAAGTCACTCAGTGGTCATTTGTTCCTTGAGCAACATTAGAGAGCCATCTGTCCTGGATTCACTCATGTTCACATCTTCCCTATGCTTGTTGCATGAATCCTCAAACAAGTCAAACTGCAGAATAGTGACTAACGTGCGATTTGCTCATTGACGCTCAGCTAATTTCCTGAGGTACACTGTTGCTCCCCGGAAAGGAAAATCAATGTGAAATGAAAAATGCATAACCTGTCTCAGATCTTTTCAACAGTGTGTAATTGGTGAAAAACAAGGCTAAGTTTCGCATGCTTTAATGACTGCCAAGCCAGCTCCTGCAGATACCAGGAAGCTTGTTAGTGAACTTTTTCTCACTTGTGTGTGGATGCTACTTTTCAGAAAATATTAATGTGTTGTTGACTAGTTTAACCTTAAAGATGCTTTACTGTGGTTATATTATTTACTTTGGTACTCTGTGTACTTTCTGCATTACCACTGCACCAGTAATTACTGTGAAACATTCTTACTTTGGTGGTGCTGATGTGCTTACATTAGTAAACACTTTGTGAACACTGATTGAAATTTGAATATAATGGAAACTGCACGAAGTAGATAAGAGGTTTGCCATGTGTTTTTGTGAGAAAAGACAATCCAGAGTAATGTCATATTCAAATTATAATTAAGGTTTGAGTCAGTTGAAAGAGATAGTTTGTCAAGTAAAGATTTAATGATAAAAAATGTATTGACAGGTTGCTCGACTGGATGATGGTGACATTTTTATCTTAAGCAAGGTGTATAATTTGTACAAATGTCTATCAAAGAAGACTCAGTCATAGAATTTTGTGTTACATATGTTAGGAATTTGCATTTTGTTTAGGGTTAGGATTTGCAAGGCTACAACATAATTTAAAGATGATTTAAAAATCAGCTAACCGTAAATTTCAGCTGAAAATTTCTGTCGTTAACTATATAAATCGGGCTGCACTCGCAGGCTAATAGCAATCATTTTATAAGCTTATGTAAGCTTAAAAGTGGCCTCATTCCCGACATCGGTTAGCCAACTAGCTGAAGCACAGAGGCGGACATGCTGCAGCGGCTAGGTGGCTGTCTGAAGGAAGCATATCGTTTTAGGCAACTTTTTTTCTTCTCTACTTTATTATGGCACTAATGGGAGGAAACATCAAAGAGGCACTCTTGTTCACTCCGGTTTCTCCTCCCTTTCCACACTCTTAGAGAACTGACACTTGACATCTTTGCGTCTCCCAGGGGTCCCCTCCGTGTTTACTGTCGACCCAGTTCGCTCCAGGCGAGAGAGGGAGAGAGCTCGGACTGAGCTTTACGACCACTTTACACCAAATGGTCAAGATCCTGGGAATGCGCTATTACTCTTAGGAAACTTATGATTTTATTCGACTTTCGAAATCTGTCTGTGACCGTGCAGTCATTTGAAAATTCATTCGCTGTAAGGTCAGAAAAGTTGATCTTGGTCAACAGCAGTTAGTCTAGCTGTGTGTGATGGATACGGTCTCTGAGAAAGAGAAAAGAGAAACAGTCCCCTCAGCCCAAGGGTCCCTTAGGTGGAAAAGATACTTTCTTTGTTTGAATATTCTATTACAGATTTTTGGGCATTTTATGTATTTATTAGACAGCAATAGAAGGGGTGAAACAAGGAAGAGAGACCCCTTTTAGTTCTACTACAACAAGTTAATTGGTCACTAGTCCTTAAGCGTCCAAAATTCAGTAAACTTTTTGTTTCCCACAGAAATGACTGAATAATCTAATTCAATGGCAAACGTTACCATTCCTAGGCCTAGTACACAATGTATTTTTAAACATTCTGATTTGTAGTCGGGACGTTTCTTGCTTTTTATCACTTGCACCAATGGCAGTTTTCTGTTCCTAACTGCAGCAAAAATAACAACTTTTAAATTCTGAATGGGATGCTTAATCAAGTTCTGTGTCTTCTTGCTCAGTAGGTAATTATTTAACGAGGCAGGCTAATGAGTTAGACTGAATTAATGAGGAGTGGCATCAGATAGGATTCAGTGTAAGCCTGTAATGGAGTCGTTAAATAGTAGAGATTACCTGTTAAATTTAAAGAGACTCACCAAGAGCATCACACACAGACGAAGAAGTGATTGAAAAGCAGCATGTAGGCGCTAACATGCCCTCTCTCAGCAAGGTGTTTGTAGAGTTCATACACAAACACATTTCTTAAAATGTCACCTTCCATACTCATCCTTCATCTACTTATGAAATATGCCATCCGATCTGCTCTCGCTCTCCTTCTCTGAGTGATAACCATATGCTCAGATTATGTTACCAGGGTTCATAAATCCCTTATGTTAGAGTGAGGAAGCTGACTCAAACAAACAAGCGAGCATTATCTAAATATTACGTGATGCAACGCAGCAAGATGTGAGAAGGCCTGAGGACACATTACACCCAGAAAAAAAAAAAAAAAAAAAAGTTAGCAGGCTATTTTGTGCATAAGAAATCCTGGCCTCACTGTGCTTGTCAGTAACTAGCACAGAAGGAAAGGCGTGTTACAGAAAGGCACAATATTTCATGCTTCATTACAGAACCACTAGACTTAACAAGCACATGGGCACAGGCAGCAACCACACACACTGATACTGACACAGGCACATCCACACACTGTCCTGCATGTGCGTACAGATGGGAATGTTCACCTCTGGGGCTGCTCTCTACAGGCATTTTCTGAGCAATGTGTCCACACCGACAAAAGAAGTCAGCAGAGTTATGGATATGACATTCACAAGACCAACACCAGAATTATTTTCAGTTCTTGGTATTTAAAGATTTTCATCTCCAGGTTCCCAGCTTTCAGATGATCCCTTCTATGTGGGATCTACTGTTGAACTTGTATCCACCCCTGAGCATCCCCTGTTGCCCAACAATTTCTTTTTCTCCTTCACCTCCATCCATGACAAGGCTAAGGATCAAAAAACTAGATAAAAGCTCAATCTCCATTGCTTTTTTTCTGGACTCGACAGAGAACTGTGTCTATGCTCGGCAGGTTTTCCACTGTGTGCTTGTTTGCTCATTAACATTCAAAGCGGGTGAAAATGACTTGACCTTCTCTTGAAGTTTTAATTGAGTTCCTGTGTCTTCGTCTCTCTCGCTCGTTTCTCTCTTTCTCATCAGTACAATAAATGATTGACCTCATCTCATAGACTGCTTTAAAACGCTGTGATCTCTTTATAATGCCAATGTGATGGATGAACTTAGTCATTCAGAGCATCACGTCGTCTCTCCGCTCACACCTCTATTGTCGCTCTCATCTGTTTTTCTGACATTTCACCTCTAAAGACTGATATTTAAACTGGTCTTACCAAACTTCAATAATTGGTTTGTTAATTCTTTTGATTTCTCCTTTTCTGTTTTGCCAGCTGTCTGCTCCCACTCCCTTTTATCGCTAAAGCGGCATAATGGAGGTTCATTGTAATGCTGTCCTCAAATTAAAGTTCAGTGTGGATCAACCAGACAGTAAATACAGAGATAAAAAAAAAATAACATTAAGCCTTGGCCTTAAATCCATAGTTACATTGTATCTAAAGGCCATAATGGCAGAGTGTGATGACATTGCCATATATTGCATACTCTTCTAAATGGTCTATTTCCTTGTATTATCCCCCTTTTCAAGTCTAAACCACAAGAACCAGCCTTGTGATTGTATTATGTTAAAATACACCTACAAGCTCCTTCTGGGTAACGCTATTAGTATCTAACAAGCACACATCATCTAAACAAAATGAAGATTAGGTCCCTCAGTGATAAATTGCACCATCAAAACAGCCAACTGGAGCAATGTGTTCCTATTCTACAACTAACACTTCACTAATGGTGACAATATTGTGTGATATAACAATTTTAGGGGACACCACTCTCTCTTTCTATTGTCTCTATGAGCAGAATTGACAAGAATTGATTTTACACTTTATGACTATGCTGAGGAAATAAATTGAGTGGTTGTGACAGAGAGTTTTTAAGGCTGTGTGTACAAATTTGTGTTTTTGCTATTCAGACAAAGACACACACATATTTCATTATGCTCGCTATGGCTCGAGCATTGATTTCCCTAAAGGCTGTCTACACCATGATACTCACACAGAGACACACTCACTTACAAACGTTTCTTTCATATTTCACAGGATGTTTTATTTATTTGTTTTTCAGGGGTTTTTTTTGTTTTTGAGCGGGAGATTGACTGAGGGAGTTATTAAGCTGTCTTTGGGAAAATGAACTTCAGGAACTTCTGAGAAATAAAGCTGTGTGTGAAGTTGCCTGTGTTTTGAGTACAAACCTGCCTGCTATTTTGTCTTTATGGAAAGTTTATACTGTATGTCAAAATGATTTTTTCGACTATTTCTGGCATGGCACCTTTCTGAGTTATTCATGAATTTGAAATACTAGTGCAGTGCCCATTAATGGAGGTGCAACGTAACGTACATGAACAATTACAGCCATTAAAACCCTTTATTCACCAAAGTAAGGTGCATGGAACAGCAAGTTACATAACATTTAAGCAAAGTCTATTCCTGCTTGTGGTGAAGAAATGAAATGCAATGTTCAATCTGATGCAGCACAAGTCGGTTTCATATTTAGTTCATTGACACAGGCATATGAGTCAATGTCTGAGCCTGAGTGTATCTTTATCTCAGACAGCTTCATGTTGAAACCCAAACAAATCCAACCCAACACCACCCACCTGTACCTTCAGTTCAATTAAAATTCTGTTCATTATTCCTGTGCATCATATTGGTAATGCGGCTAATAATAAATGGTACAATATTGTCAAATTATCAAAGCAGCGTTGGTGTGAGTGCTGGCTGTGAAGTTCAGGAACCAACTGTCTGACTAAAGCGGCTTTTTTCACCCTCTTCTCTTTTTTTTTTTTTGGACTCAAGTCAAGTGCTTTAAATTGAAGCGAGCCTTCGGGGCATAGATTGAGATGTATCCAGAATTTTAATGTTCCCTTTTCAATTGTTTAGTTTAGGGAGAGCTGCCAGGTTCCCCCGTATCTGTCTCTCACTCTCTCCCTCTCTCTTTTTCTCTCTCTCTTTCTACACCTCTCGTTACCAGCTTTCTTTTTTTTTCTTTCATCTGTCTTCCTGTCTTATCTTCCCTCCTCACCAACTCTCTTTCTTTGCCCATTTGTTTTTCTCTTTCTATTTGGCAAACACACAGGGACATACACACACGCTCTAACCAGAGTTCTTTCTGTTTGTCTGCGTGTGTGTTGCAGGAATGTAAGCTCTGCGGGTGAGGAGGCGAGACGAAGGATGAGGGAGTGTGACGGCCTGACAGATGCTCTGCTCTACGTCATCCAGACCTCTCTGGGTAGCAGCGAGATCGACAGCAAGGTGTGTGTGTGTGTGTCATGTTCATTCATATATTTGTCTTTGCACCTCCATCCAATGCTTTTTGTATGAAAAGATGCAGTCAATTTTACAAAACTAAATTATTTAGTTCAGCTGCAAGACAGAAAAGTATCTTGATCCCTCTCTCGTAGACACAAAGTGGTGAAATCTTTTTATTGCACAAGAGGTGAGAAATTTAAAAAAAAACACAATGTCTGAACCTCCGCTCGCTGCCAGCAGCCACAAGGAAGACGAATTAAAGTTTTCAAGGAGCGTGCAGTTCATCAACATGTTTTATTTAGAGCAAATTAAAGCTCTCAAATTTCAAAGTGTTGCAGCACTTCTTGCTGCCAATTTAGCTCTGCCAGTAGTCAAAGTTGAGCGGGTTTATGTTCCTTTCTTCCCTCTGTGTGACGATGCGTTCGTGTTGGAGTGTATATGTGTGTTCAGTACGTGGGGGCTAGTCAATACTACATAAACAGTGTTGTGGATGGCTGGCTTCTCAAGGTCTCCCTGTCTCCCAGCCTCTCTAAATGGCCATCCTTAATCACTGCTTAACCGCCCGCCCCTCTTCACCATCTGACTGCAGTCACCACAGGAGTACTGCTGTCGCCACAGTAACAAAGACTGATTGGCAGGTGAACCAGCACATGCCCACTGTTGAAATAGCGATGCACATTAGCTATGTGCTCAATTAATACTTCCTTTATTTTTTGCATACCTGTTTTGCCAATGCAATATCCTCACACCCTTTTTTTGGTTAAGTTGTTGGACAAATCATTAAAAATACCTGCTAGAGAAAAGATTTTAAGAAGTCAACTGCATATAATTGATAAGTGGTAGCTCAGCTTGGCCAAAACTACACAGTGTATTTTTATTAAGATGCATTGGCAACATTGATCAGAGAAATTATAAAAAGAAAAAACACATGCTGCGATAGTCCAAGTGACATAAAACTGATTATCTACCACATCATCTGCCCATATACGTGTGTAATCAGTTCTGTCTCGGTTAGTGCTCGGCCAAAATAATTCACCATCACTGCAGGTTCTGCAGGTTTTGATCATCAAGACCAGCTCGGCTCTCTCATCTTTGCCTTTCATGTTCACAGATCCAGACAGAAATGCGCAACATCAGAGGAATATTCACAAAACGTAATGTGACAATTATGTTTTATAGTCGATTGTCCCATTAAACACAATCTACAGATTACTGCTATTACGCTGCAGAAGGATTGCAGGGATGTGAGGAAGTTTTAGACGTTTAAATAGGTTTTCGCAGTATGTACCGACACAGAGCTTAGATCCAATTAACTTAACTGATACAGTAATTTAAAATGATGGTGCAAGACCTACCAGTCTAAGTACATCATTCTACATACACAAGCAATATAGTGCTGACGTTTTATAGATTATATGACGTTGATATTTAACAGCCTGCATTAAATGCGGTTGCTTCTGACTGCAAGTCCATTAATGTATGCCTTCTAATGTCTCAGAAGAGTGTTATGGACCAGCTCATTCTGAAAGCACAATGTGTAAAGAAGCACAAGGTCACACAGGCAAAAACCTTTCATCATCAGAAATAGAAATACCTGTGGTCTCGAATTTTTTTTTATTATTTTTTGTGTGGATTCTTACACAATTAATAACTGTGCGATTTCAGCTGTAGCTCTGTTCGGTAGGTGACCCCGACCTCTTAACTTCCTGTGGAGACGAGAAGTAACATAATGATTTAAAAACCAGAATCAAGAGTCTTTTTATTCCCTGAACCACGCTGCTGGAAAAACCAGGGGAGCTGGATAAATGTGAACTAACAGATCGAAATATGAAATGTCAAAGTAAATTGTAAATAAAATGTAACTCTTGCTACATCATTCTATAATAGCATGTGAATAGAATTTCAGACATGACTGCAGCTCGCTGGAGTGAGACATTGTTTTGTTTGTTGCCTCTCTTGAGGCTGTTCAATTACACTCCTTAGTTGTTTTTGTGTAAACCAACGGTCAGACAGAGGGAAGATTGATGATTTGTCTTTGTTAATTTCCACTCTGTTGGCTCGATGACTCCCCTTTCGCGGTGATACTAAACACACGCGTGCAAGTACACACACCCGGCTAAAGTACACACTTAAGCATAGGTGCCTCAGTGTAGAATTAGTTTGCTCTCATGCAGGCACACTCGCGCGGTCCTCGGCTGGCGGGTTTGCCTCTAAACTTGGTGTTTAATGGGGTGTGATGCAATATATTGGGCTTGTCATTTTTCCTCATTTACCTGAGTTTCTTCTAATCTCATTTCAAAGTCATAGCTAACAAAATACAGAAGCATATTACCTGTGAGATTATATTTCTCTTCTCTCCATCGCTCCGCGTCTCTCACTCTCTCCGTCTGTCTGGCTCGTGGGTGGGGGTGGAAGGCCGATAGTGTAAAAGTGTGAGAGTGGGCGGTTTTTATCAGCAAGCTTTGACTTTGACTTTGCTCTGTGTTTTCAAGCGAGATGTTTCATTAAACGGCATCAAACACAAATCTCCCACCTCAACTTTCTCGCTTTATTCATTTATATCTTTCATTTTTTTCATCTCCTCTTCCTTTTCCCCACCTCTCTCTTTCTCCTACTTCACATCATCTCTCCGGGCTTTCTTTATCTCCAGACTGTAGAGAACTGTGTTTGCATCCTGAGGAACCTGTCCTACCGATTGGCTGCCGAGACGTCTCACGGCCAGCAGGGGGGGTTGGAGGAGCTGGATGGCCTGCTTTGTGACGCCAACGGCCGCGACGGAGAGAGCTCTGGATGCTGGGGCAAGAAGAAGAAGAAAAAGAAGGGGGCTGACCAGGTAAGGACAGGAGATAAGAGGAGATAATGAGAGCAAGGAAATATCAACTTTAAATGGAAAAAAAATGGTTCTAGGCAACATGCAGCTTCAGTGCTTCTTTGCATGGATTTTGTTAACTGTTTGGAGAGCTCGCTAATTCATAAATCTCTCATAGGTGAACAATGAGATCAGGATCATGTGACTGCAAAGAATATGCTTCATGTCTTTTTAATCGTCAGACTGTTCAGTGACCTTGCATGGAAGAATCTGCATTCATTGTGTTTGTTCATTCATTCGTTTATTCTGGTTCTTGCTTCCATTTATCCCACATCTGTACAAAGACACATGGGTGCAAAAAGAGACCACTTTTATGATGAAGCAGGAAGGCAGAGTGAGCAGCTGAAGCAGCCCTGCCTTCAACAGGGACATGTGGTAAATAATGGAAAACAGGGATGAAATCACGGATCACAGAGTGTTATGCAATCTAGAGTTGAAAAGCATTGGCTTCTTTCATAATGTATTGCCTCATAAGCCAATGCTTTGCTTTTTTCATTTATCATATTTTCTATATTTTAAACTTTTAGCCTCAGTCCCAATTTCTATTTTATAACTCTCTCTTCCCTATTCTTCTTTTATGCTTTTTCAGGCTATTAAGGTTTTCATAACCCCAAAACACCTAACAGAGAACCAAAGCCATACCTGAGGCCAAAAGCTATGCATTTGTTTAATTTCCTTCATTATTGGCCATTGTCTGTCAAAGATCATGTAATTCCACTCAGGCCAAGGTTTACACACTTAATTTGTTCCAACCTGTGTGGTTCAGGTTGTGATTCAAGTAAAACTTCATATGTGCATGCAGGGCTGAGTGTGACAGAGTGAAAGGGACGGGGAAATGATGTAGGGGAGAATCTAGGCAGGAGGAAGAGAGCGACACAGTGAGGGAGGGAGACTCAGCAGTTAGACTGTAATGTAGTCTCCTTAATCATTTATTAGGGATTCAGACAGCAAGGCCAAGGAGCAGCATGGGAGCCTGAAATAGACCTAAATACATTTAATGGATACTGGAACACACACTCACAGGTTTTGTAATATTCCGCTTCGTATTGAACATACATCTTCACAGTCGTTTTTCCTATGAAATTACAGCTGAATTCAGTAGCATTTCATATTCTTGCCCCAGAACTACAACACAGATGGCCGATCGTCTAATGTTCTCACTTGATAAATGGAAAGCAGTGTTGGTATCCAGCTGTCTGACCGGATAGCTTGGATGTGACTGTATTATTTAATTTACTGGCATTATTAAACAGGACAGCTGCAACTCAACAGACTGATTAATTTCCCCACAGCATTTTGGACTTAAGGAACTTTTATTCCTATGTCTCAAAATCTAACATTTTTATTGTGTCTGCACCACAAGAATGAGCACAGTTCTTATAGGGCCCCTTCAAGGACTTTTTAGGCCTGATTTCATACGTGTTCTATCATAGTTTTGATGTCTTCAGTATTGATCTACAATTTTAAAATAATAAGATAAGATAAACAAAAAACATTGAATGAGAAAGTGTGTCCAAACTTCTGACTGGTACTGGTATGGAGGGATTTTTTCAAACTTTGAGTATGTTGAAAACAATCAGCCAGTGCATTTTAAAAAATATTGACTGTGTAAGCTACAGACAATGCAAAACATGGTCAACAGCTATGAATTCACAGACAAATGGAGCAACAGTTACACTGCAAACCCTCATATAGGTGTATAAACAGGTCCTCTTTACAAGTAGTATATTGTTTCTGGGATTTTTTTGTATGTTATACAGTTTATTAATTATATATAACTGTTGGCGGTGTGAATGCAAACAGAAAAAAAGGCCTTGAAGGAATGCAGCTCTCAAGGGAGCTCCCTGGTGGGCAGCTCCTCTCACGCTGGTCCCAGAACTGCTTAGTCTGGAAATGTCTGTGGTGGAGTTTAAGCTGTAGTGAATGTGGAAGCTTTAGAGTTTTATCATTCTTAAACAAGCAGGATATAGATAACAATATAGAATTATTTTTTTATATATGATTTGACTGCTGCATAAGAAGCCATTTCTTGTTCTGATGCACACAAATGTTTAAAAATGCTTGATAAATTCAATCTATAGAGAGTTTAAGATACACAAATTAACATTATACATTCTGATTTAGTATGTAGGATGTCTCTAGGCAACAGAAAGAGAGAGTTGATGCTTTGCCTCTGCACACATTCAAACTATAAGACGCCTTTGATTTTATGATCAGAGGATCTATGTATAGATGAACACATGCACACACGCACAGTCACACACACACACAGAGCAGCACCTCTCTCAAGACACACACTAGCCTAGTTTACCTTGAGACAAGAGGAGGAGGGGAAGCAGTAGAGCGAAAACGAGAAGGTCGATAGGGAAAGGAAAAACTGAGAACTGAGAGAGGGAAGGATGGAAATAGAATAAGAAATTAGGGAGCGAGGGAGGCAAACAAGAAAGATAAAGAGAGAATTCAAGGGAGAGGCAGAGAGAGAAAGACAGAGAGAGAATCAACAGGAGAGAAGAGAGGGACAAGATATTAATGACAAGCAGGAGAGAGTGAGAGAGAGAGAGGAGAGGGAAAATAGATTTGAAAGAGGAGAGAGAGGAAGAGAGTGGGCTGCAGGTTCAGGTCTGTGTGAAGGAGGTGTGGGCATGTCACTCAACAAAGAGCTTCAGACATCAAGGGACTCCACTGTAGTGGAGGAGGATGGAGGTAAAGGGAAAGAGGTGTGGAGCTTGGGGTTTATTTTCTCAAAGCAAGTGTAAGAGCGAAACAATCTGTCGTAGTCTTTGTTTTCACACGCTTCTCTCTCCCTTGTATTTTTTCGCCCTACTTCACCTCTGTCCTCCATCACAATTCTCTCCTACGTAGCAGGTTGACAGGGAGCAATTTACTCTGTGTCTCTTTGACTCTTTAAGAGGTCGGGGTGTACTGAGTGGAGATGGAGAAACATATGCACTCAGACAGATAGAATACTCATGCACAGATATCTTTCTTTCATGAATATCGCAGCTATAAAATAAGATGAATCATCCAAAGGAAATTGAAAGAGGGAGCAAACTGAATGTATGGGGCCCTCTGTACCTTTGAGCTCCAGCGCTTCGTGAAATGCACCCAGATCATCTGGTTTAATCTGAACTCCAGTAGTTTAACTCCTCACCTTGCTGCAGTGATGTACAGGTTAGTCCAGGACCCTGCGACATCAGAGTGTTCATTAATGAATCCCTGTCTCTTTATTCTATAGTGGGATGGTGTGGGCCCTTTTCCGGACACAGCGGAGCCCCCCAAAGGGGTTCAGATGCTGTGGCACCCAACCATCGTCAAGCCCTACCTCACCCTGCTGTCTGAATGCTCTAATCCCGACACCCTGGAAGGAGCAGCCGGGGCTCTGCAGAACCTGGCCGCGGGCAGCTGGAAGGTAACAGCAAGCTTTAAAATGTTTTCCAGGCTCTTTACCTTATCTTATACCCTCACTTGGGATTTGGGAGTCTCTGTCACGCATTGTGGAGTAGAATCATGTAAATATACTGTAAACCATGTGTTGTGATCTGAGAAGGACTGTGATTCTGGTGATGCAGGATTTCATGTTTTTCTTTTAGTTCTTTAGCTGTTCTTAACAGAGCAGGTAAACCAGGAAACTGTAAATGTGTTAGTCATGTATTCTCCATTGGAGATAAATGTGTCTCAGTAATACTGGAGTGTTCTACTTGATGCTTTTTAGGAAATCTGGAGGTTACAGCATTTCCTCTGGGTTTCCACAGGATCAGGGTCAATTTCATTTTTCATCTGACTTAGACTGGACAGGAAAAAACAGGATGGGAATTAGATATATAGATACTGATATAAAATGGGTCAAAAACACAAAAGGGATGGAGACGTTTTTTTTATTTTTATTTTTTTCAGGACTGAGACAGGGCAGGAGTTTCCCTTTCCTTGTTTTCAGTCTGTCTAGGGATAAGGACAGAACAGGAGTTTTTTGTTCATCCTTTACTCTGTGCCATTAGATCAGCCTTTCACAGTCAACAAAGTAGATCAGGACATGGCTCTGGCTTAACGTGTGTTTATTGTGGTGTGATAGATTCTTAGAAAAGCAGGGTGATACATTTTTGTAACCCTGGACATCCGAGTAAAGTTCATTTCAGTCTTGATACAAATTCAAAGGCTGACTTGGCTGCAGTAAATGCCAGGGCGTAAGGTAGATAAACAGCTCAAAGACTCAATCAGTTGGAAAAAATGTTTCATTTGCTTTCCACGCCATCCTGCTGACTTTGATCTATTCCAGCACAATCCCATGTTTTTATGTGTTCCATACCATATAATATTGTTCAGCAGAAATGCAATTACTGTAATAGTGTAAAGGCTCTGAGCCTGAAGTCACCAGGGAGCGGAGCCAGGGTTCGACAACAGCTGAATGATGGAAAGAGCTGGATGGTAATAAGGCATAAGTCACCCGGTCATATTGTAGAGTATTGGTATAGGCAGGTTTAGCCTTGAGGAACGTGTATATTGGGGTGAACATGGAAAGTGAGAGAGTGTAACCTTGAAGTGACCTTGGGAAACTGTAACAGGCATTGTTGGTTGTAAAGAAAAAAGCTATACGGGAATGTTGATGGAAATGTTTGTGGTGGAAAAAATGCTCAGTCATAAGGTTACACTGCTTTTGCTGAATGTGAAAACTAGAACTCTAGAGGGAGATGCAGACGGGGAAGCACACTGGTGAGGGGGATGTCTCTGTGGTCCTGTAAATGTGTGTGGGAGTTGTGTGTATCTGAATTTAGCTCAGTGAGTATTTGTGTTGGTTAAGAAATTGACAGAGACACAAGATGGAAACTGTAAGAAAAACAACAGAGGAGGAAATGATGGGGGCAGGTGGTCTTGAGGAAATCACATCTTCTGTGTTCGGGGCAGAGTGCATGTGTGTGCTCTGTTGTGTCTCCTTTAAACATGCTCCCTCTCCTGACTTTGAGAGTAGCGCTGCTAACCGTTTGTGTTAGTGCAGCTGGCAGACTCGACACTAAGCTCTTAGTTAAGACATTATCATCATTTCCCTCTAAGGGTGAATTATCCTCTGAAATGATTATATGAACCATAGTTTGCCCATTCTGCTCTCTATAAAAACAATTCTGTGTTTTAACCTCAACATAGCCCTAATTATTCTTTTCTTTTAGCTTCACACTTCACTTACCCATCTCCATTCTTGGCTGTTTAGCACATCCCCAGTCTTCGACGGTTGACCTACAAGGCTGCACCACTTGAGCCATTTAGGGTCAAGTAGCCCATTTAAGCGTGCCTTGATAGTTATTGAGGGAGGATAGAGTGGTCTCCGAGCTCAAAACTCTTCTCTCTGGTTCATGTAATTCTCCCTCTTACAGTACATCACTTGTGAGTCAGTGTAATGCCTCAGCCCCTCTCCTATTGACCCTGAATATAACATCCCCCACTCGACCTCATCCATTGTGCTTCGTCTGTCTCTTTTCCGTTTTTCCTCCTGAAGGCATTTTATTCACAATCTATTGGTCAGAGTGGTTAAAGAAAAATAGTCATCGCATTAATAATAAGACAGGAGAAGAATAAATATGTTAGGGCGGAAAAATACAATTACGCAACACACAGGCAAGGGCCACAGTGAGTACATAGTTAGGTAATCCAAACACGCAAGTTGCCAAGTAACACGAATGAATGGCAGTATTAAAAGCCACATTCACTCAATTAAAAAAAAAAAAAAAAAAATTAAACTATATTGTAAAAGAAAAGTGTTGCTAGTAAGTGAGAAGAGCGGTTTAGGTCAGTCTCTTGTATTATTTTGTATGATGCTGTGTGGAAACAGTTGTAACTGATGTTACCTGGTAAAAAGCTTTTAAAATGATAGATTTTCTTGAATATTAATTATTAACAATGCTGCAAGTTGTTACTACTTACTTAATTTACTGTTAATTTGAGGGAAAAAAAAAAAAAAGAAGGCTATAAATGACATGTGGAGTTTGCCCATCTGCTTGGGTTAAGGTGCTTTTGTTTTGAAGCACCTTGCCCACATTGGGATTGTTTATTTATTATTGCAACCTTCCAATAATCTCTTTAACTGTCTTCCCACTGGTTTCTCCCTGTCAGTGGTCAGTGTACATCCGGGCTGCTGTGCGCAAGGAGAAAGGGCTCCCCATCCTGGTGGAGTTACTGAGGATAGACAACGACAAGGTGGTGTGTGCCGTGGCCACCGCTCTCAGAAACATGGCCCTGGACATCAGGAACAAGGAGCTCATTGGTGAGTAGGGTGAAACTCCTCCCCACCTTTTTGACGTAAGGACTGCAAGGATCACTGTCTTTTTTAATCTCCACACAGTTGGTTACATGTGGTGGCTGTTAGCTCAGTTGTTTGTGAAGATCCACCTGAAGCCCATTTTCTTCTGTCGTGTTTACTTATAGCCATCCGACTGCGGTCTGTTTTTGCCACAATTTTCCTGTTGAAAGTATGCAAGTGTGTTGAACTGATGTCACAGAGGGGTGAAGACCCTATGGCCAGGTACTCCAATTAGCATTAATTTAACACGAATGTCAGCCTGTAGTCACCTCATGGCAACATCATATGATGGCTTGACTGGCTTGTTCCAACTGGGGACTTTTGGTGCTGCTGGGGATTTTTATCCAATTAAATTTGTCATCCATTGAGACAATTAATTGGTTATCGCAAACTAGTATCACATCTATCTAATGAGCTGACATTTTAAATGAGGCTTTACGTGCATGTGGTCTAAAATAACCACAAATGACTACAGTTGTCATACATTACTACACCATGATGGTACATGTGTGCTATTGTGAGCACTGTTGCAAAGTAGTTCATTTCTATTTTTCTAACTACTGGATAAAGTCCGTTTTGATTATAATTAAATTACCGGAGGCAACGTTGTGTATGCTGTGGGAAATAATGTAACAAGGAAAGATAATGCAGGAGGTGAGTAAGGGAAATAATAAAGGGTAGCAGGTAGAAAATATCTTGTTAAAGCCTCTTTCACACAAAGTAAATTACTTGGAACCTTTCAGGCACTTATAGTGATTACATGAACCAATGTTCTTGTAATGTTAGTAATTTAGAGTCAAATACTGTTTTTTGTTATCTATGAATGTCACAGTTCAAATGCATTATCAGTTTTGTGTTTTGTTCTCTTGCTCCACATGAAAGCATCTTTTTGCAGAGAAGTAAAACCCTTAATGTGCCTGTCACTGCAATGTTGCTGCTGTCATTGTCAGCACAGCCATGCTGGCATTAAAGCTGCTTGGTCTTAAGGTGGAAACTTCGTATCTGTTAGCTTAGTTGTGTAGAGCAAAGTCTTTCTGAGAAGAGGACAACAGCGGGAGGAGGGCGATCAGGTTGCAGGTTGACTGACTGTGCTGACTAGCCAACTGTGTGGTGCGTTTGAATGATCCTTATGTAACTTCTGTAGCTCACATCATCCCCATAACTACTGCAATGCTGGCATTTACACAACAGCCAACTGTGACTTTTTTTTTTTTTTTTTGCCCTAAACTGAGGTCAGTAGTGCTGCAGCTGACATTCACTAAAACAGAATTTATATAATAATATACATTTTCAGATCTACCTTTACAGATACACACCCTATTATCCAGCACATGCTTTTAGAAAGAAATAATATTCCATATGAACGGAGCTTAGGAGGGAAAGTCTGAAGAAAGAGGGCGAGTGGGAGAGAGATACAGTAGCAGAAGAAAGGCTCAAATCAAAGGCTTGCATGTGGCTTTGAAACGCACACTGTGGTCATGAGGGAAGCTCACTGACTGGCAGCAACACCACATCTAAGGTCCAGGGATCTCTGCTTAACCTAATAGATGAAGACACTCTCATATCATGTGAGTGTTTCTTCTTCTTTTTACAAATGTGCTTATGTGTACAGTATGACATCACCGCTTTCTCTCCCTGGTATCTCTGAGCATCTCGGCTTCCTGGTGGGCCCAGTGGTTTCTATAGCAACCCTGCCACCCTCAGTGTCAGACAAGGGGCTTTCGGAGCCTCTCTGGGTTTTGTAAGAATGACAAGGACTGCGAAGTGAGGCTCAACACGCCCATAGTGTGATGGTCTGTCTGGCACACAGCAGCAGATTACAGGATAATTGAAGCCTTCACACAAAGACACTTATCAGTCCCATTTCAATGGTTTTTGTTTATGTTTGTTTGTCTGTTTGGTTTTCTTTCCTCAGCACCCCTGCAGATATATCTGAAATCCTCATAGGTTTATTAGTTTATGCCTTTTTTCCTTCTTATTGCATTAGAAAGCACCTGCTTGTCCTTCAAAATGAACAGTAACGGACATGCAAACTTCCAGATATTTGATGATGAAATATGGAAGCAGTGAACTAACATATTGAGTTTGTTAATGTATAATGTATAATATTATTGGGTTCAATAGAATATTTTAGTACTCTAAGGTCCCCTGGACAAGAAGCCATTTGCTTTTGCATTGCCAAAATAAATGTTTTGAATAAAATTAAAGTCCACACAATGACAATTTAATCAATTTTTCTATTTGACCTTTTGCTACTCGACTTTTGCTGTTTTTTCATGGAAATCACTAAAGTGTTCTCTAATTGATAAAAATATGAGGGGTAATTGGTCAGTTTTTACTTTCTGCTTTTCATAGCCATTAGCTTTCTAATCAGAGGACGATAAAAAGGAGAGTTATGGAAACAGAGGTAGACTCTGGATTTAATGTGTACTTTACAGAGAGAAAGGCAAGCAAAACACACAGGCTGATTGAATAATGTAATTACTTGCAAATTCACAGAGAAAATCAATTCAAATTTGTTTGGCATTTTCATTTGAATACACGCTTGACTTGTTCAGCTGCAGGATAACATGGTTTAAGTCCTGCGTGTGATTAGCTCTCCCAGTGTTGTTTCTGCGTCTTAAGAGACAGACACTAAAAGAGAGATAGGTTGATGGAGGCAAATTAAGATATATAATAGAGAGAGAAAGAGAAAGAGAGAGGCAATTAGGGGCATTGCAGATCAGCATTCTCCTGTAGCAACCGTGTCTGGCACCATCAGGGATGTGTTGACAGATTTGATTAAAAATAGATCCACCTGGGTGAAAAAATAGAGATCTGAGAGAGATTATTGTGGTTTTGACAGTCATGCGGTTAACGTTATTAAAATGAAAACAGTCAAATGCAGTTAATAGGTTTCAGTGACACAGGAAGGTCTTGCTTCAGTTTGGTTCAGTCCTACAAAACAACATGTATTTAAGCTTTATTAAAGCCGTTTGAGCATTAGGGGGCAGTGCTTTAATTTGTTCTTATGATCAGCATGGTGGCAAGCAAGTGTCTTTATACTTTACATCCAGCAGTGTAAGAGCAACATGGGTATGCCATCATGTTGCTCACTTAAGAGTCCTGGTCTCCCCTAAAAAAACAGCAATATAAGATGTTTGTACAGGCAGCAATATATGACTCAGATTTGCTTTTTTAGATTCTCATCGTAGTTTATCCGGTGGGACACTAGGGAGGTGATTTAGATGGGTCAAACAATCAAGTTTCACGAAGAAGAAAATGATTTGTGACCTGTATTTTGCAATTGTTTTATGAAACTTAACTTACAGTCATCACATCACCCTCATGACCATTTAAATCCTGACATTACATGTATGTATTTACTTTTTTAACTGTCTTTTATAACACATAACCAGGAAATGATTTGCCCCAAACCTAGGTCAGTGTCTTTTTCTTTAAGGGTGTTATTGACAAACGATCTGTTTCGTTTTGTAGAGATTGGAGATCTTGTTAGAATTTAAATATCTAATGGCATTACTGCCTGGGTTGGGCCTCATACAAATGGAAAAAAATCGTTGGATCGTTTTGCTAAATGTTTGGCTTCACCAGACAGTCTCTTAGTATGTCTCTATCTTCTTGGCAAACAAAGATTTGATATAAAAAGACACTGTTGAGGCAAACATGAATAATGAGCTAAAAGCAGCTGGGAACTGCATGGAGCTGCAGGGTGGGCTGTTGATTCTCAGTGGGATTGTCTGTACAGCAATTTTCTCAGGTTCAGGGAATAAGACAGTAATGGTAAACTGGCTCATCAGACATTATTTAGAGTGTCACGCCAAAACTGATTAGTATCAGTGAAATAAACCGTCAGTGTATTTTTTAGATCAGCTGGCCATTGACTTGTAGCTCTAACTGCCAGGACAGCCAAACCGTAAATGAGCCAGAAAGCAACAGTGAGAGTTAATGACACCCAATGTCACAGAAACACAGAAAGCCTCAGAGATGAAAAGGGGAAATGGAGAAAGGAGGAGAAAAGTGAGAGGGATCAGTCAGGGTTGAGCCTTTGCTCTTGGCAAGGTGTGATTTGATACATGTTGACAGAAAAGAGGTAGAGGCCAGGCACTCCTAGGAGACAAGCCCCATTTGGCCCATGTTCACAAGCTTTATTCACCACAGTGACTCTAACCTCCGAGTCAAACACCTTTTCCTTTACACCATGCACTCCTGCAAAACAACAGTTTCACCCGAAGCGACAAAGTGATTACAGTCGAGCAGTTTTCTAGTCTGTGTTGGATAAAAATTCCCCCCAAATAGTAACAATATTTTGCATGGCTAATCTTGACTATAAATCACCTAATTCTTAAAAAAGGAAATCTTGTTTACTCTCATGTGATAGTGTGCTTTTATGTGTTTGTGACGGTAAGTCTGGCAGCATCAGCGTGGGGGAATGCTAGTTTGAATGAGAGCATAGCAGAGTGAGCGGAGAATCATCTTTTGTGAACAATAACTCAGACTGTCAATATCCTCTGGAAAGTACTGTTTGATTGTATTGCAAAAGGACAAGCTAAACAGAAGCAGCAAAAGAGGCTGGAGAAGGACAGAGGACAGAGTAGACAGAGACTTCCTCAGCCTGAAGAGGATGAACAGGAGTAGAGAGCTACAGACTGCATATGTGTTCTTATTTCCAAGGCTTCTGTAATGTGATTTAGGGGCATATTGAAGTCACTGAAAATCATTCTTCTCATCTGTCAACATTTTTTTTGTCTCTCTCCTGATTTTCACCTCCTTCATAGTTTGATTTGCATAATGTACTGTACGCCTGTGTAGCAATAAATGAGTCCCATTCACTGCTATACCGTCTGTCAGCGCGATTCTTCCCCATTTACTTACAGATGGTAATTTGACACACATGAATTGGGAACAGCACTGGAATGCCAAGAAGACACTGCTGTTTAAATACAGCGAGCATTTACTAAAGGTTCCCCACAAACACATGCTGCGTTCGCAACCAAAGCCGAACCAAAGTTGTATAATGAAAAGGCTCTTAATGCAAAAATCTGTATTAATTTAGGATGAATTAATGAATTAATTTAATGTTTTGTACAAAGTGACTGGCTCCAACTGCTAAATCTAATTGAGTTTCTGGTTTCTGCAGTGCGGTGCGGGTGTGATTTAAATTCTACGCATTAAATCCTGACATAAGTCCTGCAGTGCTCTAGGGAATGCGTTCAAAATTTGATGTATAGTAATATAAAGTTGGATGGAAAACCTATTGAGTTACATTTTCAGACAAACCAAGTCATACTTTTAAAAAGCATATGGATTAAGGTTATTAAGAGCTCCAATCTGTTAATCCTGTTATGTAGCATGAAATGTTTTAGCTGGACACAGACAGCCTGAAAAGGCATCAGGAACATCTAATACGTCGTCTTCTAAATGCCACATTTTCTGACTAGCTTCCTGCGTTTGGACTCCAGTAATTGACCTCCAACATCAAACAAAGCTCCTCATGGCTTGCTTCAAAGTGGCTCACGTCCACCTCTTTCATGTGCATCAAGCTGCACGTGTTTGGGTGCACGCCCAGGTCTGATCAGGATATTCTCTTGTGTAAAAGGTGTAGAAAATCCTCAGTTCTGTTTGTATCACATCAAATGAAAAGACCCCCATAAGTCATGATAAAAAAAAAACATCTCTGATTGTTTTTAATGGTAGTATTTCACCTTTTAGAAGCACATGTTGTCAGTGCAGCACAGGCAAGTGAAGAGCAAGTAGCGAATAAGAAAAACTGCATCTACTTCTTCCTCCTGTCTGAGTATTTACTAAACTCACTATCAACTGTCAGAACACCAGAGTTACAAGGCCAGGGCTAACTGGTTAGCATGCTAACCAGCTTACATGCCTTTAGATATAGGGTATAAGGTTGTTTTTTTTAGTAAAGTACTGACTTTTTCTAAATAATAAAGTGGATTTTTTGTGAAAAGCAAATGCAAAATGAAAGAAAAAAACACAGAAAGAAGATGGCTTATCCACTTCCACTTGTACTTTTTTTCCTTTCCTCCCTCTCATTTCTTTGTCTCTTTCTCTTCCTACACCACACCTTATTGGCATGACTCTCTCCTCCCACTCTCCTCCCATCATTATCACTTTAAAATGTTGTGCCCACCTTCTTGTTTACAACATGAATATTATCCTCCTTTCTCTCCATCTCCTTCTTCTTTGTTTCTTCTCCTTCCTCTTTCTCCACCTCCCATCCCTTTATCCCGTGCCCGCCCCTCCCTCCTCTTCGCCTTTTCCATGTCGTTGCAGACATGAGCTCATAACGCCTCTCCTTCCCTTCCTCGCAATCTCTCGCTCTTTGTGTCTCGCATTAATGACAACAGTGCTGGGGAGTGTTACTGTGGAAACTGAAGTACTGTCGTGCGCCACAGGGATGTCACTAATTGCGTGATTGTAAATGTGTGTGTGCGTGCTAGAGAGTGTGTGCTGGTCACTATTATATGCAGAAAACAGTTTCAGCTCTTTTTGGTCTTTTTCACACACACATGTTGTAGTATATTAAAAGGTTGCATGAAGCAGCAGAACAAAAACCACATCAGGTGTTTATCCCACTTTGTGGATTCCTGGCCACAACAAATATTTTTAGATCACTGGAGAATGTCCATATTTTTTTTCCTCGCCCACGCCAATTTTTACATATTTTGCCATCCCTTCAGTCAACAGACGGCAGTGTGATGAGCCTAAACAACTTTGTAAGGCTAGCGAGCCGACAGACAACGCGGCCGTGTCCACTGACTCACTCTAAGTTGACACACGTCTCCGTCCCTGTTGCATCGGTACTTTATGAAATTTCTATGTCGCCTTTGGAATAATTCTCATGTGTGTAAGGGTCTGGCATGTATTTTATCAGCGCACTTTGTTCTCTCTGGCATTCTCCATCCTCTGCTCCTCTGTGCCAGACTGGGTGCATGACAGACAAAGAAAAAAAAAGGATAGAGAACAATAAAGAGAAATGGAGAGAGGGAAAGAAAGGGCTGTCACGTGATGATGAGGTTTTTGTTTGGGTCTAACAGCTGTCCCTCCAGGATCTAACTTGTGTCCAGGTGATCTTAGCAGGTGCACAGAGTTTTTTTTTTCTTTCAAAGGACTTTGATGTATTCAAGATTGTATTTAAGAAAACGTATCTGCTTGTAAGGAGTCGTCATAAAGCTGCACAGTGTCTCTTTATCTAACCATCACAATGGGAATTCTCTATTCCATGTCACTGTTCATGAGAGCATCTTCCCAAGCAGCCATCTTCTTTATGTCAGTGAAATGTCTTTAATGAAGCCACAAGTTTCTCACAGGGGGATGGTGGGGG
>JAOWBC010000812.1:12398563-12409960 GCA_028566105.1 Hypoplectrus providencianus | reverse complement strand
TGTGTGTGTGTGTGTGTGTGTGTGTGTGTGTGTGTGTGTGTGTGTGTGTGTGTGTGTGTGTGTGTGTGTGTGTTATAAAAAGTGTCCTTGAGTTTCCCGCTGTGTGTGTGTGTGTGTGTGTGTGTGTGTCAGACCAGGCAGATTGTTTGCGGAAGATTGCAGTGATATCAGCAAGGTGGCAGGCATTCCATTTATTCCCCGATCCTCCTCTAGCCTTCCCTATCACTGCCATCAAACCCGGAGGCTAGCACTGCACAAAGCCTCAGAAAAGCCTTTTAGGAGCTAAGTGAAACACTTCTGTGTGTGTTTGTGTGTATGTGTGCGGAGTGCGTGGCCTTTTTTCAAATGTAAAAAATAAGACATTTCATTGCTATGTATTTTATATCTTTCATTTCTCTTTGAATGACAGAATGGGATTTTCAGGTGTTTTTGTGTTGTAAAAATGATTGGACCAAAGGATTCAAAGGTCACCTAAAGCTAGACTAGCTGAAGAAGAAACTCAAAGAAAATAATGACTAATACATGATGTTTTCCTCATGTCCAAATTGTGGTGGAGACCACCAGCCTGCAAGAATCAGATCTCACCTGAAATATCTATTCTGAGTATCATCGAACCCCACATCAGCAGAAAGAGTCTGAAAGGAATCAAAAGAAAATACATTTTTAACATAATTTATTTGGGCAGTCGTATTACACACTGACTGTTATATTTTTACAGTCCAAGAAGTAATACATTTCTAGAAAATGCAATGCAACAGGTTAGCATATATATATATATACATACACATTGAGATGTGTGTTTTCTTTAGAATAAATTAGCATATTTGAAATGCCTGTATTGTAGCAGTTACAAATGTCATCTTTGAATGGGTGTTTTAACTGTGTAGTCAGACTATAGCAGAATAAAGGAGGTAGGAAAAATGCATTGCCAATCATTATGACTTCTATCCACAGCTTGGTGCAATAACACAGTTAATTTGTTGCATTCCCCCCGATACCTCAGCGTCAGTAGGACAGAGATAGAAGACAGAGAGAAGCTTTGAGCTGCCGAACAGAGAATAAGGGCAATTGGAGGTCAAATCCATCCACATCCTATGCAGTTAGCTGTGGAATTGGCTTTAAATGAAAGAAACACACGTACACACTGTAAATGTTTTGAGCCCACCTACACACACACACACACACACACACACACACACACACACACACACACTATAACAGGAGGGCCAGTGCACAGCCTCACATACAGTACAAAAGCAACACATACAGAGAGGATTAGGGTCAAGCAAGGATGGGGGGTGGCAAATAAAGTTCAGACAGACGGACAGGCAGTGTGTGTGTGTGTGTGTGTGTGTTTGTGTGTGTTTATAAAGCAATGATTAAATTGGTTATATAACTTTATCCATGTGGACATCCTAAGGAATCACAATATGTGGAAATCATGTTATTATGTTAATGGAGGAATAGTTACATCCACATGTGGCAACATCTGGACAACCTTTAGTAATATTCCTCATATTCATGCTGCAATGTAACGTGTGCTGTGAGATATATGTGAGCGTGCAATGCTAGAGCTGTAAATCTCCTCCATCCACTAATGTTTTCTCATAATTGGGATCAGGGAAGAAGGTGAGAGAGATGTGTAGTGATAAAAAAAAGAACAGGTAAATTAGAGAGAAGCTATATTATTTTCCGACATGGATCCCATTTTCTTATACTTTTGTGTCCAAGTGAGTGATGGGGAACATGCTGAGTATGCACGTTGACTAAAAGTGCTTGTTTTAGCCATTGACAGGCTCAGATGGTCATACAACAGTATGGAATGGAGCCTTCAGAGAAATAAAACATTTTCATCAAGGAGAAGTCTCTCTATGGAATCTTAGGATGAGAAAATATTTGAGTACAGGAAGCTGGTTTTATCTCGAAGATTTTCAACGCCACAGCTGAATATTTGGCAATGTGGAAGAGACTTCTCCCTGAGTGAGACATGGAAAGAAACAATAAGAAACAGAGCAAATCAAGCGAAAAGTAAAGACAAAATGTTTTATTTCTCTGTGGGATCCTTTTCATTATATGTCAGACACATAAAATAACAATATAATAATAACGAAGCCTGTCGGTGGCAAAACAAGCATTTTAAGTGGACATACATTGATGGTGTGCTATTTTACTGAAGGATTACATTGCTGCCTGTTTCAGATCTGCCAAATAAAGCACTGGCTCAGTTTTTTGGAAATTGTTGCTCTGATTAGCCACTTCGACACAAAATGCAGGAAATTCAGGTCCAGGTTGAAAAGAACCAAAGTTTCCCTTTAAGAAGGAGGAATAACAGACATACCAGTAAGAAAGAAAAGAAACAAAAACATTGAGGGAGAAGGAAAAGAACACTGGCAGGTAAAGATAAAAAGACAGAAGGAAGGAATCGAGTGACAACTGTAGTCTGTGCTTAAAATTCTGCATTCCCCACTGAATGATCAAATTCCTGCTTTGATCCGATTTAGAAGCAGGCGGCTGTTTATAGGCATTTTTCTTGGAATAAGAGATTGAGGTTGCAGTGAACATGAGCGGGGACAGATGAGTGCTCTATACTCCACCCTTCACTTTGGGGATTTCCTCATTGTTATTATGATTATCAGAGGGAAAGGATTTAAAAATGGGGCATGAAGTGTGCATGCTGTGTGGGTAAAGAAACAAACTGCAAAATATTAATATACATTTACGCTAAAACACACTTTTTTGATATCCTTTGCACTGATGTTTTCTGTAATTATTGTAAATTCTGTTACTAACACTAATTGCTTTACTCCTCAATGTTACTAACTGTGGTTGGGTGAATATCTGCTGTACTGTATGTTGCAATGGTAGGTTTGCAACAGATAAGGCACAGTAAAGCTTATGCCTGGTGTTGCCTCAAAGAGTATCTAAGAAGTGTATCTAGTTTTTACCAGCTGGCAAATATGAGATGAAGGGGATTTTAGACAAATGTTTTCCCTCATGATTTTAAGTGGTTCATGCTTCATGTGCAGTTACACCTGCAGGAATACCAGCTGTTCTGTCTGTTTGCTCCCTGTGATGGTAAATGCTTAAAAAAAACCTCCCAAAATGACTTTTAAGCATTTCTTATTGGCCATTAAGAAATGTGTGTTCCCTTCAATTTGAGCTTTTCTCTAGTTGGCATGCTATGGTGTAATACACAGAGTTTCATAGTTATGGCACCAAGACTGTGCATGAAATCATTCTGCAGCTTAGACTGTAAGCTCTAGTTTCTTCGCCTTTTGTGCTGAACAGCGAATGCAGTCCATTATTTCCCCTTTTAAAGACTATTGACTCACTGTGTGTTCTGTTCAGGGTGATAAGGACTTCACCCCTGCTGCCGCCCAGGTGGCTCATCAGAAGCCCCAGCCTTGTGTCGTCAAGCTGCCCCATGCCCAGCACATCAACCAGCACATCCATCAGCCCCGCAAGTGAACTAAGCAGCAAGCTACATACGGCTACGCTAACTCCACCAGCCGGCCTTCCCAACGGAACACATAAGATGAAGATGTTTCCCCACCAGGCGCAGATCTCCTCCGTATAATCAGAGAAGTGAACCTGTTGCATTACATGTATGAGGAATTTCTAAGCAACAGGCAGCCAATTCAAATCTAGCCATTATAGAAGCCCCACTTCTAACAGCCCTGCTGCATAGTCTGCACTTTGTGACCTTTTCCTAAACAGGGATTGTTTGTCAGCTGGATAGTCTTAACATGGTATTAATGGGTGGAGGGTCCTCTAAAATGGCTATTATTCCAATCATAAATAATCTCAGATCTGAGTCTGTGTGGGGAACTTACACACCCGGCGATGTGCCGACCGATACCGCATCAAAGCAATCAGCCAATCACAGCCAACTATCAATCAGGCAACGTAACCAACCAATCACCTCACAGTGATGAGCCCAAGCTCCAGCCTTCTACCTATGACCTTCACGGACCAAAAGCACCAATCACAAATAACGAGGTGGGCGTCAGTTTTACATTATGAACCAAAAACAATACAGAGAGAAGCTTCTAGATGGCAAAAGGAAGTTTAATGTTTTTGTCACTAAGGCAGATGACTAATTGCACAGGTACAGCAGTGAAAGTTAAAGGAGATCATTACAAGACCGCATTAGCCAGTAATTAGCCCAAATGCTAATGTAACTTTGACACGCATATCATTTGGCCATTTCAATATTATAGATACCTGATAAGGAGAACCAATGAGGTGCAAACACTTCTCTGTAATGATGACTGCCATTACTCAAGTAGCTCTTTGATGCATGTCAAAAGTGTTATCATTCTAGACTGAAAGCTACAGTGAGAGCAGACACTGATATATCTTTGGCCACAGCCAATTCTATTTTATTACAACTTCCTGCTGGGTCACTGTTCTTAGCTTTATTTGGCAGAGAGGAGTCTAGCTGATCTCTGATCTACTCTCCATTTTGCCTGCCTTGTCGGAGCTGTAATAATGCCCATGCTGCCCTGGTAATGTTAATATGAATGCAAACTCGACCAGCTTCATAGTACAAGTGTCCCACCAGTGCCTCATTGCTTCGATTTCAGGATTTCTTGTCTTATTTGACATGCATGGATTTACATTTTATCTGCAAAGCACCAGAGTCAACTGTACTAAAAATATTGCCAGAAATGTAATGAAATCTGAAGATACTGTGCAGCAGCTGCAGGATGCTTTGTGTTTGCATTAACATTCGTTTGAACATCACAATGTTGAACAAAGCATTGCAGAGAAGTAGTTCAGAAAACAGTGAGGCTCTTAACTCTTAAACGAAGGGAATCACCGTGCAAAAACATTCCATAAAAAGGGTCTGAATAAATATGCTAATTATTTGACAGTTTGTCAGTGTCGAAGGAAAATGCAATACATTTATTTCTGCTAGCCAGGATACCCGTAGGTACGGCTCGTTGCATAACAGAAATCTGTATCAGCACCCAAAATCCTGATCGGCACTTCTGGAAATTCTACATATCAACACACACAAACACACAACACCCTTTTCCTTAATCACCAATCCCCTTACACTCAAGTGTCACGTGTTGCAACACTAATGTTCAGGTTTCCAGGAAAGAAAGAAATGTATCATGCCAAGAAGGAATGATTTCCTATGTTAATTTAAGTTTAAAAGAGTTTTATTTTTGTTTTTCTCAGTTCTGTTTCTTGAGTAAATTGTTCAAATTGTAAAAAATCTCTAGCCATTGACTGGACTTAGGTATTAGGTGTGGTTGTCATAGTAAATAAAGATATAGACTATCTTGAAAAACGCTGACTCATTTGTAACATTTGTCATTTTAAAGATTTTCAGCTCCGTATTCTACTAGGCGAATTATGTGTTTCTTCTATATTGTACTCAAGTTAAAGTAGTCCTACTTGATGGATTGTGTCCTGTACCTCACCGAGAGTATTTGGGCATCCCATGGTGAATTAGCACCCTGCACTGAGGGATTAAGGCTCAGGTGGTGTTTTGAAATGAAACAGAAGCATCTCTCCAAGAGCTGTCCGCTGTTTTTCTTTCCATCAGCCCACACGCCCCCACACACACACACACACACACATACACAGCGAGCACCAGGTGTTGGTGCATGTAATCCATCTTTACACAAGCATCTGCAACCAGGTGTTCTGTCAGTTTATGTTAGCCCAATAAACCAGCCAGTGCAGGCTTAGTTGGTACGCGCCTCTGTCAGCATGCTGAAACACCCCATTAAAGCAGACACAATCTCCTTGACTCTCCATGGTTTAATATAGTTACTCTCAATGTGGCAGACTTCTCATCCGCTGCCATGCTGCATTAGACTGACTGGGAGAACAGAATGAGAGCGAAACACTGCTAAAAATGTATCTTACTACCATGCTCAGGAATCTGCTTGTGTGTGTATCAATTCCTCAATGAAGATTGAAATTGGATCAAAAGCCATTCTTAATCACTTATTTTACTAAAAGCAGTAGTATAGAATACATTTATGCTGTATAATTGTGAAAAAAAAAATACTCTATACATGACCAGGAGTCCTATTTCTTTTTTCCAAACATAATTTTAAGGAACGGTATGGTGCTACCTTATCCATCAGGTGGCCCAGTGTCATGTCCTTTCCTTGCCAAAAGGCCTCCTGTCTATGCATGGAGAACAAGGTGTCCAAAAAATGAAATGGGAGGACCTCCACAAGTTGTTGCCCTGGGAAAAAAAAAAAAAAGGTACTATCTTTTGCTTTTAGCTGCCATTACAAAGTATTACTGTTAAGCATTCATTTGAGACATGCTACTTCCTACACAACTTTCACCCTAAGCATCAGAAAAGCATGCTGACCTGCATACTGCAAAATGCAATCAGGTGTAGTAGGATATCTTGGTGCTTTTTTTGCATTTGACATACAATGTACTGGGACTTACTTTTCTGGTAAATGCTAAATATTATAGTAGTAAGGGGGTGCTTTGACTTGTAACCACTCATTGGTGTTACATACAACAAACATCTGCCTATGACCAAGGGTATGTGCTCTTTGTGGGTATATTTAGGATGGAAACATGCTTTTTTTTAACTAAGCAAACACTCTAAAAACAGTCAGAGTAACCACTTTATTAGTCCTGAGTATACACCACCAGCTGTTAGCCATGTGCTCCTCAGGAACATCAAAACTGGCTCGAGCTAGTTCAGGCTGGTCATTTCTGTGACAGTCTCCCTCCACCAATTATGCCGTTTACTCAGTCAACATGCTGCAATGAGAGCAAAAGGTATTCCAGTCATTTACATCAGGAGCTTTTTGGACATGCTCATGGTCATTGCGATAAGGCATCAGGGCTAACCTGACACGCTGAGTGACATTTTGGCTCCAGTTTTACCAATTTCTCTTTCTTCCAGCTCCTTTTTTTTTAATATCCCAAGCATTACACCATACCATGGATGCCATTGCTCAAATTATTTTCTTTAAAACTAACCTATTTTCTGTACTGTCAATGATAAATATCTAACAGAAAGTACAAGTATCACGCAGAACTTCTTTTCAAGCTTGGTGTTCTCAATACTCATGGGAGATTTTTTTTTTCCTCTAAGAGATCTGCTCTCTTCTAAGTTTTCCTTACTTTTTATCAGTTCGGGCACCAGCACTTGCAGTTCATTTTTAGTTCACATGATGTAGATAATTCCAATGCTGATTTAATTGTGAGAAATTTTCATTTATTCATACTTTAAGGCTTTTCAGAAATGGAATTAATTAGGATTGACCTACTTTATCCTTGATTGCATCACAATGTGATTTCACAGAATACCAAAAAAGAAAAAAAAAAAAGAAACATTAAATTTATTTAGTAGCTCCCTTACCTACTGCACTGGGTACATTACATTTATTTGTTATAGAATCAGATAAAATAAGGGGAATGTCATTGTGACCATAAGAATTATATTATAGGAAAAAATGACAATAAATAAATCATCAGATATGATTCAATATGCCTACGAAAAGATATATTAATAATAATTCAATCTAATGCGTTTGCTATCATATATTACCTGTGCTATAGCATCTATTTAACCAATACAGAATGTGAATGCCTTAATCTATATCTGTCAAATACTGTTAACTCAGTAGCTTTATTTGTGCATAAACAATGTAAACTGTAATCATACACTCTGTTTAATATTTGTCTTTACTTTAAAAGGAGGCATTTGCTGTAAAGAGACACCAAGCTAACGTGTTAACATATAGCTGCATAGCAGAGTAGGGAATGTAAACACTTGCAGTCAGGCTGTGGCGGCAGGAACTGTGAAATTACAGAACATGAAATTCATCAGAAAAAAAAATGAAACTCAGATTTTTACACCTTATCCGTTAAATCTGTTTAAATGCTTTATTGGCCCGTTCTCCTGTTTTGAACAGCCAGTAAATACCAAGTTTCTGTAGCCAATCATTCAAGAGTCAAGCCAAATTCTCTCAATTCATCTGTGAAAGCAATTAGCAATGCATTATATGGTATAAATACACCATTTAAGAGAGCATGCCATTAAGAAGCTGAATTCATTTCAGTAAGACACTTTTTGAGGTGTTTTTCTTTTCGACAAAACATGTTTACAAGGTATATAACTTTGCAAGTTTGACCTTGCAATAAAATGCTGTCTGTGAGACCGCATTTGTGTAGCCTTCTTTGAACATTTTCTTCAGGCACCAGTCAACTCACCAGGATGGCATCTTGTAAATGCTACTCTATTCACCTTTTCCTGAGTTGATTTATGCTACTGAAATGTAAAGAAATCATGTGGGATCAAGTAAGTGTAACTTTTATGGTCAAAGTGACTCGTTTCTGCTACGTTTGTCTTCTGTCGCTTGTCTCTTCCTGTCTCTAGGTACTCTGTGGTATCGCTTAACTTCACTATCCAGTCACAAGTCTGCATTACCCAATTAACCGACAGTAGCTCAGTCTAAAACCAATTAATGACTGACACTTAGTTTCTGCAATCAGAAAATGAAAACTAAACTAAATACTGCAGGCCCAACTTTCTACCTGGTTACTTAAGGGTCATTTTGACCCTTATTTGGTTTCACACTTTGGGAGCCAATCTCACAAACCTGTTATTAACTCAAAATGTGAATGACCCTTGAATTTCAGCCCATGGATCTGAGTCCTGACTTTTCTAAATGCTAATCAGAGTAGTCTCTAGTTGCAGGACAACAGAAGGAACGACAGACCTCACGCCATTAACACCTGAGAGAAGAATTTCCATTTGTCAGCAGATGATTTAAATTACAGGTTTGCACACTCCCATGTTATACAACTCAAAACAGCCACCAGGGGGTGCTCATAACCCTACTGTTGAGTTCATGTTGTCAGTCTGGTATTTTTTCTTCTCAGTTGTTTTTTTTTTTTCCAATAAGATATGATCTTTGCCGAGAAAATCCTTCACTTCCCTCTTTACTCACACCCTGAAGACAGAAATGTCGGCTGCAGCAGTAACTGGCTGACTTATAAGTGACCATGCATTGTAGTTTGCACGAATGTCTAACAACACAGCTGAAGTCTGAAATGATACCTGATCAACTTAAAATGATCCAGGTATACAGAGGAAACAAATCTAAAAATATACCTAACATTTAAAATTAAGCTCAATAATCTTGATTAAACCATTCAACCCTGCCTCATTTTCCCTTACGGGCTGCCAGGATACGTTGTCTCCAGATAAGGAAGAACATGGTGAAAAATGTCAATACCCAGGTCAGTCGTGCTGCCTCTGAGTTGCTCAAATAGCTGGTTGGATCCCTGTATAAACTTGTTGTCCAGAGTTGAATTGCTTTGATGGTCTTTTAGTCTGTGCTGAAGACTTCTGCTGTACTGGCAGCACCTTTTCCAGCCCCTGCAGTGTCACTCTCATGCAGGAAAACCATGTCTTGCAGCAATTTCTGTCGTGGCTGCAGTGTGATCCATTTCTCCCCAGCAGCTCTTCGTGGGGCTGATGATGAGAAGATGTTGTGCACTGCTGTAGTTGGCTGTCTCTGCTGTGCAAGGCAGCCCCAGAGAAAAATCTGCTATGGTCTGTGCCGATTGCACAAATTTGAAAAGGCTGCAGAGCTTCTGTTGATTCTTGGTATGTAAAACTTTTGCAGAGCCCAAAGGTGTTGCTTCCTGTCAACATCCAGCGAGCCTCTGACTCTATGAAAGCAGTTGTAGCAGATGTTGATAGCTCAGTATGTTGATTGCAGGTGCTCCCCATTGTAATTATTACTATTCATGTGAATGCCACTGACTGGAGAGGTACTCTAACATGCAGAAATCCTTATTTCTTGTACCAACAACCACCAGAAGAGGGCCTCCCACAGCCCACCCCCCAACATTAACAGGTTTGACAGAAGTGCTGATCTGGAATCAGGTCATCCTTTGTAAATACCAGCCTGTATCCTCACAGCATGACGTAATAGCTGTCACACTAGCAGTGGATAGCATCCTGTTTATTTAGCCGCTTATGAATTTCTATGAGGGATGTGGGTCGAGGTGTGGGGGGGAGGGGGGAGGCGAATTGCTGACCAAGCCTGTAGAGCTTCATAATCTCAGGTTACAATCTAAGCCAACAGCTGTTTGAGTTACAACCATGACCTAAATATTATCTGATGCATTCGGGCTAATAGGTTTTGGCTCTCTCTCTCCCACACACACACACACACACACACATTTGTACATTCCGCAGTAGTCTGTATGAGTAAACTTGTAGTAGATTATAAAAACACACAGGTACATAAAACCAGAATTCAATAGGTGCATGTGATGCATCTAAATGTATATTATTTCTGTCTATTTTCCAAAAGCAACCTTTCACCAGTACAAAGAAATTGCACAGAAATCTGATAAAACACAAAATAAATTAGTATTTAATCAGTAACCTTAGGATGTCTCAAAACTGCAGAAACTAAATATTATTGGCCATGATACTACATTGCCAGGAAAAAGTTGTTTTCATACGATACATTTCCTTTCATTGATGGTAAATATGTTAATCCGGCAACCACTTACAGTTTAAGTGCAGAACTCACTGCAATTTGCTCATCTTTTGTTGCGTTCAGATGACTTCCTCTGGGTAATATCTAAGCACATTGCCAATCTGAAGTCAATGAAGTTTATTTTAAGAAATTATTTGGCCGTGCTGTGCCCTTGTAACCCCTAAGCAACTCATCACCATGTATATTAGACACACACTCTTGGATGGCACTTAAGCTGCAATCGCCATGAGGAGTTAGGACCGTGAAATTGTGCTCTGAAAAATCCTGACAATGTTATATCACTACTCTCCCCGTGGCCCTGTGTGTTTTAAACTCACGGCTATTTTTCAGCCCATTATTTTCCCTGTTCTAATGTTAAAACAGGGAGCTGACCCCTTGCTTTGTAATGGGAGGGCTGTTTTTATCGGAGGGTCCATATGTAAGGGATTATCACTTCAATTCTACTTGCACTGCCACACTGGCTAAGTCCATGCAATTGTTAATAAACGCATGCCCCTAATGCAAAGATGCTTTATGAAAATCAAAAAGGGTAAAAAATCCCATTATTTTTGTATTAACTTTCCAACACAACACGACTGAGGCTTTTGGAAATATAACAATAATGCATCAAAACTTGATTCAGTCACAATAACATCCAGTCACTGTTAGCTGAAATGTTTATTTTGTTCACATCATCCGTACCCTGTATACACCAAAGACTTGGAGTCTTATTTATTGCAATAAATGTCATTTTTCAATGTAAACATTTGGGAAGAGCTTGAAAGTTTTTCCCCCCACAGTAAAATTTAAGTGTTAATTCATAATTGTGTTCCACATATCAGTCTTGGTCCTTAAAATTAAGACTAGAAATCATGGCTTTGTGTGTATGTATATATAC
>JAOWBC010000812.1:12357557-12397944 GCA_028566105.1 Hypoplectrus providencianus | reverse complement strand
ATGTATAAACATATATATATGTATGTGAAAAAGTCTATATTTAATAAAAAATACGTTACAAAGTTTGCCATCAAAAAGCATTACATAATCTAATATAAAATATACACATATGCCAAATACATTCATGGGTTTGTCGTTATAAAGCAAAACAAAAAGCATCTAAAAATATTGTAGTTAAATGCCATTAGATGTATATAAGTTTATGTTTAGCTTTCTCAGTCAATATGACATGCCCATTAGTATTCTCCACTCAGTATTATAAAGACATTATTCCATAACATCTTTAATAAATTCCTTAATTTCTTTTAGGTAGAGAGATGAACACATTTCTACTGTGGTTACAGTCTGTGTGTTAAACAAGCGTCTTCTGCTTCGAACAGTAACAAAATATAGACTAGGCCATCCATCAGAAAGCAATAAATATGAAAAATAAGTTAGCTAAAAACATTTCAAGTATCAAATCCCCTGGGTATGTAATGTTTGACATCATAAAGGACACTGAGCATTGTGCACTTCAAAGCTCTGGCGGCCATGTTTCAGAGGCTAGCTGGCGTCCCCGTTGGGAGACTGAGCAGACAACAGCAGCCCTTGTTCTTCTGGTAATATATATACCATAAAAAACTATAGCCCGTCCAGACATTGTCTCTTTTTGGGATAGTGTACATGGCATCTTCTGAGGCAATGATATCATTTTTTTTTCCCGGCAGCTAGGTGTCTCTTGGTTACAGCCTCCAGCCTCCTCCTCTCGGCCTCCTCGGCTTTCTTCCTTTCTTCTTTTAACTCCTTGTACCGCCACTTTGGTATTTGCAGCAGTTGCCCCCCTCCATCTTTGGCGCTGCTCTTCCTCCTGATTTTCTCCGGTTCATAAGTTGGTGTGGGGGCTTTGGACACCCTTACCTTGGGGATGCTAAACCCCGGCCGGACGCTGCTCCTCCTCAGCACCATGTGCATAGGCAGCAGGCTGGTTCTCCTCAGCTCCAGGGCCTCGCTATAAGCCATCATGGTCAGGCTGGAGCTCCTGTGTCGAGGCACCAGGCTCTGGGTCTGAAGGCTGGCCCGGCGGTCTACTGAGTTCTTGGCCACCAGTGTGACCCGGGAGTTCTGGAAGAGTTTAAGGTGGCTTTCCACCCTATCAGGGTTGACAGAGCGGAGCTCCTTGGCGCGCTGCTGACGGATGATTTCAGGAACTGCATAACGCCGTTTTCCTACACTTGGGGGGCTGTCAGGACACACCTGTAACAAAACCAGCAGTCCCTGATTAGGCCTTTCTTGTTAAAGTAACAGTATTCGTAGCACTGCTGTAGCAATAAAGCAGAAATGGTGGAATTGTTTTTTTATTAACAAAAAGCAGGCTCAGTTTCAGCAATAATCTTGCATGAATAACCTGCTTATCAGATAAGGCTGACGTTAATTATATCCTTTAATTATTATGGGAAAATCCCATGAAAAAGCAGAGAAATTTGGGATTAATTAAAAGACAAATTAGTGCCTGATTTATCCTTTAATAGCATAATTACCACAATATTATCATTAGTTTAGCTGTGCATCGATTCTATGTGCATCAGTGGCAGAACTACTTTATTCTCCTTCTCGATAAGCACAAAAACAAACAATGTCTGTTCAGTCTAAAGATCTGCCGAAGGTAATTTCCATATAGTACAAGAATGTTTGGCTTTATCTGAAGAAAAATAAAAGAGGTCTGATATCTCCAACTAAGCACCAGCACTGCAGGTATAATGCAGATGAACTTTAAAGACTTAAAAATCCTCCCCTATCACAAAGAGTCGTTACCTCACTGCATCTCATCTTATAGAGAAATGTGCTTTTGGCTGATGTTTTAAACATGATCTAGAGTGTGATCACTCACTGTATGGCAGGCCACAGCAATGGCAGGGCTCCTCATGGCAGTTGTTATAGAAACCATGTGGTCAATAACGCCTTCATCCTCGGGGTTGGTGACGTTAGCCATGTTGAAGACGTTCCGCACGGTGTCTGACAGGCGCTTCAGACAGCCGCGGGGCTCCTGGGCTTTGGCCACCAGGGATGCCAGTGGGGGCCACTCTAGACTGGGAGAGCACGTTTCATATTAATCCACTGCTCTGAGGTACCGAAGGATTCACCCTCATGAAGTAAATCATACACTCTCTCAAGGCTCCTCTTCTGTTTACTAACAGGTCAGCCTACAGCTAAATGTTACACTGCCATCTCCTGGTGAAACTGTGTTCAAACCGCTTTGTTTATTAGCTCTAAACCAGTTGAGTTCTTGCTTCAATGCAACATTTCATCAAATTTGGCTTTTGACTCCTATGAAAACACAGTTACTGATGAGGAGACTACCTGTATGTATCAGAGAACTGGAGCGGGCATGGCCGTTCCATCAGGCGCGTCATCACCCAGGCAGTTTCATAGCGGCCCGTAAAGAAGGCCCAGTCTCTGGCAGTGAAGTTGCGGCCAAAGTCCCTGGCATCCAAAGAAGCTCCTGGGGGCGACACAGCAGAGAAGGTTAAATATGTCAAAGACAGCGTGTAGAAGACAGAGGATAAATGGGTTAAAAGATAAAAAGGTGGGGATAAAAAGAATTACATGTACTCAGAAGTTAAGAGGGGAGCTAAGAAATGACTGAATTTAAAAGTGAGTCAAAATCCTCATCTGTCTCTCTGCTCAGGACAATTCATGCAACTCCCACAGGGCCAGTTAATAGATGTGAAAAGACTGCTACGATAAACTGCTGACAAACGTATCTATAGGTGTCATTCCCATCATTAAAGTTAAAATGAAACTTGATGATTTGGTATCAGATCTGTCCCTCAGTTTCATAGAACAAAATAATTATCTAATAATTCAAATCTGAATTACTGCCAAGAAGTATTCAAATTGTCCATCTGTCCACGAATTTTGCTGAAAATCTGTTCATATTTTTCTGAGCTGCCTTGATGGCAGAGTAAGAGTGTTTTTGTGATTGTAATCAGTAAAATCTGCCCCAAATAATTCCAGGTACTTTTTAAAACTAGACCTAAGAGAGACACATTTCTGAGTCATTTATGTCCTTCTACACACTTCTACATTTAGTGTAACTCACCTGCCATCATAAGCGAGCGCACACACTCCACCCTGCCCTGCATGGCAGCTTTCATCAGCGCCGTGAAGCCGTGGCAGTTTCTCCTCTCGATGTCCAGCCCAGGGTAGTAGTTGAGCAGATAGTTGGTGATTGTTATGTGGCCTTGAAGCACAGAGATGCAGACAGTGGGTCGCAGCGCAGTCTGTTATCACAACATTGGCTCGGATAAGCGCTGCCGAATGCTTATTCGCACTTGTCCGTCATATTTTGGACAAGCGAGATCCACATCCATACGGCTGCTCCTTATTCGCCCTCACACAACACACTCATCACTTCTGTTTCGAAAAGCTTAAGTACAGCAAGTGCAGGCTTTTTTTTTTTATGCCAGTCTGTGTGTGTTCGTCTGTGTCAGCACTAGTGCCAGACTGCCTGTGTGTGTATACTTGTATCTGTGTGTGCATGTGTTCCACAGTGCTGTGAACCAGCCTGTCAGGGCCTGTGTGTGTGTGTGTCTAAGCCAGTGTTTGAGATGCTGCTGTGTGTGTTACCTGCTTGAGCAGCGGTGATGAGAGCTGTGTTTCCCTCGCTGTCCTGCCAGTTGACATCCAGATAGGGACACTGAGACAGAGCTATGACGACGTCCACGAAACCTTGGTAGCACGCAACCAGAAGCCCTATCTGAGACAGAAGGTGACAGGAGAGGAGTTAAAAGACAAAGGAAAGGGAGGGAGCATTAAGTTTAGAATCAGCAAAAATCTTCAGGAGGGGAAAAAAAACTTGCCAAAGGAGACGAAGCAAACTGCAGTAAAGTGCTGACATACAGGAAGAGGAAAAGTGCGATCACGGCAGTGTCAGTTGAAACCCACAAGACCAGGAGACCTCTGTGCTCCTTTCCAAACTAATATCCTTGAATAAATGTGACATCTGTTGTCTTTTCATTGAGAACTGAACCGTGTTGAACTCGGTGGAAAAATAAGCTGTCTGCCCCGTCTGATGTTGTTGTGTACTTTTGTGTGTATGTGCCAGAAAAGGAGCCCTTTTATGTGTGTGTGGAAGTATGTGTAAATGGAGGTGTGAGTTTGTGAGAGTCCTGGAAAAAACTCCTGTAAAAGTTGGGTACTTTCCGGAAGGTGCACACTTCATCAGCCAAAACAAACAAGTTTACCACCGGAGGAGACGGGGCACGCTGCGAGTAGAATTTAGGAACACAGAGTTCTCAGTTTAAACATCATAAACACGGTGTATTGATACATTTATACTTTTCTACACGTGGCCAAAATGTATTTATAAAGCTATAATATTCTTTTTTATTACTGACTCCATATTATATATATATTTTTTCTATTTACTGTGATTTTTTTTTGTTTCTTTTTTTGTTTATCATATTTTTTATTTTCAGCTATTTCAATTAATACATTTTTTTGTGTCACTTACTGATGATGATTTTTTGCCTTTAATTTATTTTTATGTTTATGTAACTATTTGCCAAATCAATTTTGTTTAATTACTAAACACTAATATAAATCTAACAGCAAATGGCTCTTGAATCCTCAAATTAGAAACCTGTAGGAGACAACAAATTGTCTAATTGTTTGTTGACAGCTCATGTTGGCACAGTCAATAGCCTTTTTAACATGCGGTGTTAAGTGTGTTAATTACTGTTGGCCTGTCATTTAAAAATAATTTCTTACAGTTTCAGTGTGAGAAGTAAAATCCAATTAAAGTCGCAAACCATTTTGTAGACAAGTGACATAAAAAAAAATAATTGAATACTTTTCAATGACAAAGACTTTTTCCTAAGCTCAGGGTGACAACTTCTGAAACTGCAGCTGTGGGGAGAATCGATTTTCCGACAAACTTACAAACAACAATGTGTTGTTCATAACGATCTATTAATTATCAGGCTTGCAGACCCTGCAGGGACTCTTAATTAGCACTTTATTAAAACCAGGTGTGCTGGAAAGGTCACATATACTCAAAACATGCAGGCAGTGCATGCATCAGCTGTAACACCAGGGGGTATTACACTTATTTGTACATATTTAATGCAAATCTCAGACCTGCTTCCAACTCATTCCAACTTAACTTGTAATAATTAATAATATAGTTTGGTTAAGGTGATCCAACTTGTTTCACATTAGGTGAACCTGCTCCTGTGACATGACATTCTCCTCATTAGTGCACTCGTAATAATCTGGCAAAAAGCTTTGCACCTTTTGGCACAGAAGGTTTTGATTCTCCCGAGCACACCGTGTTACAGTATTCTTTCAGACTCTGGGATGGAGGATATCAAAAAGTTCTGTCTCACTAAAATTAATAAATATAACAGTTGAAGATTGGTACAGAGAGGGCCTCGAGGATTATAAAAAAAAAAAAAAGCATACAAAGTTGGTGCCAAACGCCCCCGTATCTACCTACTACCCACACACACATTACAAACATTATACAGACAGGGTTTTGAAATGATGGAGTTAAATTTTGTCCCCACACTCTAATTTGGAAGTAATATCTCATTTTTTTCCCCAGGTTGCATAATGTTTCAATTATCGTTAATTAATAGGATCAAGACAATGTCAGCATCATGTCACATCAACATGCAACCAATCTAACACACACTTTTCATGCCAATATTCCAAAAACATGTGATGGTCTGATAAATCCTTCAGCCCCTGCTGCTTTTATTTGTGTTTATATGTATCAGACTGAGCACATAGCAACTACTTCTTGGTTTAGGCTCAATTACAGCAGAAAGATGCCTTGCAGCATACACAGTTTACTATGTACAGTAGATATTTTTTCACCTGAAGACAAACTAAACTTAAACTTTTGGCTGAAACAAGCCAGGCTGTCAGCCAGCTGGAGATGTAGTCACATAAGTGCTGTCAGCGCTGAGAGTTTTAAGTGGAAAAGGTGGCGAGAGGTCCTGCAGAGTAACTGGTGGATTGTCTGGAAGAAGTTCACTTAGCTGGCACAGCTCCAGATTGCTCTATCTGGATAGACACACGCATGTACACTTTGTCTACTCGCTCGCAGACACACACATTCTTGGCAAGCCTCCAGCCTTGCTGTGTTGTACTTTAGCAGCATGCCCTGCAGCATGTCTGGAGCAATCTCATTCGTCTGGCAATGTCCTATTTTCTCTGTGAACCTTTTTCACTCGCGCGCAGACACGCACAAGCATTTAACTTCTTTTTTTTTTACTCCCAGCCTTTAGTTTTCTACTCAGCACATCCCTATTTGGAATATCTGTTACATGTATTGGGATCTGATGCACTTTACAAGTGGCTGCTGGCGATGTCGATGAAATCTGAGAGAAGAGCACCGCGCGGCATGCAATTGCACACATGAATCGAAAAAAAAAGGCAATCATGTGCTACACAATATTACCCACACAATGATCAACTCTGAGGCTAAAGGGATAAAAATAACAACACTACCAGGTAGCTCAACAACTCTGAAACAATCAGGAGAGGCACTTTCACAGAGGGATGAGTGTGTGCAGGGCATGTGTGTGAGATAGGGATGGAGCAAAGTGTAAAGGGAGACTTTGAGCACAACAGAGATTGAAATCCTGGTCAGTTTTGGGGAGGATTATGTATTTTGTATGTAGGCCAAATGAAGATGCACACTATGGCAATTTTAAAGCTCTCATTACTTTAGGCTGATGGATGCAGACATATGCCCTCCCTGACTGTAATCTCCTCTGTTCCACTACACTGGATTGTAGCCGTCCTCATAAAGTTATTTATTTTTCTCACCCCTAAAGTCAATGCAGGCCAAAAATCCCCTTTGATGGAAGTGCAGTTTTCCTTGACCTTTTCTGTTATAATAACGTGTAAAGTAAAGTAGTGCACGTTTTAAGCTAAAATGCCCTGTGGTGTGAAGTGGTATTTAGTCTGATCTCTTTACTGTAGCAACACTATAACATGCACTTTAAATTTAGATTACTCTATATATGTGGGTCACAATTTCTTTATTTATTGGGCTATGAATGTGGATATTTTTTTCCCCAAACCATGTAATACTACTAATAAATTAAAATTTACTTTTGCAATCAAGATCAAAGTATTGTTGCAGTCATAATACAGACACACACACTAATTCTGTTCAACTTGTTATTAGCCCATATAGACACAAATACACACAAGCACAGACAAAGACAAACACACACACACACACACAAGTAATCTGGGGAATATCCAGAGCTAGGAATAGAAAGGCTTAGCCGTATCAGTCCGCGACACAGAGAGAGGGGGAGGGAGACAGACGTTACTGTGCATCCACGGTTGATGTGAGAATGCTGTAATAATTGGCTCCAATGAGGGTGACACAATGTTCAGTGTAACCCTTAAAGTTCCTTACAGACACACAATAACAGCAGGATTCCTGGAAATGATTAAACTATGCTACTTGAATTTTACATCTGCTATTGCATCAAGCAAAAACAGTAGAGCAAAGTACATGGTTGCACACGTGTCATAGCATCTTCAGGTAAGCATGGTTATTGATGCTCTAAGTAGTTTGTAACCAATAGTCATAAGTGATGGGTATGTCCCCAGCCTTTTTAGTACAGTAAACTCCCTCCTTATGTTTATCATTACGCAAAAAAAATGTAGCGAATTCAATCCAACCAAAACTGCAGCTGCATGATCATGTGCACAGAAACAACAAGAAAAACATCCCAGCTAAGTAGAAACCTGTTTAATCTCCCCATAATGTGTATCATTAGCCCGCCACGCTCGAGCAACCAAGAGCCTGCTTCCCTTGTGGGCTTCCCAGTGTGACTTCTTCAATAAACCAATCTATCTTGTTTCCTAAATAAGGGCTTACCCACGCTGTATTTCTTTCTTTTTTTTTTTTTTTACTTCCAAATATGCACCGCTCTAAGCTAAATCGTGCAAATCATTCGAGCTGCAGATAACTTGCATCTCTGCAGCCAAATATAAAGAGTTGCATTCGTTTGGCATTTTACAGTACATCTTTGTGTTCAAGGACACGCACACACACACATGAGCAAATACACTCTGGAACGCCCTCAATCACATACAGCAGAAGCACTGGCACAGACGCACTGGGCCATGTTTCTGTCAATAGCCTCCCTGTTAACTGTGACTGTGTGTCTGCAGCTGAGCATTCACATGGCTGTATCAAATCAGATGTGTATGACTGTCGCTTTGATTTTTCCACTCATCTGTATTTGCTAGCTTGCGACCATCTGCGGTGCCAAATTTCTGTCTATCCCCGCCTGTGCTTCATTTAGTCGGTTTGCCTGTTGGGCCGATGGTCGATCTTTGTGTTGGTGCGCCTGTCTGACACTCTGGGGTCGACTTTGTTGCCTGTAACGTACTGTATCTGTCCTGGTGAAAATTGAATTGTGTTCTAGAGAAGTGTTAGTGTGTTTGTGAGTGAGGGACAGAGAGCGCTAGCAGCTAGGCACGGTGGCCTCATTTAAGTTGATTGAATTGTGTGTGTGAGTGTGTGTGTGTGCGTGTGTGTGTGTGTGTTTATTGAGTTTTTATGTGAGGATGACAACCTTACTGGGTAGAAGATGCCTGAGGACACTGATTTATTAATACATATATAAGAAATTACGGTGATGTTTACCGACTTGCAGTCATCTTTTACATTTAACAACACAATGCCAACAAGATGCTGAAATCTTCTCCAACACATCCACTATCACAGTCACAACACTGAGAATACACTGTAGGGTTTCTGACACTGACAGCATATATAATTACGGTACCATAATCATATACAGGCAGAATTAAATACACGTTCTTATGACCTACATAAAGGCTTGTCATTAAGTTTCTTGCTAAATTTAGCATTCAGGCGGTGTTAGTTGAAAAAAACTCCCTGTCATGTGAGGGTATCATCGACAGATACTGTCTGTTTGTGTCTGGCTTGTTGTGCTGTGATCATGATTAAGGTTAATCAAGTTTTAGCCTGCATGCTTGGCGACGGGAAGTATGAAGTTATTGTTTTTCAAAGCTGGATTGAGACAAAAATGGTTTAAAACAATATTAAATAAGACACTGAAACATATAAACATATGTATGTATGTATATATAGAGATAGATAGATGTACTTTATTGATATTTTTGTCTTTGTAGTCTTCCTGTGTGTCTCTGTGGTCCTATGAGTTTCTTCTTGGTCATTTTGAGTCACTTGCTAGTTAGCACACGTGTCTTTGAGTGACATTTTGCATGTGAAAACATCTAACACTTTGAGCCCCTTTGCCCAGTGGGCCTGTTCAGTGATCCATCCACGCCTTGCAGTCCATTTTCAAACATTCATTATCTTTTCTGTAATGTCACAGAGGTTCATTTTTTGCAAATGTTGCTTCAGGCTATTTGAATTGTTTTACTCCCCTATTATCCCTTATCCCTGCCCTAAAACAGATGTTTTGCACACAAGAGGAATTGCTGATGTTCGCTCCTCTTTTTATCATGAAGCCTCTTTTCAGACTATATTACTGTCATGTAATTAGGTGTTGGCTAATTAGATGTTTGGATCCATAAACCACAATGCAAAAACTGCCCCTTGTGGGTGCTTTGATAAAAAAAATTCCACTGTTCCTGTTTGATACTGAAACACTCACATCTTCTCCCTTAAATGAACGTGTTCCATTGTGCAGCAGGAAGTGAATCTACTAATCAGAATAGCATTAACCTCAGGCTAAGGGTTATTCTCCTGTGCTGTCTAGTATCCTCTTTGCTGAAATATCTTTATGCAAAACACAAAATCCCAGCCTGTTTCTGGGCTTCCTTTCTACAGCTGACCTTTGACCCCCGCAGTTTAATCATAACACCAGAAAGTACAAATAGCTGGCAAAAAGTAGACTAAACCTGGCAAATGTACAATTTTTTCTTTTTTCTAGTTTTATTTTTTTAGTTCTGCAATTTTTTTGTTCTGCAATATATATCATACTATACTCTGCGGATGAGTACGAAGGGGAGAAAAGGCACATGCTGTAAGTCCAAGTCTGGGATGTCCCACCCCTCGCCCCCATTGTCAGGCTGTCTGCTATATTAGGATGATGACATCTGTTTCAGGATGTTGCCCCCGCCACATATACACATACACACTAATGAGCATAACAGATTCATATCAACATGTGTTTCCAATGGAGGGGTTGCTTAACCTGCATTGTGTCTGGTTACGTGCACACCCCTGAGGTCAGGGCCATGGTGAAGCAAATAGCAAATGCACTAGTGCACATCTATGCAAACACAACTGCCTTTCACTTGTACACACATGCACTATATATCTACGCATGTGTTTTGGGGTGCTGACCAAATGAATCCCCTCTGTCTTGCATGCCATTCATACGTTGCATTCCAGTTATGTCATTCCTCCTCTTCCTTACCATGACCTCTTTGTTAATTGCATACATGCGGAGAAACAGGGACACAGAGGTAGTGAGAGATTATGATGGAATAGTAGCAGAAAAGACGAGGGATGAGGGTAGCCTGAAGGTTAGAGGCACAGATTTGTGATGTAAGGTTGGTAATATGAACACACAAAGCCAGCTGGGAAATTTTCAATGGAGAAAGTAAATGAATAAATCACATTTTCTCCCTCAGCTGCTGCACTTCTCCCACAAACAACTCTACAGGAGATCTTGAGTTGCAAAAAACAAGAGTTATCCTTATAAAACAATGTGCTGGTAATGCAACAAAAAAAATGCTTTACCAACTTGTTTAGGCATACAATAGTACAAAAAAAAAGAACAAAGACACACTGAGTCACATCAATGCAAGATAAAAGCCATGTGACACAAATCAGCATAGGGCCCTCTGCCAGCTAATTCAATTACTATTAGCGAAATGTCCAGATGAATAAAAACTAGTCTAGCGTTCCATCATCATGGATTTATCCCTTTGCCCTGGGCTGTAGTTCTTAAGCAGGAGTGAAGTGATATACAAGGCACAAAGGGATGCACACTTTGATTGCATTGCAGCTAAAATTTCCAATAGTTTTCCAATAAGCAGTAACTCTTTTGATGAATTGCATTCATATATTTCATACATTTTTTTGTCATGATTTATAGTTAATGCCCTGAAGTGCATAAATGATTACACACTGCTATTGATATCAGTGTCTGATGGTGGTAAAACTGTATAATTCAACCGGCGGGCACTGCTACTTCCCTACTGTGGAATTTATGGCTGTAAAATGCATATCGGGTCATTAGCAAGGCTGTTCAAATTGCTCTTAGACTCACTAATGCCATCATTTCATTGATAGGTAATGTGTTTACCCATGGACTCTTACAAATTGAATCCAAATCCAGAATAAGAAAATGCACAAACAGAGACACATGAATGCGCCTGCATGACCACACACACACACACACTGACTCTCTCTCTCTGTCTCACACACACACACACACACACACACACACACACACACACACACACACACACACACACACACAGGGGATTGTGTGTTCTGTAAACCGTGAGAGACTTCAGTATTTTTTATAGAGCCAGAGGTTGCTCGCTCTTGCAAAACTGAGGTCTGTCAGCAGACACACATACAGAGACCTGTCAGGAAAACAGTTTGGTATGAAAAATGGTTTGGGATAAAGGCGTGAGCTTAAACCAAGGAAATAAAGTAAACGTAGAACATTTTATATGTGGTATTCTCAAAGCAGCTGGCAGCCTTGTAAGAAGTTGTATATTCAGCATGTTCCTCCTTTAAAATAAATACTACAGGAGTACTTGATTATTAATTCATTTATAAATAATTAGCCTAAATTACTGGCTTATTGATAGACTCATGTTAAACTTTTCTCAGTGAGTAAGGCCAGCATGGGCCTGCAGCAAGCTCAGGTTTAATTATTTCAATACCTACTGACTGAGGCTCTTTGACTGAACTTGTTGCACTGAGCGGCATTAAGGTGAATGAGGCCGTCAAGCCACTAATAGGCCTATATACATTTACCTTGCCCCTTGAATTCAAATACTACGGTAGCCTTGGAGCAAATTCTGCTACTGAACTAAAAGCCTTATCCTTCACATTTGTCATTATTGAGAAACTACCCAAGTTGTCATGTAATAGCATGGTTTAAGACCAGGAAACTGCCTGTGTGAAGTGACTTATAGTGGTGCTGTGATTTGCTTCATACCCTGTTATTCCTGTCCATCTCCTTGACCTCCTCCTCCTTCACTCCGTGCCGTATCATTATCCGGACGATAGCCGCGTTGTTAGTGCAGCACGCCTGGAAGAAAGAGAGTGGCTGCGGGCTCTCCGGGGACGGGGTTCGCTCCGAGTCCGCGAACACATCATCCGGCGGGTAGAAGGAGTCGTCCGAAGTGATACTCCGACAGTCCTCCAAGTCCTCAAAGTCAACTTCTTCGAACTCATCATCGTCTTCCTCCCCTCCATCATCCTCTTCATCGTCCTCCTCACACGAACCCAGGTAGTCCTCCTCGTCAGAGTTGGACTCCTCCACTATGGTCGGGTGGACTTGGGTGATGTTCCCCCCGACTTTTTTCTGCTGCTGCTGCAGCTGTTTGACCCGGACCGACGAAGCGCCTCCTCCATCCCTGTCGTCCGTGATCAGCACCATCTAACCCCGAAGCCTAGGGCACTGTCCTCGGGGTAGAGTGCAGCCTGGCACGCGGGGCGAGGGCATGGGACTGGCTGTGTCTCCAAACAAGAGCGGAATAAAACTATCTCACCTCAAAAAGTCACATACACCACCTACCCGAGACTAAATGACATAAACCCTTTCACCTGCGGCAGCCAATTAGTTAAGCATGTTACGCGTGCAGTTACCCGTCTGTCATTTTCGGCGGGTTGTTGCCTCCTTGCCCATCTGAGCCGTGAACGTCCCACGTAGTGTAAATTTCTCACCCAAAACGAAACCACGTTGAGTTGTGGTTACGGCAGGAGAGCACATGAGTGGAAGTACGGCTCCGGCTTTTACAGAAAGTGGAAGCAAAGCAGAAAGTACCCTACGCACACGACCGTCCCATGTAGGGCGGAGAGACACAGCAGCCTGTTAACCTATAGTCGCCTAATCCGATTAGATGGGACTGGGACCTCTCTCTGTCTCTCTCTCTCTTTCTCTCTCTCTCTCTGTCTGTCGCCTGACAAGAGATTATTTATTTCTACTCTCTGCTGAGCGCGACTGTACAGAGAAGCATTAATATTCTTAGACTGTTCATGTAGGGGGGGTCAGTTTAATTTTATTTATGTATTTATGTGTAGTAAATCGCAAAAGTAATCACATGGGATTCAAAAGGAAACAAGTAAATTAGAGTTTTAAAAAAGCAGTTTATTCAAGAGTTTTCTTTATGAGTTAATTAAGAAAAGGTACAAACACACAATGGTTGTTTGTGTAGGCTAAACTATACATTATGGTGGATTATCAAATGCTTTGTTTTTTGTGTCTTTCTGACACTTTTTTGTGGTTTCAAGTGATACCTACTGAAAACTAAAATTAAAACTCTTTTAGAACAAAAAAATCCCCAATGTGCATGAAACTGATGGTACTCTGCATCTTATTCTTGTAGACTCACATGGGGAAATCCAGCCTCTGGTGAGTCATCTGAATATCTACAAGGCTGCACTTTACTGTAAACTAAGAGAGCTTGCCAGTTTTCAGGCAAATGAGGCAGATTAGGTTCAAATGAAGTAATTAACACTCTTAAAATGATTGTTGTGTCATATGGGTTACATTTTCCATGCTCATATGTAGTATTTATTTTACACAGCCCCAGTGCCTCTCTGTCTGTCTCTTCCTCTCTCACTCACTATCTCATTTTCTTGGCCACTGGCCAGTTGAGATAATACAGACATGGACTGGGCTTCATTACACTATGGAGGGCGCTGGGCTTGTGTGCGGTTTCATCTCACGGAAAATTTATACTAATTTTAAACAAAATCTTTTTCATGTATTGCACAAAATACATGTATGGGCAAAAGGTGAGTAAGGACAATGACCACAACTTAACCTAGAAAATCATTTGGCCTGGTCTCATAGTCACCCCAAAATAGGGAGCAAAATAATCAATGAAATATAAATTCACTAAGATACAGTCATTTTCTGTACTGGCTGGTTTTGTAGTGCTTCTGTGAGTAATGGCATCATTATTATAATGGTCAACCCACATGATAAGGCAGGGCTAAGAGGTTTACAATAGCAGGGTCAACATTTGACCTCTGCATCCTGTCTTGATGTTCAGTCTATAAAGCTGGTTCTTTTCATATCTACAGAACAGTAGAAGCACAGCAGACATAATTTGCCTTTGTACACTATATCCATCTACGTAGAGAATGCATGGCTTTGCAGAGTTTTGTGCTAAGTTTGCATACAATATTTTGCTTACAGGCAACAGAAAGCATTACAGTGTTGCTCCTTTTTGACTCGGTAATTAATATCATCAGTTTGCTGACATCACCTGCTGTGGAAAAAAACCACGTGCATAACAGTCCCTGTGTGTACCCATTATTATTTTACCTTCATCTACCCCCAGCTGAGAGTGCTGCTCTCCTGTGGCTCTGCTGTCTCTATGGCATCAGTCTGCTGCTGTGTGGGTGACAGTCAGTGTTAACACTTCCAGAGATCTGTGAAACGTTTCCCTGTCAGGTCAAGGTACAAATACAATCAGTGAAGTTATAGAATAATAATAAAAACACTCAATTTTAGGTGAGAATTTGAGGTAGGCAAAACATCACTGGTGAAGTTAAGGTCGCAGTGAAGGTTGACTTGTGTACCTGGCTTATAAATTGATGACTTTCCCACCCTCTAAATTGCTTGCAGCTAAATTGAAAAGTCTACAAGTGGTATATTTTTTCCATTGCATCTATAATTGAGCTCCTACAGTATGAATTGTTCTTGTCCAATAAAAATCAAGATATCTTATCTCAGGTTTTTCATAGTACAACTGAAAAAAACAGAGCTAATGAAATTGCAGAAAACCCTTAAAATTTGAAATACCTCAGAAATTTAAATTGGCATTGAAAAAAAAAGGAAATTAATCACTCTACAGTAAAAACAAGCCTTTTGCATTATATCCTAAAATACAGCATTTCTTAATATTATTCTGCTTCATGGATTTTTGTTTTTCTGTTCTGTTGTTTAGACAGCTGTACTATAAATGTGTTCACAGGGGTTTATGTGCCTCTCTCAGTGGGTCTAGTGGCCTACATTTAGCTCTGATGATGATTAGTACTAATTAAGAAGACTGGAGGTTGATTTAAGAGGAGAGGTCTTTAGCTCCAAGACCTGATCCCAGATCACCTTCCCATATGTCCTCTGTACAGTAACCCACACTTGCTGCTGCACTGCAATGCAATATTGTACTTTAGTATTGTAATATGTGGCCAGTTTTGTTGTGTCCACACTGATGTACTGCTCTTATGTCATCACGTAGCACTTACACTCACTAAATAGCACAACACAAGCAGCACTATTACTTGTGGAGTCAATTGCATTACCTCAACCTGGGCTCAGTAGAAAAATCTAAATCCCCTTGTCAGATAATCACAATGATCCCTTCTTTCAATGTGTGTACATGTGCGTGCCATCTAAATGCTGAGGTCTATACTGGGTCCCTGATCTGCTGTGTTCAAGGCTCTTTTGAATTATACTTAGCAAGAGTGCGACTCTCCAAATCTGTGATATATAATATTTTTAATCCAAAACCAAAAAGTGTTTTTGTGGCAGGATCAGTGGGCCAGCAAAAACAAGATCGTGTCATTTGTGTGATAGGTGATGTCTTGTCATTGTGTGCCACTTGGCAAAATATTTGTTGCCATGTGTATAGACCATATTTTCCAAAAGTCATCTTTCCCTAACAGCCACCTTCAGGATACCCCAGAGTCTTCTACCGAGAAGCTCAGATACTCGGAAGCATTGTTGGACAGGCTCAATGAGCACAATGTCCCCAAAGTGGTTATCAGCAAAATGTCCATTTAAACAGAAAAACTACTGTATTGTGGAAAATACTTTAATAAGAGGACTTTGCTGATCATGAATACATTTCTCTTACTTTGCTCTTCTCAGTCGAGCTCATACACTCCTGCATCCCACATGCACCTAATGAGCACATGACCTTCATGCTTGTAGGTTTTATGCAGCCCCTCCCCCATTCAGTTGTTCATTTATTCCCCCTAAGACCACAAGCAGTCAAAACACCCCAACACACCGCGGCCTCCTCCATGGCATACCTGAAGCAGGAGAGCCATACAAAGATCTCCTATGAGCCTCCTCCTGACACAAGTACTGAACTGTTTAGGTTTGTGTATGTTTGTGATGATAAAGTGAACGTGTGACCAGAATGCTGTGAGTGTTTACAACAGGGTCTTAACAGGACTGCGTCTGTCTAAGATATGCCTGAAAATGTTGTTTTTACATTTCATAGCAAAAGCCTCATGTAGTGATTATTAATAGCTCAACTAGAAACATTTAATATTATAATATTATGATTGCTTAATCGGTCAATGGGGCCAGGACAGACAACAAATGCTGCCAGTTAAATTGGGGAAATTAAAAAGTCTACAAGTGGTAATTAAATAATTTTAATTAACCAGCAATGGTCCTTAATGAAGTGCTTTTTGTGATGTGTGTCATGTGTGTAAGACCAACCACAACGTGGGCAAATCCACTTTATATATTATAATACAAAATATTCCAGAAATGATGTTAGACCCAAGACAAAATCAGTATCAATAATACACAAAAATAAATACACAATAGCTTTTAGTTATACACATATAACATCACTGTAATTAGTCAGAGTGGTCAAGCCAGTTACAGTTTCCCAAATGGATAACATAGCCCAAACTGTGTTGAAATATGTGGAAAACTCATCCAACTTCTCGGTTGAAATACAAAGTCATTATTTTTTTTTGTCCATGTCTTAATAATAAATTTTACATCTGCCCATGTGTGTCTCAGCAGGGACTGTGAGGTCATTGTTCCATTCAGAAGATAATTAGGCTTAAAGAGAAAAATGCTTTGGGGGTGTTTGCTTGATTGACAGCTCTGAAGGTTTCCACTGGTCCACCCCAACACAACTTCAAGATAATGGTGAGTTGGAAACACAAATCCACACTTTAATTGTCCCTTGAGGAAAGTTTGGGTAGCGTCAATGACATAATCCATGTTTGTAGCAGATGAGAGTAGAGGGAATCTCTCTTTTGTTACACAAACCCACCCAACATAAATCAGCACATCTTTGAGGGTTCAGCTTTTACTGTTAAAATTACTTCACTCTCACTATAATTTCTGTTCATCATGGTTCTTATTCAGCTCTTGAGGACGTTTTGGCAAAGTCTGATGAATCAGCAGGAGTTGAGTCCATATCATCCCGATAAATAAAGTCCAGAGGTTTTATCATCCCTTGTTGGAGCTCCCTGGAACATAAATAGTATGTTGTTATAAATCTATGGCATATATTTGTACAGTAAAGCTAATGAAACTGCATCTGTTAAAATTTCTCACTGCTGATTTATAATCTTATTATATTTATTGTATACTAAAATACAGCCTGTACATATTGTCTCTTAACTGTTAAAAACAAAATATTACAAAGGCAACTGATGAGATATGTTAATAAGATTTGTTGTATCTGAGGAGAAACTGGAGCTGTGTAGGTTATTAGAGCTAGAGAGAAACCTTGTACAGAACTGTGTCTGAATAAAGTGTCCAAACAATAAATATGAAAGTCTAAATATGTAACATTTCACTGCTACTGTACAGGGTGTCCATAAAGTCTCTAACATGGCAACAAATCGGGTACCATCTTGATGTGCTTTGTGCAGCTAATGGTGTCCATGTAGAGGTGTATTAAATGAGAGAGAAAAGCTTTCATTTCTTGACCTCATTTTGTAATAATTTCCACATAATTGTCGGTTCATTTGCTTTTGTTATAAATTTTACAAGTTGTTCAAAAACTTTATGGACACCCCAATATACTACTCAGACTAACAGACAGGCCTTACATTAAATTATAGACTTATTGAATGATTTTAAACAACCAAACTTGTAAAAAATAAATAAATAAATAAATCATACAATTGTCCTGAACACAGTAAGCCACAGCTTCAGAATACAGCATGAATCATGTTTTTCCTCATCCTTACCCTGAAATCTGTTACACAACAGAGATGAATGCTAAAATGAAGCCTTTGTGTCCACTCTCTCTTACCCTGTCTCTTTCACACTGCTCTGCTACATTCGTCGTGTCCCTGGAGATGTGATGTTATGAGCGAAGCTTGAAGAAACAGTAAGGGTTGTGCAACGAGGTCCACCCTGGAGCAGAGATTCCTAAGCCACTGACATCTTTGCAATGACATCATTTTTCTTCCAAGTTCCAACATCCAAAAACAATGGAGCATACAGTTCTGAAGCTGTAGTGTATGCACCATTGTATTAGAGGATGTACCTAAATATAAATTCCAGTTGCACAGAAATGTGAAGCTATTTTCACTTTTGACCAAGTCTCAGTTGATTGGTTCGAGACAACAGTGTTGCTCTTTGTACTGTGCAATAGTGAGAAGTGGGATTTTTACATATATGCTTAAAGGAAGTTTTCTGTTTATCGTTTCTGTCTTTATAATAAATAACCACAGGGACTTTTTTTTTTTTTGCTTAAGTCAATGTCTTATTTACAACATAACATTATTTGCAAAAAACAGTAATGTAACCCAATTCCCACCATATGCTCTCATCTAGAAACAAAAAGCTGTTGATATTTTGAATAAATACTGTACACAAGCTGCTGGAATGTCCAGATTTGTCTTTTGTGAGTCAGTAATACTCAGAGCTGCAAACTCAGTCCTAGTAGTTCCCTGACCTGTGGTAACGCGGGAATAGAGCATTTCTGAGGAAAAGGAACTACGAACACAAAAGTAAAACCGGAGGTTTCATTTATCATTTGAAAGAAAGTAGAATTAAAGTAGAAAGAAGAATTATTAGCAAACATGAAAAAGCCATAATATAGTTTTTCATACAAAAAAGGTCAAAGAATAGTATGACATAAAAATTTGCTTTAAAAAAATGGTGAAGTATTTTTTGTCAAAAATATCCTAACAAATGTCATAGTATTGTATTCATAGTATATCACATAAAGTCATAGAACTGTATGTAATAAAATGTCATAGAATAGTAGAGATTTGAAGTTAAATGTCAAAGTATTATACATAGTAAAAAGTGTAATACGACAGTTTGACATAAAGAATGCCATAGTATAGTATGTCATAAACAATGTCAAAGTATTTCATAAAATGTCAGTTGTATATGTCATTAAAAATGTTATAGTTTAGTATGCCCTAAAATTTGTGAAATTATTGTCCTAATAAAGCATTTCAAGAAAATGTAAAAAAAACAAAATTCTAGTATTAGTAATACTAGTAGTATGCAGTAAAAAAAAAAAAAAGTCATAGTAAACTTGAAGAATGGGCAAAAAATGTTACAAATAACTATAACTGTGATTGCAAAAAATTCCATCTTCAGAAACAAAAAACATCATCTGTACAATCAGTATTGGGAAAGTATTCAGGGGCTGAGTTATCTTCAGCACACTATTTTAGTTTTACTGTGCGGTTCACACACATACAGATCTCTGCTTTAAGCCCTGACAAATTCCTTTTTTGCTGTGTCATACGAGTGAAGAGGCTGCAGTTATCAGGTTATCAGGAATTCTATCTGTCCTCCAATCCCCTTTGACTCGGCCACAGCTACAATCCTGCAAGGGGTAAGCTTTAGTGTGTGTGCGTGTGTATGTCCTCCACCCTGTACAGTCTGCTGCCAACTGTGCCTGATCTATGAATTCCCACTGATCCTGTTTCCTGTCGTGCCTGATGAAATACTCACAAAATGACACAACTACAAGTCTGTACGTGAGAATGTGTGTGTGTGTGTGAGAGAGAGAGAGAGTTAGGGGAAAGAAAAACATGTTCATAAAACGAGAGTGTCATATTGGACATCTGTACTAGGGATTGTGCTCTCACACAGACACATGAAAATAAAATTATGCGCTGAAGTTTAGAGAGACTGGGGTGAGATTTATGCATGTGCGCCTCAGAGATTTCTTGGCCCTGCATGTGATTTTGTATGCTCTCTGACTAGTGTAATAAACCTGTCTGTGCATTTGTACTTGCCCATTTCCAATATTGCATGGAGGAGTGAACTAAACACAGGGGGGTTTTAGCTCTTTAACACAAGCTGAAAATCACGCTCTTATGCCCTCAGTGCTTATCTCCTTACCTCTCCTCTTTTTAGTCTGCTGGGTGAAATGAATACACCAGAAGAGAGGCCAAATGCGATGAGGCTGCAAGCTGATAGGCTGTGTGTATGATAAATTAACTTTGGCTAACCCAGACATAAGGGAACAAGCAATAAAAAGTAAACACACACACCGCCTGACAGTTTGTGTAAGGCAGCTTTGTGCCTCTCTTGCTGCTCATTAAAAGATTCCAACCTGACTCAAAATAGCAGCCTCGTTCAGCTGGACAGTGATGAATAATAACCAACTGTGCATGATGCTAACAATTAATGGGGCCAATTTCTAGGTAATGAAACAACATCTGTGCTTTAAGGAGCATTAGCATGCCCATTTATTACGTGAACACTGTCAGTTCTTTGCTTTAATCCCTTCCTTCCTGTCTTCCACTGCTTTCCGTCTTTCCCTCCCTCATTTCCTGCTGATGTAGAAGTTGGAAACCTGAATCATGCCATTCTGCTTGTTGCTGTCGGGCAGAGAAACCAGTGCATAAGTGCAACAGCTCTACTCAGCAGCATAAGGATTTTCACAACAGTAGATATCACTAACATCATCTGAGGCTGGGGGACCTGGCTTAGCTCTTAAACTGTCTGTGCTTCTCCGGCTTCTGACACTGACTGGCAGAGATGTTGGGCCAAACAGAAAACATATTGGCAAAATGCCTTAAAGATATTTTGAAGATATTTTCTGTAGGTTTTTATAAAATATGTTCCTTATAAAACATTATGTGCAGTTTTAAAATGCAGTTCGAGTCAACAATGTCAATCAATTGTACATAAATTGAGTGATAAAATTTAAAGGTTGTAATTTCCAGCTGCATAATGTATATTGTTTATTTAAAAAAAATGTTTTCCATGTGTTTTTATTGGTTATGCATATGAAACAGATTCATTTTCCACTGTCGAAAGCCACTCTTCTTTGTGAAAGTGGACGTTATGGGGTATGCTTAATTTCTATAAACATATTGACAGCTATCATGCAAAGAAGAACTGGCGCACAAACAAACACACACAAAACAACACTTACACTTGTGCCTGCAGGCTGCTGAGGAAGTTATCAATGTGGTCCTGTTGCATGTCCCCATCCAGGTGAGCCAGGTAGGTGTAGAGTTTGACAAAGATGCTGAACGGTATCCTCGCAGCACCACCCTCCTCATCCTCTGTCAGGATCTCACAGGCAAACTTGAGAGAACTCTTGAGGGTCTGAGAAAGTGTATGCAGAAACAAGAAGCAGACAGAAATACAAACACTTGCCTTCAGCATTCAAGGACGATCACATCCCATCTGAGCATCATAAGAACACACTGCAAATACACTCACATGCACACACACAAGCTCACACACGGTTAAAAAACAACAACCCCAAAGCCTCATCAGTGCAGAGCATGACTGCCCTCATGTGGTAACAGGGTTCAACAGCTTCACATACAGCATCCTTTTTCAAACTACTGACACTGAGCACATAATGTTGCAAATGTCGAGCTGCATTTGCTAATGCAGATTCAAAGTCATCAACTGCAAAGTTCTTCATGCTTAGGAAAAAAGTCTCTTTAATCTGTTTCGACTGCTCTATCTATAACTTTAGAGTCAAATCACTGGCTTAAAAGCCTTAAGATTCAAGTAGTCAGAGAAGGATTTATCTCTGGAGTCTAGGGACCTTGATGGAGAAGTCTGGATCATGCACGTCTGGATCTTGTCTAAACACTAGAAGACTAGACTATGAGATGAAGAAAAAAAAGACTCTTTCAGGATCTCCAGCTGTGCTTGGCACCACAGTATGCTTTAAGGCTCAAAGGAAGTGGTTTAAAGTTGTGTTAGCATTTATATCTGGCCTTATGTAACTTCTCACCCCTCCCAAAGCACTGCATCCCAGGGCAAAAAACTCCATCCAGTCGACATCTGAGCCAAAGTTGCCCAGCGACAGCAGGGTCTCCAGCTGCTCCATGGGTAGACACAGACCCCTCCATTTCTTTTGCAGCTCCTCCTTGCTGCATGTCTGACTCGGGGACAGCTAAGATAGGTGGAGGAAGTGGGGGATTAGGAGAGATGACGAGGAAAAACAAATTAGGTTATCTAGTTTACCTGATGACAGCAAAAACTCAAAAGTAACTGAGTTATTTATTAAAATAAACAGCAGTGGTGGATATGGGGAAAAGGCAGTGCTGCATACTAATGATTTGTTTATCAGCAAGACTACCTGTACTGATGGTGGACTTTTATGCATGGGAAGATATAATTAAGACACAGCAACATAGACTGATAAGTAAGATATATGGCTGTGGTTTACTGTTGCATTACAATGAAACAATTTTGTATTTATGGCTGAATAGAAGCCATATATTAGCAGACTTTTCATTAATTCGATAACATTTTAGAAAGCAAACTGTTAAAAAATTATGACTGTTGCACTCATTTTATTGGAATAAAAAAAAAAAGAGCAGCACCTGAAAATGTTAAGACTGTTGCTTCAGCATTGGCCTTTAAGGAATTATTAATTATTCAGTTCCTTTAATGAATTTAACACACCAAGATATCTGTAGAGGCCTCAGTTAAGATAAAATAGGTATACAATGCCATGTAACTTTAATGAGTCACGTGGGGAAACAGCATCACTGCAATATGCAGGTGCACACAAAAAACAATAAAGTTTGAGGTAAATATTGATATTAAACCTTTGCAACTGTTAGCAAAGTACAGCAAATTAATTACAGAATGTGGGGAGTGCAGGATATATTAATTTCAAATAGTAAAACACACAGGAAAATAAGCAATATTTCTTATTCAACTGCACTAACATGTTGCAAATAATAATGGATCAGTTGTGTTGCTATAGAGGAAGTACCTGTTTATGAAGAGTCTTAAGTAAACCCGGAGTCAGCCCAGTGTCTGTCTTCTGGGTTGCAACATTCATCTCCAGCCTGTCCTTGACAGGCAAACGCTCTCCTTTAGACAGCGCACTGAAGTATCTGCAAGGACACACACACACATTATAAACACACATATATTATTATTAAACACTGTGCCTTGCTTCACTCTGCTCATTTCCCTTGCTTCATAAGCATGTCAATCAAATAAAGCCATGAAAGCAGACTATGGAAATTGAGCCATAAATTGGCACTTGTCCAGTTGAAATTGAATGAGTTCTCATGAGGACCATCAGTTGAATAAATCATTTTGTGTTGGGTTTTTTTTATTTGTCGGAAGTTTACCAATATTGTTATTGTACTAAAGGGCATGCTGTGGCTCATCTTACTTCACAGTTTAAATAATGCTTTGCAGCTAATTTAGAGGCAGCATGACTTTCAGCATCTCTGAGAGGCAACAGAGCCTGGTGTTACTTTAATAGCATATAAACATCTTGTAACCCAGGAGACATTTGAATTGTTTTTGTTAAACCATATGGCTCACTTTATTGTCTTTTGCTGTAAACACTGCCAGGCTACATTGGCCGATAAAAAAACAGATGATATGACAATCCTGAGGGGTACAAAAACATATTGAACATATATTCAAATTTCATCCAGTACTTTCAAAGTGCTTTTTCTGTGTTGAAGAAAGTCAGACAGTTTAACCGCTGCAGTAACATGGAAGCTCCTGGGATCTAATTACAGCCATTCGACGCAAAGATGAAGGATGTGCAGGTGAAAAGGGCCTGTCTTTTCATACAGTGATGCTGCTTGGAGACGCTGTTTATTGTGTTCTTTAAGAAATCAAAGAATAAAAGATGATCACATGCACCTCTGCTCGCGACTGAACCACCACTGACAGAGATTTAAAAAAAAAACAAAAAAAAAACTTAACTTACGCTTCAGACCACAGCAACAAATCCTTGGGCTGTGTACGGATGGCTGCCTTAGTAAAGTTTTTGAGGATGTCTGGCAGCTCTGGAGGGATGCTGATTTGCTGGGCACAGTACATTGTGTCTGGAAGAGGCATGGCTGCAATATAAAACAATGCAATATAGTCCAATCAGCAGATGAGATCTGGCAGATAGCAGATCTTGAAGCAGAAAAAGTGGCAGCTTACTTGCCAATATACACTGACACAATAACTACATAATTAAAATAAAAATGTAATTCTGGGTCTTTTATGTGGCTGGCAAAGTTTGAGAGTAATTTGGAGGTAAAAACGAGACTAACAAGTAAAAACTATGAAAGCAGCATTATTTGAGATTTCTAAAGGCTTTAATTTTGAAATTCCACATCAGTATGTCCTGAAATCAGCTGAGGGTCACCCTCAGAATGCCATCTTTACAACTGTGTGTTCACACGTCATTGTGTCACAGTTCAACACTTAATTATGGGATGTCCGAAAAACTGAAAATAAGTCTATTTATATATATATATCTATATATATATAGATATATATATATATATTATAATTATTAACTAATTTCTTTTGAAAAATGACGGGAAAACACCATTTTATGGGATGTCCAAAATCTGAAAAAGCAGTACGGCATTATTTTCCCATGAAATGCATCAAATTCATAGAATTGCTTTATTAGGGTGTGTTGACAAGTGTCATGGTAAAATCTTCTGGAAAAAAGACACAAAAATACAATATAATGGGCTGTCCAAAATCTGAAAAAAGTCATACCATAGTATATTATTTTTTTTCCATGAAAAAGCCAAGTATTTTGAAATGCAACAAATTCATAGAAAAGCTTTATCAGGGTATATGGACATGGAAATTGATAAACTTACACCTATTTTCAATGTTTTGCTCATACAGACAAACAGAAAAACGAAATATTGACTTTATTTTCGTTTGCTACATTAAATGGAAATCGATGAAACGTTACTCAACACTCTTTAAGGTCAACATCTAGCTGGTTCTTGTAGCTAGCGTAAGGTTAATGCAACCGGCCACACAAACGGTGATGTTACATTGCCAATATTGCCATACAGCCGAAAGGCAATTTTCTGCCTACATTTAACCGTCGGAAACTTTTGAGTATTAAAGACTGAAACATTACCTGGGCAGTACGTCGACAAAAATGCGGAGAGTGGCTAAAATATGGGTGGCTAGCTCTAATATTCTTAATTTTGACTAACGATAGCACATAATGTGTACTTATCGTCGCATAGCAACAGCTTGCTTCTTCTTCTTCTGTTTTAGATGGTAGCGGTCATTCTACGTAAGGCACATTACCGCCCCCTTCTCCCCTGGACATTTCATTCTTCGACATGACAATGACAGACACCATTCTGTGTCAACACACATTTATTGAAGTGATGCCACAACCAGGCAAAACATCATAATGGAGATTTTATTATTAAACAGCTTCTTGAAAATACAGGTTTACACAGACTGTGATTAGAAAATAATAGTACGACTACCAGTATTTGGTAAAGGAACAGACATGGACAATTTAAAAAAGCAGAATATACCCCAAACCACACCAGACACTCAAAAGCGCTCAGCAACTATTATAGACCAAAAAGACAAATTCATACTTGTGCAATAGGCACACATGCACATTCACACAATCAATGTCAGGTCATATACACTGGCATGTGCAATTTTTTAAGCACATGTATCAGTTGAGTTGGTAGAATCTGCTTGTGAAATCCCTTTCAGATTCAACTAACTTAACCTTTAATGGGAGCCATGAAATACAAACAGCACAGCGTTTCCTCTCCCGAGGTCTTACATTGGGGTGAACTAAACGTGTCTTAAAAGGTAACTATTAAACAATAATAAGGATGGACTTGCAAAAACATCACAGGTTATGTAGACTAGATAATGGACTATCCAAGGTTCTAGTCCTCTTTTACCCCTCCCGAATGTCATCTCATTGTCCAATTAATACAAAAATAAAACTGTGCTTCCCCAAAAACCCACCCTGGACACTCTCCTGTGCCTATAAAACTATCTAGGATCAGATAATACTCCCTACCAACAGCTTCTGTCAGGGACGACACTGTTCCAAACCAACTATTACCTCATAAGCTTCCTTCCCTTTACCTTATCATACCCTTCCCTGGACGAGACTTGGGCCAAGTCATCATTTGAGAGGTGTTCAAGTGCAGTTATACGATTGGGAGTTTGTGTAACACCATGGAACTGACTGCACTGTCCACCACAAAAACACATCGATCTCATACAATATTCAGACAACAGTAATTCCTTGCAGGTAACTCAGTGATTTGTAATTGACCCAGCTCTGTCCATAGCTGGCAATCCCAAAAGCATTGCAGCGCTACAGATTATAGTGTACAGGCAGCTTTTTGAGCCAATGCGTATAAGCAAACTCATGTTTATAATGATGCAAACACAATTTATACCCTTTCCATACACGCCACCTTCTACTACATTGATATAGAGTTGCTGACAGATCATATAGGCTCAGGACTTAGCAATTTGGAATCAAATTTAAAAGGAATCAAATTAGATAACCCAGACCAATTTGTGACGAAAAGATTATTATTATTGGTCAATAATATTCTCTTTTTTCAGTATTTATTTAGTATAATATATCTCCATGTGACTGTAAAATTGGATCCTGTGTTGCTGTTTTAGTGGTGGTTCAATAGCAGCACTGATCATTTCCTCAGGTTTACACTGAACTGGAGATGGATAAGGGTTATAGCACATATATGCTTTTGGGAGACCAGGCCTTACTTGCTACAAACCCCAAACTAGTCAGCTGGTCAGTCACGGGGCTTTGTTTTTCCTTGGTTCTATCTCTTGCCCCTTTTATTACCAGCGGGGGGTTTCTTGAGCTGGAGCAGGGGTGCCGCCCCAAAGCCTGTAGCAGCTGGGTTAGAAACGCCAAATGTGAGGCCAGCTGATGGGTTGATGCCAGGGTTACTGAAGTTGAACCCTGAGCTGCTGCTGCTACCAAAACCTAGAAAAACAAGAGACAGAAAGGGGGTGCAGGACAAACAAGAAAGAGAGAAAATATGATAAAATGTTAGTGACAAAAGTAAATGTAATATGTAACAAAAATAATGGAGAAAAAAGTGGATTTAAATAGATGTCCAAATGAAATACATATTCCAACATTTGCTAATTTGGGAACAGATTTTTGTCCACCTGGTGTAAAACCCCATATCCCAAAATGTGTAGCCAAACTTCCAGCACACATGCATAAAAGGCTTACAAGACTATACAAGGATAATACTGTCCCAAATCCTACTTACACCAGAGAGGAAACCAGAGAAACCTTTTATTCAGTATCTGCACATTAGTGTGAGTAGCTTGACAATATGTATTCAGGAAGCTTGTCCAACTGCTTTTGATGACAAATGCTCAGAGAAATATCTCAATTTAGGAAGTACGCTTGCAAACACAAGCCCACTCAGACCCTAGAAGAGGAGGCTATACTTAGTATGTATGTACCTGCACTCAGACTGCCTCCTGTGGGCTTACTGGTCGAGGAGAAGGCAAAAGAAGACCCCCCAGTCCCCACCCCACCAAATCCTGGCCCACCACCAAAACCTGTGGGAGAGAGTGACATGGAAGTCAGTTTGGCCTAAGGATACAAGCAACGATGGCTCAGGAGTGCACACAGGGTGGCATTGGCCAAAACATTTGGGTCATTTGGTTCAAATCAGTTATTTTTTGTTTACATTTTGGATTTTGTTCAAAATGTTTGTATACTCGACTAAACAATAGGACTCAACCTTGGCTGGCTATACTTGCCATATATCAAATTCCGTTTATGTTGGAGCCCCTTATATTTGGTATTGCATCAATCAAATACAGTACTTTTATCCCAGGGTCTCGCTGATGCCCATATGTATGTACTTTGGGGTAAATCTTTGGGTCCAGGAAACCATCCATTATGCACTTTTTCTATTTAAAGGGCCAGTAATGACATCTTGTGCCTCACACATATATATATATATATATATACATCTTTAGAAATATTGTATGCTGTTTGGTCTCTAACTGTAACAAATTTTGTAACCCTTGGTGCTATAAAAGAGGCAATTCTCAAGTTTGAACAAAATCTAGAATGTAAACTGCTCTGATTTGACACAGAACCATCTGTAGGCGAAACAAATGCCAAAATCTAATCAATACAGCACTACACATAGTTTACTTCTGACAGACTGCAAAACAGAACAGTTCCTATAGCACACTGCATGGCAAAGCAAAGACCAAAGGGAAAAAACAACATGAGAAAGATTTACCAAACACACCAACTACAGGGGAACACACCAACTTGGTGTGCGTTCAGACCACTTCTTCCCACACTGCCATTTACTTTTAGCTGGCTGTCGTGGCCAAGTAGATTTACCAGTTCATATCAAAAGGGAGAACACAATTTAGTGTAACAGACTGGTGAATTCCATTGGCCACCTCTCTCCTCATTAAGGAAAAAAGCTGTCACATGTAAAGATACAGTGACCTGCGGGAAATGGTTGCTCATTTTTATTGTGGTGTGAACGCACTTAACCTCTTGCGCAAGGAAGGACAGAAAAAAAAACTCTGCCAAGCTTTGACTGCACCACTCTCTCAGACACATGCACACCAACTACAACTACTTTTATACAGGAGAACACAAAGACCTCAAACAAAGTGTCTGCTTGGCAAAAGCTAGAGGCATTAGGGAAATGTAGACTGTAAGGAAAGGGCAAAACAAAAGGGAATATTCATTTTACAAAAAGGCAGAGCTAATACCTCCAAGGGTAGAAGAGCCCAAGCTAGTGCCCACTGCCGAGGCAAACGGGTTTCCGAACCCTGCCCCCAAGGGTGCCTGGGTCCCTAAGGCACAGAGAGAGCATATGCTTTACTCCTCTAAATTAGTTTTGTGAGGTGAATTATGTTCAACTCCATTGACAGGAAAAAAAAATGTAAGATCATTCACTATGACAAGGAAACATTTCTATTTCTGTGACTTGCACTGGCCTCACATAAAACTCAACTTCCTTTTCACTTTGAAAACATGCCTGTAAACTATCAAAATAAAAATCCTAAATATGCAGGTTTTTAAATGTATCCATACAACAGAATGTCCCTGTAATAGATTATACCAGAGGAAGCTAACATTGTGGTTGTTGAGACATATTGCAGCAGTTAAGCAACTATACATATTGTGGTTGTGAACATAATTCTACAATTATAATGCCGGAAACCTAAAGTAAAAAAACAAAACAAAAAAAAAGAGTTTACATCATTTAAAAGTAGTAAAATTCAAGCTACTGCCAAACTAACAAAAATGCTGCTAGTTCTTTCACTCAGAAACTTGTCTTTTCTTTCCTCTATGCAATTTTCTCTTATGTAATTAAATTTTGAAAGGCTTCCAATTAGTCTGCATTCTTAAAACAGCTTCAGTCAAAAAGAAACAAGGACAACGTTTCTTTGTTTAAAAATTGATTTATTGTCAATTTAATATGCAATTCCACTTACATAAAACACAAACAAACAGTTTAGAACAGAATTGATTGTTAATTGCTAACTGCTACTGCATTTGACAAGTTTCCAAATTTTCAAGATTTGAGAGTGAATGAACTAGCATACGCCGAAAGAAAAGCATCACACACTTATTGAATATAGCTTAAAAGGCACACCATATTATATATTAAATATACTGTATCAACAGGCATTGGTTATATAAGTTGAAACACATTCATCTACAAGTAAAAGCACTCGAGATTTAGATTAGAAATGTGTATTTGGCATCTATGGCTGCCTTCAGTGTGAACTGGTCAAATAAAGGAAACTCAGTGATATGTTACAGCTTGCCTGTGGATGTCAATGTAGTCAAGTTTCAGGCCATTTCCCACAGTCATTGAATGACCTTTGTGGTTTGTGTTTGAATACTTCACCTGTGTATTCTGTTATTATTCATAATAATAGCCAAATTCAAGGTGGTTGTTTTCTAACCATAAACTAGATTTTGAATACATCTACACATGATTACAAGCAAATAACACTGTTCTTTGCTGGATCAAGTCTGACTGAGGTTAGGTAGGTAAAATATTCAGTCTAATTTTCAGATAAACTGGCAAATTAATAGCTTGTCAGAGATCTCCCCCCCAAACCTGCAATAGTGCCTCCTGGAAGCCATATAAAGAAAAACCACTACATAAAAGCAATGCAAGCATATGAGAAATGGTCAAAAAGAAAAAAGAATAAGAGAGAATAAGAACATTTGAAATAGTCTGTGACAGCCAACAACTCAAAAGACCACTGATTTTTGACTAATCTGGCCCATTTTTCGGGAACTGCTGTGAAGAAGTTTAACATCACACAGTAAAAAATATCATTTAGAAAATTCTGAATTATGAATGACTTTCAGAATAACTAAGGTTGAGTTGAGCACTGTAGGCAAATTGTGGCATTATTAGTATTCTTAACATCCCTCCCCCCCAAAAATAAAAATTCACATTTTAATTCCTTCACTTAAAAAGTAAAGAGGTAAATGGGACCACCCCTGCTGTTGTAATGGCATTCAATAAAATACAGCAGTCAGCATTTGCATACATATTACTGACAGATATTGAGAAGATCCCTAACGTACAGGAATAATGTGTTTAAATAACCACTATTACCTTCTAAGCCCATCAGCTTTGACAGCCCAGTAATTATTACATAATTAAAAAGTCATTATTGTGCCAAGTACGTAGAGATGTGGAAGACAACAATGTTAAAGTGTAGGCTAAATTACACCAAAGTCAAACTTTTTCCCCACAACTTGGGAATGTAGCTAATAGACTTCCAGCTCGGCCCAAGACTGTACATCAAGCCTTCATCAAGTTTAGAGTTGTTCAGCAGAGGACTGGAGTTTCTAAGCAGCAGTTTCTCTGGTAACACGCATTGTACATCATGAAAGAATTAACTAGGTTGAATTCACCGAGCACCACTGTAACTAGCAGCAATATAGACAGCCGCTGGAGAGTGAACTGACCAGTATTTATCACAACACAAATCATTTGTTTTGTCCTCAAAAAAAAAAAAGCTACGCTCTCACCGGTATCTCAATCAATATAATGATATTCTTTCATAAAATGGTAGGAAATACAACCCCCCGAGCAATAAAGACACGTGAACACACAATCCAGCCACACTGATCTGTCTGTTGTTTGGCACCATCTTACTGGCACAGAATGACCAGTGTGAGCAGCAAAAAAATCATTCTTCTCTTCTTAAATACTGAATAAATTGGACTCAATGAATGAATTCAAACTAACAAGAAAGTAGATCTTCTGCACAAGGCAGAAACTTGTCTAGGCAAAGGTCCGCAGAAAGTATCACCACCTTGGATAAAATACCTGAAATTACAACTAGTTAACAGCACTTTCACTTTATGTTTTCATTTAACGGAACTAAAAGTGAAATGTACCAGCCTTGTTATGCTGACAATAGCCCTTAGGTGGAGTAGCTCGACTCATGTAACAGTAGTATAGCTTCATACGACCAAACCACTCAAATGCAGTATTGAACAGTGAGTAAATCTGAAGAATTTTTGTAGGATAACTTTTCAGTATATCATAAACTTCTGCTTTTTGTTCACAACGCGTACTTCAATTTCAACCAGCGGTAGATGGAAATGACCAAGGTTTTTCTTTTTTATAAGGTCATCAGTCTCACTTTCACTTCTAGACAGAGTAAGTGTAGTAATGGAAAGACACTAGTTTATATGTAGAGTTCAGGTAATTAGTTTATATTTCAGTCCTGAGTCTTTTGGCACCTTTCACCTTAAGTCTTTTGAGGCAAAATAATTGGCCTACACAATCAGCCACTGCACTGACAAGTATGTGGGTCAAACAAGAATCTGCTGGAATTAAGCGCTACCCAGTTAGTGTTCTAAGTGCTGTGATACTGGCCAAAAGCCACTGTGCCAATCCAATTACAGACCAAGTCACACACATTAACAAAAAATAAATAGGCAAATAAATAATGGAGGCCAAGACAACCACATGTGATTAGGCTTAGTCTATGAAATGACTGAGTCAATTGCTAGTAAATAAACACTATTTGGAAATAGGGATGGCAACTTGGCTTAATATTATCAATGACATTAAAAAACATCATCTTGTAAACTAGTATCCAACACTGCAATTGACAGACTTGCAAGCTACAAGTTAGCAATAAGTTACAGTGCAATGAAGCCTTTTTAGACAGCGAGCATTCCCAGAGGGTCATAATGAACAAATTATCAAAAAATAAAATGATTCCAAAATGATTTGGCTTCATACAAAAAAGAAAGCATCACAAAAAAACACATCTTCAGCAGGCACCAAGGTAGTGTGCACTTTCACCACATAAGCAGATTTTTACTGACTGTGGCAATAGGGGTTGTTAGTGTAGGGCTTTTCTTCTTCAAATTGGGTTAGGAAATGGATTGGTAACGGTCCCATCCCTACTTGGCACATACTTCAAAAGGCTAGATGCTTAAACTGAAGAGCCTGTAACCTGTAACAGAGCCTGTGTCCTGTTACAATTGGTAATTATTTGAACTGATGTTAGACTGAGTAGATTTGATGATATTTTTGAAAACAAGGCAGCACAAATGTGCAAACAAAACCAGACTGAACATGAAATTACTGGAATTTTTCAAGTGAGAATTTTTAAACCATGCTGCCTTTACATCTCATTCAGATTGAAATATTGCTTTCAAAGTTTTGAATTACAAATTACTACATTTTACAAGAAAAAGAGACGGCAGAAACATGCTTATATAGATAGTAGCTTAATTTGTTCATTGCAAGTGAGTGCCCTGATAAAATGCCAGTAAAATGGCCTACCAATCAAAGCCTACAAAAAAGGCTGACCATTTATTAAACGCCTCTGAGATGTTGCAATAATCGTTATGGACACCACTTGTAACATAGTTGATAAATGATTGATAAAAGGGGAATTTTTGTTGCATTTAGTACTGACGTGAACAATGTGATCTGTTTGATTAGGTTTTAAAACATCAGTGTACAGACTTATTTGAGTACTTCTGCATGTATCACAAACCCCTAAAAAAAAAAAAAAAAATACATTTGCTAACACACCTCTGACACTAATCTGTGAGTAAGCTGTATGTGTAGTAAAAAAATCCGCCTTCATCTGTCCGTTTATGCTGGATATGAATACTGCGTAGAATAATCTTAAATATATTATTTACTGGCAGATGATGGAAAGAATTCCACATATGGTGATAACTGACAGTTAAGGACTATATCTTACATGTTTAATAAATAGGGTTGGCAATTTTAAATACAAGTTAGCATAGGTCTTGAATGATTTCAAGTATGGTTGGACAATAGAAGCTTAATGTTCAGTGTAAATTGTGTTGTTAAAATGTCCTGTATTGAAGTAAAATAAGCTGGTTCCATTTGGCATCTGATCAATTGGAGCTTCCCTACATCAAAAAGATCTCTTGACAGTTGGAGAGAGGAGGACCTACTTTATATTAATTCTATTATTTAAATACCAACTGATCATCCAGACACAATCTTTTAAAAAATAACAGATGTCTGGCTGATTAATTATACAAAGACTGTTTGCCCAGTTTCTCTAAATCAAACAGCAAGTGCCTAATGCTTCTAACCTCATCACATAACAACCTTTATTTAGAAGGCTCATTTCAAGAACCCATTAAATAAAACAGAGACCTTACTCAAAGGAAATTTAGAAGCTTGAATTATAACAGCAATATTCAAGTGAATAACATTGAGAGCTTGACTTTCTGCCACATATCATTCAATAACTTTCTTAATAATGCCATGCCTGCACTAACATCCTATTAGAGAGAGCACAGAGAGAGAGAAAAGAAAGGTGAAGTAGGTTATTTTATCCTTGGTATTACTTTAAGTGTTTGTATGACAAGATGGTAAGGCAGCACAAAGGTTTCCTGTTGGAGTTTAGCAACTGATTTCTCCTATCTCGTCCTTTCTCCATCTTTTAGTTTTTCCTTCATTCGAGAAAGTACAGACACAATAGCTTGGCACCAGCTAAGGCTTTTTTTTTATTGTTTCTAATCATCCTCTCTGTCCCCTTTAGAGCTTTCCACTCCCACAATTGACTCATTAAAAAACAAAACCAAACACTTAGGGTTCCCTCTTCAAAAACATTTATCTCTCCTCTCCCTCTTGTATTTTAAAGGTGAGAGGAGGAAAACTTTCTAGAACTTGTAGGCAGTCAGACCTGGAGTTGGCTGCTGTTGCTGGGTCAACGTAGCTGCCATGGCAACCGCTGCAGCATTGGGCACACTGGAAAATGGGGCGGGTCCAGTCGTGACTCGCGGCGTACTCTGCCACTTCCTGTTTGATGCCCGTTTGGACTCAAAGACGTCTGTTGAGTCTTCCAGGAAGGCCCGACGGTAGGAAAGGTACTGGTGCTTCAAGATCTACGTCAGACGTGAACAATGGAACAGACAAAGAAAAGAAAGAAAGAAAGAAACAAATTAACATTTATTCAAATTTTTTTTAATAACAATCTGCTTAGAATCTAAATAAAACATTTTGTACAAATAGACAATAACAAAGTCTATATGATAAATATCACATGACACAGCATTTGCAAATATTAAGCACATTTTCAAAATAATGCTATAAAAGAATAATTTAGAGACAAGCCCGTGGAAGAGCTGACCTTGACATTCTCATGAACAGATTGGAGCTGGGCAGCCTGTGCAACAAATGTCTGATACAACTTCTGCATGGCCAAGGTCAGGTCTGGAAACAGAAACATCACAATATTATAATATGGCGCACAAATGATGTAAGGTAATGAAATGCTAACAGAATGGGACATAATGATCATCAAGTCAGAAAGCAGCAAAAAAGACTGTCATAAGTTTAGACTTTCCGGTTGTTTCAAAGTTGAACTTAAGGAAGGAATGATCTGTTTGTTGTTTGAGTTGAGTTGTGTTTAAAGTTAAAATGTCCTCTTACCCTGAGGAGTGATGTGGGAACCACTGCTCTGGGTTGTCAGATGGTTCTCGAGTTCTTCAATCTGCTGTCGGTACTGCTGTAACTGCACCTCAAACTGCTCTACCAGGCTACGGAAGTAACTGAACAAAGAAACATACATAGATTTACAACTTTGTTCAATCCATGAGGTGATAAAAGCTGATATATGAAAAGCACCTTGGGGGCTAACGTGGAAGGGCAGTCTCTAACACATCAAGAACCACTTCACATCCCCCTTTAAATTTATTTCAAGACTACTATTGGGTGGCTTACTTACTCTGATGGAGCTGTGTTCTCATGCTGAAGTCCAGGGGGAGTCTTTTGTGTACGCAATGCTATGTCAGCATTTTTCAGCTCCTTTAGAACAAAGGAGAAGGGAAGCAAAAACACACATTTCTGATACATCTTATGGATTCTAATGAGCAACTCCCACAGTTTCAATCCATGCACTAAGAATAACAGACAATGTCAACAGAAAACGTTCCTTATTTCAAGTCTTATTTATTGCTTAACTGATAAATAGCTATACTGTATAAAAGATAATAGTTCTTGGTAGAGTGAGTGAGTAAAATTGGGCAACACAATGTCCATTCAATGTGCATCAAACTAAAAGACATTTATATTTGTATTTGTTGACAGTATTCATTGAGTCATGCACACATCCCCAATGGATCTATGGTAAATTTGTGCATAAACTAAAAAGAGTTAACATAACTTCTCTCACTGGTGGTGTGCAGCTATACTGTTCTTACCTGAGCAGTCTCCAGCTTTAGCTTGTCGATGGCCAGAGCCTGGCGCTGCAGACCACTGGCACTGACAGAGAGAAGTTGTTTGAGGCTCTTGATGTCATCTTGGACTTTAGAAATGGCCTTAGATGACATTCTGCTGATGTCTTCCTGAACCTGTTTCTGGTCTTTGACAAATTTTCTATAGAAAGAAAGACGTGCACATGAGAAATACTCTAAACACACCAAAATTGATGATATTTTAAATGCTTTTCCAAAGTCAAAGCTTTATGATTCTGTGAGCCTTCTAGCCTTGTTTACAACACAGAGCCCAAATAAGTCACGGCACGTCTTTTGGCTTGTGACCGAATGTTTACTAGATCAAATGCTGTGACAATATATGATAAACACTTACTGGAAATTTTCGACATCTTGACAAATAACCGGTGGCAGGTTCTCATCTTTTAAAGCTTTGCTGTCCCTAAGGGGGAAAAAAAAAGTTTGATTTTACCATTAATACAAACTGAGCCCATGCTGATAATGTACAAATTAGCAGGACATAAAACCACTCAATAATTCTTGTTTACAGTATAATACATTATAGCATGTGGAGTTCTTCAGGAAAGAACCATGCACATGTTGACCAACATGACTTACTGTGCATTGGCTCCAGATGATGTATCGCTCTTACTCTCAGAAGAAGTGCTGAAGTCCACTCCACCCAGGCCAATACTGGGGGCAGGGGCTGCTGATACTGCTGTAGAGGTAGCTAACAGAGAACCCAACGTTAACCCGCCTCCTCCTCCAAGAGTGGTCTGACCCAAACCTGCAACACCAAAATATAGGTTTATAACACTCTGCAACATTATTACTACATTTCTAAAAGACTGTTAAGTCATTATCACAACCACTACAGCAGTAATGTTTGAAAACATGTTGTCATCACAAAACAGGAATCATAGTTCTGTACAAGTCCACCATTACACAGAATAAGAACTAATAATCACAAATATATCTACCAAATAACAGCTATTATTGTCTATATTGTGAATATGATTCTTGATTTACTTCATTTTACATAACATTGTGCCATTGTGTTGAACTCTTAGCACTCTGTTGATGAATGTGGACCTGTTCAGGCTGTCTGCTTGCATCTCACCTGCAGTCAAAGTGTTGGAGAAGAGACTCCCTCCCAGTGAGGGGCCTGTTGAAGCTGCTGCTGTGGTGGTAGTTGTGAAACAAGGACCAAAGCCGACACCTGCAACTGCAGGCTGCTGAGGAGCCGTGGATGTCAGGACAGAGCCAAATGATAAACCTGCTGCTGGAGTGGCTGATGAGGACGTGGAAGAAGTGGTGAGGGAGAAGGGTGTTGCTGAGGCGGTGGGCTTGTTGAAAGCAAGGCTGAAGCCAGTGGATGCAGCTGTAGTGGCTGGTGCACCTAAGAGAAAGTTCATACAGAATTAAAGTTTACAATGTATTTTCCTTAACTTTTGAAGATTTCACTTCAAAAACATCTCAGGAACACACATACATACCTAATGTAAGGCCAGTGGTAGGTGCAGCAGTGCCTAAGGTAGCAAAATATAACAATATATATAGAACCAGCATTAGATATGCTGATGACTGCAGCCAGCAGACATGTTAATTACACAAAAAAAATTTACTTATTGATGATGTGAAGTAAAAATATTACTTGAGGCAGGTGTGTTGAAAGAGAATCCTCCAGTAGGTTTCTGACCAAAGAGACTTCCTCCGAGACCAAGAGATGGGGTGGTGCTGGTGGTGGTGGCAAGGGTTGTGGCGGCTGTACCCAAATTCCCAATAGAGAAGCCACCAACTGTGGCAGCAGGTGCACTTTTGAGGCAAAAGGCAGTAAACTTAGTCACATTATAAACTCTTCCATGATAGTCATGTACACATCCAAGATGAAATGGTTAATATGTTTTTGTCAGAGTAATGCAAACTGTGACAATATATGCCAATTTCACATTGACAATACCTCCAACTTTTTTTTTGCTTTACACGTCTTACTTGTTATATAAATTCCAAAGACTTAGGAATGTCAGGGCAACCTGCAGTTTGAAGTTAAACTTTGTGAATCAAAGTGAAAGCGCTCAAGTTTTTTTAAGGCTCTGCTGAACTCTGGCTATGCTAACGCTAGCCAAAACGGCTATATGAAATATGTCATTACCTTGTTCCGGACCCAAAAGAGAATCCTCCACCAGTGGCGGCGGAACCGAGAGTCCCTGATCCAAAGTTAAAGCCAGACATTTTGTCTTAAGAGGCACACATTTAACATCAACTGGCGATTTGAACTTCAGCCATTCATGAAAACGCTCCGCGAGCAACCCAGCATCCCAGCTAACACGCTAGTTAGCTTTGAAGGATGCCCGCGTGAGGGCCAAATCCGCGGTCTTGCCTTTACTCAAAGGACAAAACAGAAACGTCGACTTATCAAAACGATGCTCCCGTTATCATCAGTTGCGGTGTTCTGTTTTTGCATGCGTTCCTTTTCTTTTTAGATTGTTAAGGCTGTCAAACGTCGCTGGATAAATTCTCGCATGGTGTTACTTTTCTTATTCCCCGCCTGCTATTTCCAGAATGCTATTGCATTTCGGGTAATCTATTTTTCACTACGTTTCCCGTCGTCCCTGTCGTTGCTTGTCTGTCGCGTGATGCCTGACACATGCGCAGTGGGCCAAATCTGCTAGTTGCGGACGTTTACAAAACGTCCGGGCCTTGCTTTCAAAATAAAGGACCCCATTTGAAACTACATGCATTGGGTCAGGCAGCGCTCATTTACAAAATAGTGTTCAAACTAATACTAGATGCACTGAGCTGTTTCACTCGTACACTCAGTTTTGTCAACTTTTTCCACTTTATCTTCTTCATGGGGGCTGTAATTAAGGAATTTGACTTGAAAATTCTTTCTATTTATTTTTATTTGGCATTTTATTCTGTTTTTTTTTACTCTTTGTCATTTCTCTGTGCTGCTTTACAATAAGCTAATTGTATTTTTTGTAAATTGTTGATTGTACGTTGACGGTAGAACAAAACAAAAGGACAGGAGAGTGAAGATTTAAATAAGTTGTTTTGATTTAAGGTGAGGATATTATACTATTAATTTTGTGGCCTTAATTTTTTCAGGATATGTTGTGCATGCAGTTTCCACTTCCTTAATAAGTAAACTTATGGCGAAGGCAAAACCAACTAATTACCAATAAATAAACAGATAACATCGTGAGATATATATATATATATAACCCATCGTAAGTCGTCTTTGTTATCCCACATAAAGTTGTGCTTTTACTTCGAAAGTGTGCAACGCGAAGTGTTGACGCGATTGCCAGGATCTTTACGCGGATGGAGAAGTAAAAAAATTGACAATAAACATATATCGTATGCCTCCAACAAAGTACAGGCGCTTTGTGCAGCATTTTAAGCCAACTAATTATAAATGATACATTTATCTCCGGAAGGCGTCGTGTGAAGCTTTGCAGTCGCTGACATCTGTTTCGACTCGGAGAAATGGAGCATATCCGAACGCCAAAGGTAGCTAACATTTCTAGCTAATTGCAAATGGATGGGATACAGTCAGCAGCTCGGCCTGTCTTGTTAGCATTTTTGTAAAACTCAAGTGTGCTTATGTCCATATAGCCATGTTAAGACTAAATGTGTGTGGCTCTAATAGCATGATGACTAGCAGGTGTCGCCAGCGGCTGTAAGTGTCAGACGTGACGAGCATCAGTGAGCTGTTTGTTTTTCCCGTCCAGCAGATAGCTGCTGGACTGCCTCTTTGAAATCTTACTACCTGCATGCCCTTATATTGATTGAATTAAATAATGTGACACTATCAATCCAGGTAGTTCATTCATCTTGATGGGACACCACAAGGAGAAAATAAGCTACATTCAATGACATTGTCACGATTATAGACTTTTTGCAGAATGTGTTCACAACCAGGGTGACCACTTTAGGACTATGAGTTCTTATTAATATAATCTCACATTCTCTCACCTGGCAGTCACCCTAAACATTGGGGTTTTCCATACAGTAGTATTCTTTTGACTGGCCACTTCAATCACCTGGCCTCCATATCATCCACTGAAAGTATAAAGCATCCAGACAAGTTACTGAAGGTAGCTGTAGTGCAGGCCTTGCAGAGCATCATTAGAAAAGACATCAAGAGCCTTATTATGTCTGTAATATGTAATTCAGAAAGTAAATAATTGCAAAGTATTTGTGACCAGTCATTGCATAATGTTTTCATTGAAGGATTATGTATTAAGGGATCTATGCAGTTCATATAGTATGCAGGCACACACTTTCAAATTAGGACTAAAGTCAGACAGCTACATTCACTATTATATTATAGTGAATAATAACCCTTATTTATTGCAATAATAGTAATAATATTATAATTATGATAAGGGTTATTATAATAATAACCCGTATTTATTGCAGGTCCTATAAGTACAAAGGCAGTACAGCAAACAAA
>JAOWBC010000812.1:12328797-12342831 GCA_028566105.1 Hypoplectrus providencianus | reverse complement strand
TCACTCTTAACCTCTAACCTCTTATCACAACATATTCAAACATCCATCAATGCTTGCACGCATTCTCTCTGCCATACAAACCCATGTGCTTTTAAAAGTGCATCAATATTTGCATCCAGGGGCTCTCCGCCAGCAGAACAGGGAGAGTGTAAAAGCACTTTCAGCAGCCACATAGAGGCGTAGTGTGAAGGATTTACACACCATGCATGCACGCAAAAAAAAATGTTAGAAAATACAGTAAGACAAAAGAGAGGCAGAGAGAGAAAATGTCCTCTAACTGTCCCACTTAGTGCCGAGCTTCACTCAGGGGGCTGAAACAAGAACCCTATATAGACAGATGGGTGTGTGTGTGTGTGTCAAGATAATAGGGTGTGTACTTCTTCTGTTGCTTGTGTGCATATGTCTATCTTTTTGTTCACAGTGAAAAGAGAAAGAAATTAATGAGGGGGCTATGAAGAAAGCACATGTTGCATTTTGTAGAAATATCCATAAAAAGCTTGGAGACCGCATTTATGTTTTCATAAGGGAGTGGCAGTTTTGGATCGTTAAACCTATTTTGTACATCATAACGTAAGGCATACTGTCAAAGAATGCTGAATATAATATTGTTGAGTAAATATCTATTATCCTTTAAACCCTGTGCTTTCTGTTCAAGTCAGACCTGTAAAATAAATCAATATTTTATTAATCAGTGGTCTTAATAATGGAATATACAGATATTATATACCGGAATGAACGATTTACTGTTGTTGGTGTCGATGCAGAAATATAATGTACATTCCCACCTCAACAGCTCAAAATCCTTTGTCTCATCAAGTGATAACTGAGCCCACTCATCAGTCTCCACTCTCTGCCAGCCATCTGCTGCTCAGAGTCAGCTTCAAGTCCAACCAGTAGCTGGCTGACCTGCTAGCATGGCTCCAGGGCATTCAGTATCTGATGTACCTGAAAACCTGCACACTGAGTAACTGACTGACTGGCTGCCAGACAGGCTGGATGACTGACTTGTAGGCTGAGTGGACAGATTATCATTCTTATTGGGGCAGAGCATAAGAAAGATATGCTTCAGCGCTTCACTCTGGGGAAGCCCTCAAAATGTGTTTGTGTGGGTGTAAGCATGTCTGTGGATCCGGGGGTGTGTGTGTGTGTTGCCTTTGGCGGATGAATGCAGACATTGTTTGATAGCAGTGGGCTGGAAGAGGAGAGCCTGTGCCCAAAGCAACTTAGAAGGAGGAGGAGGAGAGTGAGAAAAGGAGCAGGGGAGGGAAGGAAGGAGGGGAGAGGAGGTTTGTAAGTGGGTCGGTTTATCAGGGAGATTCATGGGGGGTTGGGAGGATAGAATAGGCTGTAAAAAGAGCACCCACAGTGGATCACGTTCAGCATGAAAAAAGGGGAACTCTGGGTGAATCCACAGCAGGCGAGGATGACATATATTTTGGGAGACATACCTCCAAAACAGTGGCAGGAGACAGAAGAGAATCTGGAGCAACAATTAAAATCTCTCTTTTGCTATTTTTCCATGCTAAGACGATAAAGTCTATCTTTGTACATTGGCAGAAAGATTCCTCAACATACTGTGATACTTCAAATATTACACATATGTTATGTAATGTATATTTCAGAAAAATAAGAAATAGACAATAACAGCAAGGCAGCAATCAATGGTAATATAATGCTTTTTCTTCAAGCTAGTGAACAGTTAATTACTCTACATGCTCACAGAAAGCCTGCTGGTTGCTAAGGGAAATGCTAACAGTATGCAATTGTTGATTGTGTGAGTGGTTACAAACTATAGAAACAGAGCAAGAGTTGAATGGATATTCCCATTCCAATTAATATAGATAAAATAAGAGGATCAGAGCGGCTGCCATTTTTATGCCACAGATGTTTTGTGGAGTACAAAGTATGGAGAACATGAGACGAATGCTTCATCCACACCAGCAACATGACGGCGTTAGCCAGCTAGCTAGATAGCCGCAAGCTAACTACCATGCTAACTCCACCATGCTTCACTTCGATTTGAGGAAAGAGGACAGCAGCTCCGTCGTCTGTCTCTTTTGTGCGAAAACAAACTTTATGGCTCAGTGATGTGTTGTCATAAAACAAGCAACAATCTCAAATTTTTAATGCACCCGCTATGCTAATGGCTGTGGCAACAGTTCAATGTATGTTCTACTTCACCTCTATTTCTATGCTACAAACACATGGATGAATACACACACTGGTGACAGGATGACAGTTAGATGTGTTGTCATAGCTCTCAGACACCTGGTCCTTGGTGTCCATATGGAGGAGGACTCAGGGCCATATGGCCTATATGTCTGGCCCAAACTGTATTGGAGGCATGTCTGAGATGAGTATGTGTGTGTGTGTGTGTGTGTGTGTGTGTGTGCAATCCATATCCTTAAGCCCACTCATAATGTTGATCAGCAGGTCTTATATTTGAATCCTCTAATTCAGGCTTCTTACATGCCTATTTCTGTTTACTTTGAGCTTTTCCACGCTCGCACACACACACACACACACACACAGCCATACACAAAGAAGGGTGAAGCAATGGTGTTAAAGGTCTAGTGATGAATGCACAATGTTAAGCTACTATTTGTATTAAGATTTGAGATGACTTAGTTCCACCTCACAGTATGACCCAACTACTAAGGAAACAAAATAATAATGTGTAAAACTTGTTAAGATTACTTCCCGAGTTTCCCCGCCTTCATGGCACATGTTCCACAGACATGTATAAACAACATCAAACCCAAACTACTCCAAGTATGCGAACAGTCGTTCCACTCAGTCTCATGATCCGCTGAGAAGCTCACATTAACATATTGAGCTCATGTCTAATCCGTCATAATTCATCAGTGGGTGTGTGTCCTTACTTACTTATTGAACACACCGAGTTGCGTACAGTGTAAACGCACACAGACACACATGCAGGGATGGAAGCATGTATGAATGTATAAATTGATGAATTAACAGAAAAGAGCAAACAGTGCATCGGTGACAGGGAAGGTAGAGGAAGAGAGGAGGAAGAGGATGGGGGAGGGTGTGGAGGACAGACACTGGCGCCCCGCCAACGTTGACGAAAGCTGCTTAGCCCACCCAGTTGCCATGGATACAGTAAGGAGCAGCTCCCAGCATGTGTGGATGTGCCTGTGTGTGTGTGTATGAGTGAGAGAGAGCAAGAGAGAGAGAGAGGGAGGGGAGGGAGGGAGACAGAGAGAAAACCAGCAGGCAGGCGTTAGAGCAAGTCAGAGTGGGAGTGAAAGAGCACCAGACAGCAGGGAGGAGAGAGAGAGAGAGAGAGAGAGAGAGAGGGTGAGTGTATGTGTGGCCAGAGAGAGAAAGGACAGAAAGGCAGCCAGAGAGCTTGAGGGAGACAAGTGGGAGCAATAGAGTGCCAGATAATGGAGGTGCAGTCGGAGTGTGTGGAGCCTCCTGTGGCTCCTCAGTGTGACCCCCAGCCCACAGGGAAGATCAACAAAGCTGCCTTCAAACTCTTCGGAAAGCGACGCACCGGCTCCGGGATGGCCAGCTTCTTCTCCTTCAGGAACAAAGGGGCTACAAACAGCGGGAACAACGGGAATTCTGACAATGGGAGTTCTTTGAATGGCAATGGCTCAGCGGCATCGGTGGAGCTCGTTAGAAGCAAAACCCACGATGGACTAACGAGCTCGAACAACGATGCTGATGGACAGAGAGGGGAGGGGCTTGCTATCCTGGAGGCGGGGCCGGTGAGGTCCCTCAGCAAATCGTTAAGCTTCTTCTCTCTACTCCGACGTGGGAGTTTTAGGTCGAGTGAGAATGGAGGGGCGGGGCTTGTCAGAAGAGGGAGGGGCCTAAAGGGCTTTTTTAGCAGCATGCGATGGAGACGCAAGGAAAAAACAAACGATGGAGAGGGGGAAGAGGTGGAGCGGAAGGCAGAGAAGGATGGGGATGTTGCTGACTCTGAAAAGGATATAACGCTCACTCTTGAACCGCCTCTGCATCTTCACCAAGTGGATTGTGGGAATGCAGAGGCAGAACCTAACATAGAGACTCCCACTACTAGTGTTACCATGACACCACCACACTGTGTTGCCATGCCAGGGCCATCTGGTGAGCCAGACTCCCCCTTTCCTTACACACCCACTGACTCGCCTCTACGCCCTCCCATCCAAAAAGCCAAAGCCTCAATTTCCAGCCTCACCCCCTCCCTCGCTACACCCCCTTTGGATCGCTGCAGCACAGGTGACCCACCCTCAGAACCTTCGGTGGACCGCCTTTGCTCTCTCCTTTTCACTGACGTCACATCCCTAAAGAGCTTTGATTCACTGACAGGCTGTGGTGACATTATTGCTGACGCAGATGAGGAGGGGCCAGTGGGTAATGGGGGCAGTGGCACCAGCAGCAGCAGCAGTGGGGGAGGAGGGGGGAGTGTTGGAGCGGGCGTTGGGAGAGCTGTTGGTCTCACCAGTGCCACAACTCGTGGCTCCCCAACCAAACCCTCTCTACCTTCGCAGCTGACCCAACCTATGTTCTCAGTTTCCGCAAACTCAGTGCCTTCTTCCCTCCCAGCCCGGGCCAGGGCACCACCTCCACCACAGCCTCACCCCGCCGGCAGTGGTGTGGTGGCCTACATGGGAGGAGGGGAAGAAATGGCAAGTCCAGAAGGAGTGGACGACGCAGACATGCAGGGGCTCTGGCACATGCTGCCCTCCACAGGTGACAACTCTCCTGCTTTACCCCGATCACACCAACCGACATCTACGACCCCAACTTCTACTTATCCCCCTCGTGCCACATCCAACCTCGCCAGCAGCCACCTGACCTCAGCTCACAGGAGTGTAGACAGAAAGGTTCCCCAGGTGAAGGCACTGGGGCTCAGTAAGATTCCAGTAGTTGGTGCAGCAGGAGGTCGTGCGGCTAAACCTCCCCTTCCACACACACATGGCCGTCATCCCACATCACCGGGTGAGAAAGAGCCTCTTAGTGACGAGGGTTACTGGGACACACCTTCAGCCACCCCCACAGCGACACCTGATGAGAGCGGGCTGCAGCGGAACCAGAAGATGGCCCTATCACGTGACAGCTGCTCTGGAGACCACCTGTACGACCTCTACAATGACCCTGAGGAACAGGACGGGGACGAGGATCTAAACAGTCCATCCACTGAATACAAACTGAGCCCCACCTCTCAAACAACTCCTCCTTCCTCCTCCTCCTCTTCCTCCTTCCAGTCAATGAGAGGCAGCACCAGCCTTCCTCGGGACTCCAAGATCCCAGTGAGCAGCAGACAAACCCCACCTCCCCACTCTGTAAGCCAGTCAGCCCTGTCGTCTGTTCTAGAGGCTGAATCCCCTCCACCAAAGACCCAGGCGCCTCCTCCGGCTCGCACCAGAATCCCCGTATCCAAGGTGCCAGTCCGTCGCTCTGGAAACAAACCTGGCAGCACAACGAGAGGTTCTGCCCACAAGAAGTAGCTCCTGTCACACGGGTGTTTCTCACCTACTAACTTATGGACTTAAGTGTACATCACTTCAGTGCTGGTTTTGCAGAGCCAAAAGTTTTCCCAGACCAAGAAAAATGTTGAGCTGTAGAGTTAACAGGCTATAAATTCCTCTCAAATCTTAAAAGCTCTCATTCCTTAAGTGTTTTGGCTTACGACAGGCTAGAGTAGAATAAGAGGTTTTGTTCACTTGAGAAAGTCACGAGGAGACTCCAAAAAGCTGGGTTAACACTTCACAGCCCTTGTTGGAACTTTGGAGGTTGACTCTTGACAATCCACGGTCTCGCAATAGACGCATTTGCCTTGTAACTTCCTGGAAAAGCCCCTGACCCGCTGAGTTCGACAGCTCATGACTGCACACTGCAAAAGAAGAAAAAAAGCAGAGCACCTTTTATCTTTTACATTTTTATTATGAAACTCCACATGGCATAACATTTGCTCATACGGACCTAATCTAATCAACGTTCTTTACTGAGTTTGTCATCTTGTCTAATCTGTAACAAATTACCTCCTAATCCTTTGATCTTAGAGCCAAAGTTAAAAGAAAACTTCATTTCATACAGATTCAACAATATCCACGGCCTGGAATAACCCACCTTTTTGTTGGCTGTTGTATGTACTTTTTTGCTTTTTTTAAATGGTCTTCTGACCACACACTGATTATCAAACTGTGCGAAAATACGAATGAACGATGAAATCTGTTTTTATCTCTTACCCACATTGCAGCTACAAATGTGGCAAAGCTGCCCTGCAAAAGGCCACGCAATATTTTATGTTTTCGGAGAGGGAGACCTCCTCTGTTATGACTGGTTGTTATTATCATTATGGCCTGTTGCATCTGGATCTCACTTCTTGCCCACTGCATCACCCGAAGTACATGTCAATCTCTGGGATTTACAACTTTTGATTTATCAATGGAAACCTGCAAAACTATCGCAATACTCGACCTGGAGGGATCCTTTGCACTGATGCTACAATAAACACACACGACACATACAAAATAATTCATAAACGCAGACATTTTCTCTCCCTCTCTGCATGCAGTGCCACAAATACAGGGCACAAAGGTCAGGGATCACCATCTAATACTGAATGACCTGAGTAACACACACTGTTCAACCTTTGGCACTGTCTTCATAGCTACACTGGATGACTTTCTTCTCCAAGGACACATGCACAAAACTGATTTTTTCTAGTTAGTACTTTGTTCTTTACTGGATTTCATACTGTTTTTATAGGCTCCTCTATTCAAAGTCATACTGCTTGGATCCTAAACTGTGATTGCACCAGCTTCTTAATGCTCTGCTTTCTGTTTTGTTTTGTTTTTCTGATCTTCTCTACTAAGATACTGTACAGGCTGATGTGAGTGGATGACAGAGAGGCATCCTTGCTGTCAGACAGTTTTTAGAGAGCAAGAAAATGCCTGCGAGTATTTTTGAAATCGGCTGTGACCCAAAAAGAGAGACAAGGAAATTCTGTCAGGGTTTCAGATAAAGAAAATACTTCTGAGTCATGTAATTAACTGGATCACAGCTTAAAATACAAAGCTGGGAACTAATGCAAAATCTGTTCAGAGCTCTGCTTTTGTACTCACAAACACTGTAGAACTGTATTCTAGGAGCTGTCGCAGCTGTGTGTGAATCTGAATGTAGCCTGACTTTATTCTAGATCATGGGTCAGCTGTGTGGGCCCGTTTTACTCTCTGTCCCTCTTTTGTAAGGGCAAGACAAATGGGGGAGTTTACTGTTTTCTCAGTCCCCCATGCTCTGAAAAATGAAGACAAACTACTGCGCAGCGTGTTGAGCCTCGCAAAGCACCACTTGTTTTAAGAATGAGGGGGTGTATCGCGGTCCTAAAAGGCCTTTGTCAGTGATTCAGTGACACAAGTTACAGGGAGCAGAGTGTTCCCTACCCTGCAGGGGGAAAGAATGGTTCTCATAGGGATAGACATTTGAGATGATGGAAGTTTAATCCTAACCGCAAGGGTACCAATGACACTTGAGGGTCATTCTAGTTCATGATAGCTTTCCATCTCAGTTAGAATGTGATGATTGATCTACAACACTGCTCCTGGTTCAGATATCTTCCCACCCTCCTGATGGTGTAATGTAGGATGGGCTGTGGGGTTACCTGATCCCTGCTGTAAGTGTGTTTCTCACACGATAAAGGTCATTTTTTAAGGAGCAGAGTAAGATCATGTCAGTTCATGTTTTCTTAGCCTACACTGTGCTCTTTTCTCTTTTACCCTTTTAGAATGCAATCATTTTTATTCTCACTTTGTTTGATTGACAAAGGATTGATGAAAAGGAAAGGGATGATGACCTAAGGTAACTTTTTGGGTGATGGGGATGAGCATTCCTGCTTAAAATCAGTTTAAATTGTATTTTCTTTAAACAGCAGCAAAGATTGTTGACCAAAACAGTTGCCTGACGTGTCACCAAACATATTATATCAATGTTAAGAAGGAATAGGGAGTTATGAACTGGAAAATGAGTGATCATTGTGCATTATACAGTATGTTTAAGAGGTTTTGTTTAAATATGGAGTCCTCCTAGTTTGATGTCCCACATGCCACAGTTTGGGGTGTAAATAGAGCTTGTTCCTCCACTTCTTCCAAGTATGACAGTAAAAATTTAAGTCGAACCCAGACACAGTAATGACATCAACCACAGAGGCCACCATATTGCCGCCTGGCTCGCCTAATACTTCTTCCCCCAGATGCTTCTCTTTTCCTTCTTTCTGTTTACAAATTTGAGTCATCATGTGGTCATTCGCTGCGGAAAAAAAAAAAAGCACATTATAATTTCCTTTGTTTTTGTTATTGTCTGTCTGTTCACAGTGTGAAATCTTTCCACTTTTTCATATTTAATGAATAAAACTGTTTGCGCTGATAGACGAGCTCTTGACTCTTTGTGATCGCATTTACACGAGAATCCATACAATTTAAAGTCAGTGGCTTTGTGTGCTCGCATAATTAGAGAAAAACCAGATAGAGCCCCTCTCTCATCAACTCCCTTCCTCCATCTTTCCTCCCCCACATCCTGGTGGCTTAAATCCCCATGGAGTAGGTTGGGTGAGAAACAGAGGTGCTTTTGTTGACGTGTGGCGTGTGGCATTTGTGTTGTGGCGTCGCACTTGGGGAGAGGGTCTGCTTGGCTTGGGAGTTATAGGTTATCAATATGTTTTATTGATCGCTGAGATAAAAGCCTGATGGATGTGTCATTGTCTGCTGTTAGTCTCTAGAGGGGAAAGACACGCAGAGACAGGGACAGACAGCCAGGATGATGACAAAGACAGGCAGCTGATGCATGTGAATATGGAACCTGTGTGCATCTGTGTGTCCTGAATATAGATGAAAGGGAAGGTCTCATTGTTTCTAGGAAGACACATGTTGCTATAGAGAATGCTTATATGTTGTTGTGGTGTGGGTGCGCATGCATGTGTAGTGGGAGGAGGATTTGGTGCAGTGCGAATCCCCTTTGTAATGGTGCAGCAAACCCCCCTCCCTCTCTATCCGGCTCCCTCGCTCTCCGTTTCTGCACGCTGAGGTTTATGTAAAAGCCTTACGTAAGACCATAACACTCCCTTGTACCAGCCCACCAGATCAAAGCGAGCGATGCTGACAGTGAGATTGGGGCGTGCTGGTGCGCGTGTGTCGGCTGATCTCATCATTAATCTGCTGCTGCTGCATGTGTGGACACTCCTCCTCATTGTGAGCCATGTTTGTGCCCTGTGTGCGCGTGTTTGTTTTGGTGCATAAATCTGGTATAAGCGCATGACAGGGGGGGATTTAGTTTGTGCTGAACAACAAAGTTCTTATACAGGGCGATGAAGAGGACAAGGGAGGGAGGGAAGGGGGCAAGAAATGCAAAGAAACAAGATTTATTATGAGTGTGAGTGAGGGTTTGTCTGGCCTTAGTGCTCTAGAATGAAGCTTTGAGATAGCTGATATAACTTTTGTTCAACAGCAGCCACAAGTGGAAATAAAAGCATCATTTTATGCTAAAAAAAAAAAAAAAACGTTGTGTAAGAATGATACAAAAGAGTTATTTGATCTTACTCGTTTGTTTCAGTTACAGAAAACCTGTCTAATGTTTGCTAACATTAGCCTATATAAGCGCCCAGCTACTAAACCAGATAAAGAGAGGCATACTGAATGGAAAATGGCTAATGTCATTACTTATAAGTTCAATTTTATATTTGTGTGTAAATGCTTTTCCATTATGATTGCCTCCCACTTTTATAATTAAACTTTTCTGATTAAACACCCAGTGAAATACATACAAACAAATTATCCGAAATACGCAGTACAGTAGGCCACATCAGTCCTGCATTCACTAAATTAACTGATCCCTTTCTGGTCTCCTAGTTGGAGTCTTTATAAAACAAATAAATGAATAAATAAATATTCCTCCCCACATGAACAGGCTCACTGGGCCTGTAAGGACAAAAAGTATAGCAGAATAAGACCCTGGCATCCCACTTCTTTCCAAGGACCAGCTAAAGGAGGCTAATCACTGTCTAATTGAAAAAATAAATTCAGATAAAAACAACATAGAATCTAATAGTTATCATTAGCCACCCCTTCCAGGAAAACTCTTCCCCAGCTCTGTTTTTCCCTTTAAACTGCTCCTCCCCATGGCTCCTCTATATTTGCATCCAGACTCAGGATCACACACATGAACGATACACTCCAGGCTACTCTGCAACTTTGCTGGTACACCCTACCCTTCATTTGCTTCTGCTTTTCCATGTTCGTTTAATTTTGCATTGTTGTACCAGTCCTGTCATGTCTGGAGGTGTTTTAAGTCTTGCCTTATCTAGTCAGACCTGTCTTGTTTGACAAAAAAAAATTAAAAGCCTTACTTATAAAAGGAATAGGTGCTCATACATACATGAATGTATTGTTGTTGTAATGAAAACTGTTTTGTGTTAGTATTCCATTATAGCTTCTCTGAAACTGACAGCAGTCTGATGACTTACGCAGAGAAGTGTTGTAACATCTTTGCAGAAATGATGTTATTATTTTACTATACAGCACTGTTGCACAGTAGTCATTTATATTATTGGAGATAATATTGAATAGAAACCGAAATAAAACATTTTAGCTGTTCAGAAACACCAGTTAAAGCTGTAAAATGAATGCTGGGGGAGAGACACTGGAACGGAAAAAGCAGACTGAAGGTCACACTGATATTTCTAAAACATGATATCATGCTGGTCGCATGGTTTCCTTGCTCTAGTCTGTGTGTGTGTGTGTGTGTGTGTGTGTGTGTGTGTGTGTGTGATGGAGCCCTAAGCACCATTCAAAAGCTGTACCCCACATTTCTCATGGCAGCCTCTCCACAGCCGTTCCCATAGTAACTCCACTAGGTCAACCAATGAAAAAAGGGGGCTGGGCAGGAAGGAGGATGGGCGAGTGTTTGGGGGGTTGCTGACACGGTGTGTGAGAGACGTGATTGGAGTTGAACATGTGAAGTTAAACATTTATACAGATAGGAACACACACATTAACCTACATATTAAAAAGCATGTGTGCATATACTCAACACACTCTCAAAGCCACTCCATAAGGTTAAGCATGAAGAAGAGGGGAAATAGGGTGAAATACAGCACTCTGACCTTTAGCACACATCCTGGAAACACATCTTAAGGTTTCCAATCAGTACAACCAGTTTTCACCTATGCATCCTCATGGGAAACCCTCCTCACCATCTCCACGACAGCACCTTTCATCCTCTTTGAGCCCTCATCCTCCATCCTGCCTCACTTCTCTCACCGTCTTTCGTTCGAAGCCACAGTTCCTCTCAGGGCAGTGTTGTGTAATCCTTTTCACTTGTCAATAATTCATCTCTCACAACACAAGCTTTTGACTCTGTGAATGGGCAGATCTGTTTGGCGCAGCGTCAAGACGGGAGCGTGAAGTACACTGTGCTGCTGAGTGAGGCTAGTTTACCGGTCATGCTAGTTTACCAGTGTAAAGGATGAACAAGCACAGATCTGCTGTGCTACGGTGACAAATTCTCACTCTGAAGCAATTTAAAAAGAAAAAGAATAAAAAGACAGTGGACAGTTTGATTCAACTGAATGGGACTTTGTGAGCAGCAACATGGAGCATAAATTTAATTATGAATCACAAGATGAATGATGACTAAAAGTGTATTTAAGTATACAAGATCATGGAAGTGAATTTATGGTCCTTTTTGCTGTGGAAGGTCTTGGATTTAGCACAAAGTGTTTAAATATCATCTTCAATTGAATTTGTGCTAAAACTTTTGTGAGACAATATAATGATTCTTTAAATTAATTCCCCTTTGAACACTGGACTAGAGCTAGCAGTTAAACATCAGTTCAACATCATGAGCTCAACAAAAACATCTCCCCTTTCCACGTGTGTCATGTTACTTCTAATTTACTATAGCAACAATGCTGAAAGATTCATTAGGAGGAGGGGCAGGCTGAGCAAACATACTATATGTATGGGTATGTGGGTGAGTGTGTGGAGAATATACTCTCTCTAAGGCATCCTCTGCATGACTGGCCTGTCAGGTCATATTTCTCCAACCCCTGAGGCCTTCGACTCTACCTGTTACCAGGGAAAGAACCTGCATAAAGGGGGAACTGTAAAACAATCTGACAGTATTTAAAAGCTGCCATCACACTGCTCCTTCCAGAGTAAAATATAAACTACATCTTGCAGCCAGCCACGGGAACAATTTAAAAGAAAGCTTAAATCTTGCTTATTTTAGAAAAACAACAACAAAAGAAATAGTTGGACAAAAACAAACACGTATGAGCATTGTGGATATTTCATGTTTCTACAGGAGAGTTGCTATCATATCTGACACCAGAATCTTCTCTGGATGCATCTCCTACTATCACTTTTGTTACAGCAAGCACTTCTTATACAGGTAACCTGATATGATAAAGTGCATAACAGAAGCCTAACATGAAGCTTGCAGAACCACTTGTGCAATGTATACACACGGACAAAGCTCAAAACTGTAAGTGACACCCAGGATTTCTTTCATTGTTCGAGCGAGGATGGAATGTTGTTTTCTGCACCAGTGAAGAAGACAACTAGATCTGACCAGGTGATATTTAGGGGGAGAGAGCAGATCAGCAGTACAGTATATGTTACATAGAAGAGGTGTACATCTTTTGAATGAAGAGAAGTTGAAGATAAATTCGAGAAACAGCTCAGCCCAGTGTGTCATGGTTTTCTAGTCACCTTTGTAAATGTAAAACATTTTTTTGTTTAGGTGCCAATTTAAATAAATGTTGTATAGATAATATTTAGGTCTTACAACATTATGATAGAAGTATATGAAGGCCGTAACAGAACTCAGTTACGTTGCATGAATTGTTTTGGGTTGATAAAATTTGAAACACCTATTTGTTGCTTAAGAGACCACTGTGGAAATGTGCGTGTTAGTTGTTCCCTCATCACAGTTCTCCTGCCCAGAAGGATATGAATCTAGTTGTACCAATAGAGTCCTTGGTCTCTTAAAGTTTCATATTATGAGGTTCAATTTATTTCATATATTACATTTAAGGCTAAAGCATCTGAGGCAGAAAGTCACTGTCCATGTGGACTTGAAGAGGTTAAAATGGTTTGTCACTGATTCAGCGTGCTCATAATAAGTCCATTTTATTTTTGATGTACCTCAGTGTTGGAACCACATTGGCAACAAATTTCATGACAGAATTCAGAAATTGCGATGGACATTTTATATACATATATATACATTTTATATAATAAAAATTTCAAATTGACAAAGCAAAGTTAGACTTATTGTATCACTTTTAGGCAAAACACTGCCTTATTTTAAAAAACAGTGTATTACTGCCACCAAGTAGAAAACCTCTCAGCATGTTTCAAATTCACAGTAAACAGCAACATAACAGCAACATTAATGTCAGTAGTACAAAAGAATTGTCGTTTGCCAGAATTGTCTGGCCTTTGTGTCATCCACTCCCTGGGTGATATTTGTCCTTGCAATGCATACCAATCCACTGTATGTAACAATCCTGCCACGTCGTTTGTGTTTGCCCTGTCACCATAAAAATATGTTGGATTATATCTTTAAAAGCAGGAAAAACAAGTCTGTTCAGTGCTCACGCTCTGCTCTGCCAGGTTCTTTTTGCTGCACCTTAACTAAAGTGTTGCCATGTTTGAAACAGCAATCCTAAAATATTACCAGTATTTACTCTGGTGAGTAGGTTGTTACCGACCACCTGTCTGAGCTACCATTCCTCCTTCTTCTTGGGCCCACAGTGGACTGCAGAATCCATCACAGACTCATTTCAGGACACGGTTGTCGTGCCTACATATTTGAATTTCGGATGCAAGCAGTGACAAATCACTTTATAGATTCAGAAAGTTTCACGTTTAGCTGTAAGAGAAATAACTGAAATCCCACAATTGTCCCAAAGCAAGGGAGAAACATTCAAGAAAGAATATCTGCACTTTATATTCACACACACACACACACACACACACACACACACACACACACACACACACACACACACACACACAC
>JAOWBC010000812.1:12282289-12296623 GCA_028566105.1 Hypoplectrus providencianus | reverse complement strand
GGGGGGGGGGGGGGGGGGGGGGGGGGTGGGGGTGGTGAGGGCCCGAGGAAGGAGGGGCATGAATGGAGAAAGGGAGACATGGATGGAGGGAGAGAGAGAGTGAGAAAGAAAAGGAAGATGGAGACAGGTCCGACTTGGGTAGGACGAAGGAGAGGATATAGAGAAACAGAACGAAAGACGGAAGTCAGGATGAAAGAAAGGAGAAGCTGACAAATCGAGTTTACAGGTGTCTTTTTAACATTTTGGCCTGTGAACTCACTGTTGGAAGTTAAGAAAAAAATCCTCCTGCAATATTCATAAGTCCTCATTGCACAAAACACCCCAAACACTTAATCAAACAGCATCTCCTGCTAAGTTGTTTCTGTTTCATTTGCACATGCTCACTCACGTGTGTGAGCGTGGGGGAGCCAGCAGGGGGTGAGGCATTTTTGTGGCAGTACAGTGTTAGTCTAAAGGTGTTTTGACACCCTCTAGCGAGTTTTTGAACCCAGAGGTAATTTGCATATTGTAAACAAATGTAAACGATGGGAGAAGGTCATTGGTCAACCTGGGGCAACCTAATCTGCATAATTGGCTCCGGTGGTTCAAATTATAGCCTGCTGCTGCTCTGCTGAGAGAGGGAAACGGAGGGGGAGAAAAAGGGAGGGGTGCAATTATGGTCATATGCAGGCAATGAAAAAAAATGACGTTTTTTTCTTTTTTTTCTTTTCTGCAGCCTTTGCCTCTCCTCTCTGGCTTATTCTGACCAATGAGAGTGCTGTGTGTTGCCCGACAGCAATCAGAAATTCATCTCGCTCTACGACAGCTAAACCCCACCCCCCTCACAGAGAGAGACAGAGAGGGGGAAAGTGAGGGAGACAGGCAAAGAATGAATGAGAGAGAAAAGGAGAAAAGAAGAAGGGAAGAGTGAAACACAGGGAGAGTAAAAGCTGGAGATGGCATCTAGATTCGCCAGTCTGGGCGGTACAAAATGTGAGAGGAGAAAGCGCAGGGAGGGTGAGGAAGGTAGAAGAGGGGTGAGAGGCAGACACTGGCTCTGGAGAAGGAACTAAAATGAGGAGAGGACAGAGAGAGCAGAGAAATGGAGGGGAAAATAAGATGCTACTGCAGTAAGAGATAGGGTGACAGATCTGTTCTCCTCGCACCAAACACCATTTTCTCCTGCCTGTCCTGTCCCGAGTGAAAAAAAGCCACATTTGCAGATTCTACCTTATCACTGAAATACTAGAAATCATGTGTTTGTCCGTGTGTGTATGTGTACGTGTATGTGTGTGTGTGTGTGTGTGTGTGTGTGCACATATGTGTGTGAGTGTGTGCAGGCAGAGGTTGGATAAGGGCACAGTAAATAAATCATGGGGGGCTCATTGGAAGAAGGTCACCGGCTGGACCCTGCCTGCACACACACACACACACACACACACAGGCTCACACACACATCCATGCGTGCTGACAGGCCCCTGCCCCTCATTTCGGGGTGCTCTGGGTGATTCTCCCAGTGTAATGGCTTCTACCCCATTTCCAGTCTCCTGTCTGAAAGAAATCACACACAGACCCTCCAACAGTAGCTCACACACACACACTGACATACACACACCTGGCCAGTCGGGCATTTGGGAAAGGGAACGGATGGAAACAGTCGGGTAAATACATTCTTTTGTAGATATTTGGTGTTTGTCTGCGACGGCATGCCGTATGTACCATATAGCCTTCTCTTTTATTATTTTTTCACTCTTCATTGTCCACAGTGTTGTATTATTTCCAGTCTTAGCTGTGTACGTTTGTTAGTTTCTGATTGTAAACACTCACTCTCATTCCTTGTGTATGTTTAAAGAGGCCCCTGGTCGAGTTTGGCCCTCTTGAGTACGGGTCTTGTTTCTTCATAGCATGCTGCTTTGTCAGGGAAAGATCCTAGTAAGTGCATGCACAGGTACGGTGGAGCTGCAGTCAAATTTAATGCACTGAACAGTGAGGTGAGTTGTGCTGTCAATCGGGATGTTGCAGAACCAGTTAGATGGATTTTTCAGCACTAACTTGTCACACCTTAAGGCGCGACGTGGAGGAAAGTTGACACCTTGAGGGATTTAAAATGGCTGCAGTGACTTATTGAAAACTCTCATGGTCCATTGAGTTGATTTATTCATGTATACTGGTCATATCCTGTAGTCTCCAGACTTGACGTTCAACTTCTCAGGAAGCTAGTTGTCAAAAATATCTTTGTTCTCTCTGGCAGCTTCTCCCATAAATTAGGACATAGAAATATTTTAATAATGTGCTAATTATGACATAGACAGCACATATGGTAGTTTTTGAGACTAGTTTAAACATAAACTGAGGTTGATAAGAAGTGCATGGTATTTATTTTGTGTACCTGCTCTGAATTAAAGCACTATTAATGGTTAATAAGTTGTTGACAATTATCATGTTTTTATGTCTGTAACTGTGTGAAGGAGTGGATTAGCAAGTGGGTAGGTGAGACAGTTGGGGAGGGAGAGAGAGAGAGAGAGTGAAAAAGACAGAGAGAAATCCAAGGAAGGAGCGAGAGAGATGCATATGTCTGTCTGAATTTCTATCTGTCTGTAGAGGGCGGCGAGTGGGAGGGTCTATCAATCATTCCCAATCATTTATATTCAGCGGCTCATATCACTTCACCGCGATTGGGAGTGGGAGAGAGTCGGCTCATTTGCATAGGGAAGAGTAACTGTTGAAAAGCTGTCAGAGCAAACAAAATATATGGCTGTATTGATGTATACATTTGGTGTTTTTGTTCAGTGTGAGGGGCTGAGGATAAATGTGTGTGTGGTGTTTGCGTGTGTGGTGACAGATGCAATCTCACTGCCGTGCATGAAAAAAAGGCCTTTTTGACAACTTGTGCCTTGCTTTTGTTGCATTTCTTAATTACTTTACACCTGCCTTTCAATGCCATAGTCAGAAGACTTTATTATAATGTATGAAGAGTTTCGTACCAGATGTCTCAAATTAATTCTTAAAAAGAATTGATTCTTAAATTGCTTTTGATCTTTCTAGATGATTGTGTATTCTGGAAAAAAAAATCTAAGATAAAGATATATTTTTCAATCCACAAAGTAATTTGAAAATTGTACAGAGAAAATAATAATTAGTTACACATTTACTGATATAAAAACAAAACAACGAAAGTCCTTTCACTCTTAATAATTACATTTTTGAGTCCTCTGCCTACTCTACAATATACAACATAATATAGATAGCGGTGTTTTATGATTTCTGGAAATTCAGTGGACATCTCTTTGGAGTTGAAATTTCTTGACATCAATGTCTTTTTTTTTTTTTTTTTTTTTTGTCAAGTCAAACAAGTTAAATGCATTTAGATGCTTCATTGTTCAGAAGAATTCTGAAATCCTGGACTTTGAACCAAAAGTTTAATGGTTCACAATGTTTTATCCTCATCACACTAGATTGTGAAATTCCTTACTCCTGCTGTTTCAAGTTTAAAGCTGCAACTAATGATTAATTATTTTATCAAGTAATTAGCTGTGTGTGTGTTTTAGATATATCCATGTTATGATAATGAAGTGTACAAATTTGAAAAAAAAAGCCATTTAAACTTACCATTTCATTTAGCAATGATTTAAATCATCTTGTTTTCTTTGACTAAAGGTCTGAAAAACAAATATATGAATTTACAATTAATTTATGGGGGAGGATAAACCGCACATCATCTAATTTCAGAGGCTGTAATCTGTGGAGACTGTGCTGACTTCTCTTCCCATGTTGTCTTAAAAAATAACTGATTACTTATGCTTTGCAATCAAAATTGCTTTGTATAATTTGTTTTTGCTTTTTGTAAAATTTTAGATCCATTTTTATCTGCTTTCTAAATCTGGGCATTTAGGGAACATTCTTATGAGTCCATCCTCAAATAAAAGGGAACAAATTAGTAATTTTGGGGTCAATCTTTATTTTTATACACTCATTAAAGCTGACATAGTTTGCACAGAGGAAAATGGTTATCCGTTTGTAAAATATCTTTTTCTCAGTCCGCAGAATGTCTTTCAAAACAGTGCAACAAAAATGTGGTCATGCTACACCTTCCCAATGTCTTCATTTCTTCGTCTTTCACTCTGTCCTCCATTTCTGCCTATTTCTCCCTGACTCTCTCAGTGTGTGACCTTGTGTTCCTTCTGTGTTAGTGTGTGGAAATTGGGCACACCTAACTACAGGGGCTTAAGTATAATCATGTATTTAGCTGCAGAAATGTACTGACGCACTGTTCCTCCCTGGAAAAAGAGAACTCCCAACATTAATTGAGGGATATTACTGTTGAGATCAATTTCCATGTTTCTGACAGTGATATTCATTCCCTCAGACCTGAACAAATATTTTTGTCTGGGTGAAAAAAAGAAAATGACAGTGTGAGGAAAAAAATCAATACAAAATATATTCCATCACTTTGGACAGATTTTAAAATAAGATAAAAGTACAATTTTGATTATATAAACTGTAAATTTAAGAATGAAAGTGTAATTTTTTTCCGTACCATTTTTTGTGGCAGTTTGTTATATTTGATCCCTTCTTTTTAAAATCTATAATATATAGAAGAAATCCCAACAACATCATGTTAGATAAATGCATTTCAGATAATGTTGTTTTAATCTAAAATGTAAAAAATAAAAATGGGTTGGCCATTTGAAGAAATGCAATTGAGCCCATTTGCATGCATCTCTCTAGATCTGGCCAAGTGGTGAGACTGCCAATAGGGGCCAGTGTGTAACCAAGTATAGGGCCTCACTGAAGCCAGCGTTCATTGGAGGAAGACGGAGACAGGCTGGGGGGAGCAGGTGGGGAGGATGGAGGGGGGGCTATTGTTGGGGAGGTTATTGTGAAATAGGAAACGGCAAACAAGGCGGTCTTTAACTCTGCTTATAGAATATGTTAAAGTGATGTCTGTGATGCGCTGTGTGAATTATTTGCCTTATCATAAAGTGCATTTATGACGCACAGTCATAAATATGCATCAGAACGAGTGTTTTCAAAATTGAACCTCTCCCCTCTCTTATTACTCTCCCTCCCCTGTCTCCCTTCCACCCTCCCTTCTTTTTGCTCCGTGCTAACAACACAAAAACAACATTTTTAAAATGCAACCCACCAGTGGATGTTTTGGAAACATTTCCTATTCCCTCCCCTCTTCTCTCCCATAGCTGCTCTTTCTCTCCCTCTCTCTCTCTTTTCCGGTAAATCTGCTTATTGTATTATAATGCGGTATGATTTAAAAAATGTTTTTGAAGTCGCAAAGTAATTAGAAAATTCCCCGAATTGGTACAATTGTACTTATAATGTTGGTACTACAAGCACACACATTAACTGCTCGCTCAGTCTAGCTCACCATCCCTCCCTCTTCCTGGCTCATCTTCATCATCAAAATCCTGTTTCTAATTTCTATGGATTTCCTGCCAAGAGCAGCCACAGCGGTGACCCCCTTAACTCGGACATATAATGTTCTTAATATGCAGATTAAAATTTCTTCTTTAAGCTCTTTTCTACAACATGTGAAATTATTTCTGCAATCAACCACAAAGCCAACCCCACCCACACCCTCTGTCCTTCCCTTTCCCCTCGATTATGGCCTGGCCTCCACAAACACAACTTCTTATGCAGATGCTCTGAATGCACCCACCACCCACCTTGTCTCTTTCTAAAACACACACACAGGCTCACCTCCCCCTGCTCTTGTCTTTCTGCAATTAGAAAATGAACGACTGCAATAAAGGTGGCGCTGTACGAGGAGGGCAGTTAATGAAAGAAAGGATTATGGGTAAACGCTGCATCAAGGGGAGATTAAGAAAGGATGACCAGGCTCTCTGAGACAAAGGATCTGACTGACAAGAGCTGCTTAGAGCACATGTATTTCAGAGTGCACACAAATATGCCATCCTCAATCTCTTCTAAATGGGCATTCATATGTATGTATCCAGAGAGCCATAACCCAAAAAACATGCATGAAGGAACACTTTTGTGTATAGACATGCACAAAACAGTCAACTATTTACTACAGCCCAGATGTTCAGGTGGTGACTCTGTCTCTGAATTTTAAAAAAAGCTTTCTTATGGAAAGCTAGAATTCCAGTGACACATAGCAACAGATATTACAGTAAAGGATTTAGCCAAGATGTTGTCACATAATCCCTGTGATCTTGGAATTAGAAGAGTCTTGAGATTCTAAGTATTAAAGTTTTCACATTCAGAGAGCAATAGTTGTAGGTGGGGCAGCTGTACTGATGGGAGCGAAGAAGTTTATCCACAAATCCCAAATGTCCTGACAAGATAAATGAGACAAAGGCAGAAGAGGACTGAATCATTTTACTTACAAGTATTTTGGTCCATTTAAGAAGATGACGCACATTTGCAAAGCAGAAAAAAAATTAGAATGCTGGTATTCACTGGACCCTTCTATAGATCAGAAGAAAAAAATATGTATTATGTATGATTGTGTTTTTTAAGGTTTCTAGTACACTGAAAACCTGGCATGTCCACCAGTACTACCCACCATGAGACAGGCCTACGGTCTCTTTAAGTAGAGTGATAAGCACTTCGGCCTCGATGCTGAACAGAGAGCAAATTGAAAGTGAAGATTGCCTTCCCATAGACTTTATCTTTTCCCACTAAAACAGGGAGCGGGCGGCTACGACTACACCTATTGATTTTGCAATTTCAGCAAATTAAGAAGGAGACAGCTGGGCCTATTAGAGAGCTGTCTGTGGCTTGGACTAGCATGGCCACTGTGGTCTGTGATGGTGATGCTGAACGAGAGAGAGTGAGAGAGAAGGTGAGGGAGAGAAAGAATGTGTGTCCCCTTTGGAACATTCGATAATGTTTTCAACCACACTTAACATGATGTTCATGAAAAAAATATCTGCCACTCATCTCTTGATTTCATGGTATATAATATGCCACCAGCAGTTGCCACAGCAGGCAGGCAGAGGCATTTTGAAATGACGTATAAATATAACACAAGGCAATCAGGATGAATGAATTACCTATGCATGTGGCCAGCCTCAGATTTCAGTAATAAAAGAAGCTAAAGGCCAATCTGCAGCGCTCTAATATCCACAGTATTATCCACTGCAATATGAAGAGTAATGAGAGGAATAAAAATGTCCATAAGGGCGAGAGAAAAATGCGCAATTCAATTATATACATCAAATAATGCAAGGCTGTATAAATGTGCTGTTGCTTTACACATATATATCTGAGCTTGGTGGTGCATGGCGAGTGTTTTAGTTGTTCTGTTCCTGCTCCACTTGGCTTGAATGCAACAAGAAAAAGCTCAAGGTTTGTTCACCTTTCAAGGGGTCAACAGATTCAGTTTTCCCTTTTTTTTTTTTTTTTTTTTATAGAGGAAGCAACCATCCAAGTGCACTAATCCATGATATACATTTATCGGCAGGAGGTGAATTTTTCTCAATTTTCAATCTGATTGTGTTATCAGCCTATATGACTTCCATATTGGAGTTTTAATATGGGAAATTCAATAGGCGCGGTGATGGATGATTTCTCTGGTAAAGGGTGCACATTTTTCAAACTGATAGCTTTTTGGGTGCTCTAAAAATGATGAAATATGAGGGTTTTTTTTATTGATCATTAGTCTCAGAACTGCACCTGCTTCACCAATTTGTTTCCAATCAAAATTGGCATTAAGATTCATATTTGGCATCACAGCAGCAAGATTTTCTCATTATTCATACAATAACGAGCGGGAATTACAAAGACAAAGAGCAATACAAGACACCCAATTTGTTCAATTTCCTCTATTGTGATTATTTTTTAACGTTTTTTCCCTCAGCCTATTTTACATTGAATTTTAAACTGCTGCCCTCAGGCATTAGGTGCATATAGAGAGGGAGAAATGAAATTCTTGACCACTTTGCTTACTGAAGGTGGAAAACGGTTTTACAATCCACCTTGGGATATAAAGTAAGCTAATTGGGGGAAGTGTGAATTAATTTCCATTTTTCTGTGCCATGTCTATTCTATATGTTCTGGACCTGTGCAGTTTCAGTGTAAGTGTGCAAAAAAAGTGTCAAAGTGTAAGTAGGCGCTGTACGAGCCGTGAATGGGAGGGCTTGTCAACATGGGAATCACAAGCTAATTCATTGATTGCCCCTTGGAAAAGACGGCTGCTAATTGTTAGGTAATTAACATGGCAAGCTGTAATTATGTTCGCCTAAGGACCCGATTAGTGTTTCTGCATGTCTTATGGGCGCTGAGGGGCTGTATCTGTGTGTGCGTGTGTCTAAGCCTATCTGTTGGCTCGAGGACAGATGGCACATTGTCAAAAGCTGACATGTTTTGTTTTCCCTGATGTGTGTGGAGAGAGAGAGAGGGAGCAATGTACAGAGAGAGGAGACGAGCTGTGCCCAGGGACTTGTCCTTTTGTTTCAGCATTGTTAATTAAGTGCTAATTGAGTGTAATTATTTACATCATCACACACAGCGAATGGAGATGTCAAGTGGCAGAGGCACAAAGGCAGTTGGTGGGAGGCTGGCAGCTGAGAGCCTGCAATCTGTTGATGCTTGCATGGTTACAACCCTCTGGCAGCTGAAAAGGAACAATTAGCAACCAGCTGAAATCTCATCACAAAACCTTGCCTTTATAGACACATACAGTGTACACTTAAGTTGTCCTTTTTGCAAGTTTTGAGTCACTCATACAATGTACTTTGCCTTAACACATTCATAAAATCAAACTTTAAGTTTTTGCTAAATGTATAAAAAACAAACGGAAGCGGCAAAGAGAAGGTGGAGGGAGTGATAAAGAGAGGAAAGAAGCCAGGCAGAGAGTGACATTGATCAGTCAGGAAGAGAATGAGATGAGGCAGTATCTAGTGTGTTAACACCTACAGCTAATCAACATGACAGAGTTTAGACTTGCCCTAGAAACAACACATACACACATCGAGGCGGTGGGGGTGGGGGGGCACACACATGTTCATGCTCACAATCTGACTGAGATAACCATGACCCACAGTTTAGAGCCACAACATGCACTGTTATATTTCAATTCTCAGTTTTGTGTATCTAATTATGTATAGATCTATTTATATAAAACAAGTCTGACTCTTTAAAGTCACCTCACACCACTCACATCCTCTATTTCTTCATCAGAAAGTCACTGAACCCTGATTCAAATTTGGCAGCAGCTGGACGTCTTTCCTCTGGTTTTGTGAAGACAAATGAACAGCAATGAATCTTGATCATTTGCTACCTCTGTCTGCACATAAACACCTTAAAGGCCGCAGAAGGCAGAGCGTCTATTGGTTCGATGATTGTGCGAAGCATGAAGAACATGGAAATTTGAATTGGTAACAAAGACGAAGTGTGCCCAGAGATAGGAGAACGAATGTCACTTACATATAAGTTAACAAAAGGTCACTTAACAACCAGCCAGAATAAAACAAAACCCAAGGGTCTAAACAGACAGGCATCATGCATTGTTTTTAGAACATTGTGTTTATTTTGAAGAATCACAGTCAAGTAGCTGTGACATATTGCTGTTTTTAGAGTTTAAATGTATTAAGAGGGAGCCAGCCTATATTGATGTTGTAAATCAATATTGCTGGAGAGGGGAGCTAATGCCGTGGTATCAAGTGTTCCATTCAAAACTTACACATTTTAACAGGCTACTTGCTGAGCAGCCACTGCATACAGTACCTTCTCTTCGTCATGTTGTGTGTTGGTGCATTTTATATGGTTTATGTTTTGTATAAATAGTTTTACAAACATGAAAGTTTGGGGGCAATTATAAGTTCCCTTTTGGTTATGTCACTGAAAACCAGTCAATCTGCCTATTAAAGGCAAATCAAAGAAGGGGATGACAAACTACCTTTTTGCAACTCTTCTTGGTCCTTTGATGTTTATCTTAAAAGACAAAAGAGGGACGAATTTAGCTTGTCTCCCTAATTTGCATTCAACTTGTAACTTTTTTGTTACAGTCATTTCATTATTCCTAAATTCGGTGTTATATTACAGGGCTGCATAAGATAAAGAAAACGCTTTGCTTAAATGCACAATTGTTGGGCCAAATGCTGCAGCTTGGTGTCTGCTGACAGGCTTGTGATCAAGACTGAATGGTGAGTAGCGAGAGCAAATAAGGACTACTCCATATTCAGTATGTGTGCTTGTGTGCATGCATGCATCAGCCTGCGTGAACGTGGAAGTGCTTAAGTGTGTGTTTGTGTGTGTAAGAGCTTAAGTGTGTGTTTGTGGGTGTGTGAGTGTGTGGAGGGGGTTAAGCAGTGGGGTATTCTCGCCTCTGGTCAGAGGTGGAATTAATTTTAGCTGGCAGTCCCACGCTGCGGTCATTTGGTTTAAAGGGAGGTGTTATTATCCTGATTTGGCCGTAACGGCTGGGGATTGGATAACAAACTGGCAGCTAGACACTCTCTTTAAAAGACAAAGGGGCTGGAGACTGTGTGTTCTTTTATGACTGAGGAACAAATAAAAGAGTGGAAAACCACTTAAACAGTACATGTTGCTATCAGACAAATGATTTTTTTTTTTTTTTTTAAATCATCACATTTTTGCAACTAGCAGCACTCTCACACTTTAGGTTGTTTATAACCCTTGCGTTTCATAATTTGGAAATTTGAAAATTAACATTTGGTTGTCTGGCAGAGAAGCCTATGAAAGATTTCAGCTCTATACAATCTACATTATAGTAAATTGCAGTTGACAAAAACGCGATTTAGGATTAATGAATAACAAGATGTATCAATAATTGCAATCAGATACCAAGCAAATTGTGATTTAAGCATGTGTATGTGGGTCACAAGTGTTGATTAAATGCAGCAGAACTGATGATTTAACACAGAAAAGACCGTTACAGTCACATGGATGCAAACATGCACAAATACAGACAATATACTTACTATAATCAGAGATGGTGGTTATAAAGTTATTGTATTGTATATTCTTCAAAAGGAGCCTAAGCCTCATATTTCATTAAATCAATGATCTTTCTTATGACAGAAATACCCAAATGACCACATACCCCATTTTAAATACCAGCCATCTGCCAAGGAGGGCCTTTTCAGCGGCCCAATCATTTGCATAACCAAAAGATGATTATTTTTCCCATATGAAAGTTGAAATGACTGAATAATTATAATGTAGTGGATTAGAATGAGGAAAAAACATGCCTTGATGTCAGAGAAGATTGCTGAGTAGTCACTATAATCGCTGCTTAGGTTTTTAATCAGAGTGAAATATGGGCCATAAATTATTGCCTTTCATGCAAACTTGTGTTTTTGCACCGGCGCATTACAAATCTAATTTTTCAGCATTTTTAAGAGGCTTAAAAGATAGTTATTTTTGTTCAGGAACTCTGAATTAAAAGTCATTCGGGTATACTTTCACTCATGGGGATTATGCTCCATACTGTAAGGTTTGTTTTTAATTTTATTTTTTTTTTCAGAATGACATTATAAACTCGAAATAACCTGCCCTGGCTAGAGCACAGCTGTCTGTGTTTTAGACAGGCCTGCACACTGAGATACAAACATAAAATACATGACATGGACCTTAAACTTGGAGCATACATTGTGTAATACCTGGAAAGCTTCATCCTAATATCCTAAAGGAGTGTGCTTTGCTACACTGAAAGTATTGCATCACTCTAGAATCTAAAACTCCTGAAAGTATGTGCTGTTAAATCTTACAGCTGATGTATGGCACTGTGTAACAGTGTAGTGTGAACAGAAGAACTCATACATTTATTTAAAATACCTTTCAGGCACAAAATGAAATATAGTTTTAATATTACAAAACACCTCAGGATTCAGCCGCTAAGATAAGATGCCCTGAGCCTGGAGAAGAAAAACGGCACATATACGTACAATGGGTTTATCTATGAGCTCCATTCTCGCTGCTCACACGCTAAACACAGCAAAGTCTATGATGCCTGCGGACCCCTTATCCTTAACAAAGCAGCAAAGCCAATCCATTGTGCAGGATCCATCTGTAACAAATTCATACATCCATATCGACACACCAGGAAACAAGACACCCAAGGAGAGAGGGATAGAGGGATGGACAGAGAGATGGAGGGATATATTTCTCCCTCTCTTTTTGTTTCGTTGGGGTATTAGTAATCAGAGTCCCCCCTTAGTCTTTACAGCTGCAAATTGCTTTGCCACCTCTTCTCCCAGCAGCCTGTCCTGCCAAATCCGCCCATGATGTATCATTATCACAACTTTGGGTGGAAATCCATAGAATCAATGGGTTTGTCAGGGAAACTCACGCCTGGGATTGCTTACACGCTGTGAGGCTTGTTCATCCACTAGTCAGGCCTATCCTGCCACAGGCAATGGCAAAATACAACGCATATAGGTATGTACCAGGCTTACATGAATGCACATGCACACACTCAGACGCAGACAGACGCAGAAACCAAGGCCTGCATGCATATATGCAAACAAACAGATGGATCTAAAGCATCAGTAACACAAGGACACAGATATTATCTATTTGTGTATCTAGCTGTCTGTCCATCTGTTTGTCTGTATATCTGTCTATCTGTCTGTGGCTGTCTGCCCTTATCTTTGCCTATCTGTCTGTGTTTTACTTGATTAGTTGAGCTGGTCAGCAGGAGCTGGACGGACGTCTCTTCCCATGTAATTACTGTCCGGTAAACAGGTCAGAAGGCTAGAGTCCAGCCACAGCTGCTGCAGCTTTCAACAACTCACACACATATACACACATGCGTGCGCACACATGCACGCACAACCACACACTCTGGCTGTGGGTCCTGAGCTTTCAGAGTGGTATTGATTGGTTGGGCTGTGACATCTCCTAAGCCATGTCACCCCTGTGAAAGAAGCCTCCAAATTGACCAATAATAAAGTGGTGGAAGTTGTAGTGGCACTCTCCTGGGAGCTGTCCGTGTGGACTGTGCCACAGCTTGTGTGTGTGTGTGTGTGTGTGTGTGTGTGTGTGTGTGTGTGTGTGTGTGACGCTTGTGTATGTATATGATTCTGTGTGTGTGTATATAGTGGATATATGTGTGTGACCTCTTGATTTGCTGTCCCCATCAACACCACAGTGAACACTGAAACACATACACACATTTTATATAATTTAATGCTGCCGTATTTAAGAAAAACTTGAAAAGTGATAGAAAACTAATTGGCTATAAAAAGATGTTTAAATAGGTTTTTTGGGCCTTTAAATTGTTGCATTAATCAATGGACTGAATATGAACAGATATCTATAAACTGTAGCCAATCTGTTGTTTTAATTATTGGAACATTCTCTACACTTACCAGCGTTTAATTTAATTTATTCATACAAGGGTAAGAATCAAATGTGTTGCCTTTTGTGGTCCCTAGTTACCATTCATCCAAAGCATGTCTGGCTTATTGCACTTTCAAGGGCCCAAATGGCTACAGCAATATTATGCAAATATGCTAGACTATACTTGGCCCAGTTTATTGTGTGCTTATTAAAAGCACATGTGGAAAAAAATGCTCTTACAGTTGAATGTATATAAATGTACATAAATGGAGCTTTCATGATTGAATGGCATATACAATTCAGTTTTAAAATGAATAAATTTCAAGCATAAAAAATATCTTGTTTTTCAAGCGTAATCTTTGTTCTCAGTAGAACTCTGTGATACAATATATAAGTGTGAATAAAGATCTGATCTTGAAATGAAGAGGACTAATTATGAAATAATCACTTTTTAAAAAAAATTGTGGTGCATTGTATTTTTCACATGGGCACACAGTGTCTCAGACAGGTATGTTTAGACATTAACATAATTTGTTTTTAAAACATATGTAAACAAGATAGTATGTGAATATAGTAGAAACCCAAAATGTATAAACCTATAAATTCAAATTATATACCCCAGATAAAATTGTATGATGCAAATATTACTTTAAACTTTTCCAAATAAGACTCTTAATCAGAAATTATTTTAAAAGGTATAAAAGGGCTCCTGTTATCCCCTCTGTAACCCTACATCCATAAATAGCTTTCATAATCTGTCTGTAATGACCAGACAGTATGCAGCCAGGAGCTGCATACTGTTCACATTTGTTAAATTTCTCAAATAAACTTCCTACATTTGTCTTTTAACTACATGTACACACGCTTTTATAGGGACCCTTCATTTACTGAGTCATTAATCTTCACTTTGAGATAGAGAGAGATCAACCTTTATACAAAACCAAGCACCCAGCACTGTGTGTGTGTGTGTGTGTGTGTGTGTGTGTGTGTATGTGTGTGTGTGGGCACACGCGTTCTAACACCAACCTCATTATAGCAACGCTTTATGCACAAAGACTGTGGGGTCAC
>JAOWBC010000812.1:12237557-12266126 GCA_028566105.1 Hypoplectrus providencianus | reverse complement strand
ATATATATATATATATATATATATATATATAGCTTAATAGAATACAGGCCAAATTAAGCTCTGTACATTTATAAGTCACAGTAAATGTTGAACCTGAGGAATATCTATACAGGCTTGAAAATGTGCGTTTGATGAAAACATCTTGTGTTTGTATGTGGGTGTGTGACACAATGTGACCAAAGTTTGTTTATAAATTATTCTAATGCAGCAGCTGTGTATGTGTTGCTGTGCTCAAGTTAAGGTGACTCCTCCCACGTGTTGGTTTGTGTGTGTGTGCATGTGTGTGTGTCTTTGTACCAGTTTTACAATGTCTGGGGTAATTATGCATTATCCAACAAGGGATCAGTGTCTTGCTCCAAGCAGCACCCGGGTGTTGTTGTTTAATGTAATAAATGTCATGTATGCATGGCTTCACATGCGCTTCGTTAGCAGTTTAATGCTAACCGTTGAGCATGACCAGTGCCTCCCAGCTATGAGCCAACATCTGCTAATGACACCAGCATTTAGCTCAAATCATCACGTAGAGAAGGATAAACAGTGTTCATGAGGTCTCTCGCAGTGAGACACAGTGAAACTTTGTTCATTATTTGTAACTTTAAATGGCAAACAGGAAATGGTAGGTGTGCTTTGGCCAGCTTTGTGCCAACTGTTAGTTATTGATTATTGCCTTTCAATGAAATTGTATTGTCAGGAGGTAATAGTTACATTTTGTCATTCATCATATTTATGATATTTAAATTAATGACTCCAAACAAAGAAAATTCGGTCTTAATAATATACATGCGAAAATATTACAAATGAGATATTGGCTTTTTGTTTAGTCATCACCCTGACACTGTGAAAATAGCCTCAAACTAATTTGCTGTCAGTAAACTTCAACCTTTTTTGATCTCCAGCTTGATCCTTTCTGCTAATTTTACCAATTAATTTTGGAAAGTGTCCAAGTCAGTTTAGTCAAACAGAGCGTTTCATATAACAAGAAGGATTAACAAAAAAAAGACGTTATTAGTCTTAACAGCTTTGGGCTTGCTGCAATTTAATCATTACACACACACTCACACTTGGGAATTACTTTCACAGACTTGTTTTGTTGACTTTGGAGCAGCCCTGCATTGGCCTTCTAAACTGAAATGCTTTCCCCATGAGCACTTTGTTGCAAGAGGTTACAGGGTCTACCATATAAAGTTTAAACATTTAAAGTTAACTTGATTTTTTTCTTGTTAGTCAACCCTATGACTGTCCTGTTGTAATACAAAGTACTATGCCAGCAACACGCTGAAACTGAGAGAATATTAAAGCAATTTCAGCTTGGCCCGCTCTGAGATTGGGCCACAGTCAAAAGTAATACCAAAGCAGAAGAGATCAGTTTTCTATCATCTGAGAATTCTCTAAAGATGAAATAGACCTCATAAATGAGTCTCAGCGATAACTGATGTATGGTAAATGATAGAGAGGAGATAATATAGGAAATTGGGTGAATAGTGTCTGGAGACTGAATCAATTCATTTCGAAGTAGATATCTACTTTGGGTCCTACAATTTTTTTTTAAGGTACAGTCTGTGCTTTGCTGCAGATTTCATATTAACTCCCACATCATCATTTACACACATTTGGCCTTTATGGTCAAGCAAGTGCATACACATACACTGACACACACACTCTTTTTTTTTTTTTCTCTCACTGAGGAAATGGAAGAAAGGGAGCAGTGGAGATGGTTGTAGTAAAGAGTCGTAATGGTTATCAGCCTACACATCATAGGTTGAAAGTCTGCTCTATGATGTGCTCAGGAGCACATCAGCTGGGCACGTGGCTGTTGATGTGCTCTTGAGCAACACACTGGTCGCTTCCCTATTCTATCTCTGCAGATTGCTCTTGATAAGACCGTCTGACCAAACCTGAGTGTAAAATGTTGGGGAGCAGGACAAGAGGGGAGTAGGAGATAAGTGGAGGAGAGGGAAGGATAGTAGAGAGGAGAGGGGTAAGGAGGAGAGATTGATTTGGCCAGCCAGGAGATGACTGCTGATGAAGGCCTCTCATAGACAGATAGATACAGCGTCAGGTCCCCGTGCCTATAAGCCCTCCGCCTAATCCGCCTCAAATTTCCCTCTGATTGCTTCTAAATTGCCTTCTCCCATAGTTTCCTGCTGATTTCTCACCGTGAACTCCTTCCCTCCCTGCCTGCCTCTGTGAACAGGGAATGATGTCTAGCCCGGTGAGCTGCTTCCTTGGGTTTAACCGCAGAATGTGCTAAAAGAGCGATAGGAGAGGGTGTGAGGGGTGATGGCTCCCGTGCCCTTGTTCTGTGTGTGTCTTGTGTGTGTGCACCTTAGTCGGTCCCCTCATAAAACCAGTCTCAGGTCTTGTCATTAAAATGCATTATCATCCCACTGTGTCAAGAGAAGGGACAAATAGTCTTTCTCTCTGCCTGCTATCTCTCTCTCATTCTTATTCTCCCTTTCATATACTCCCTGACTCCATCTCTTCAGGGGTGTGGAGAGGTGGTGGTGGTGGTGGTGGTGGTGGTGAGGGGGAGTCTTTCTTTTTCTCTTGTCCCTCCTTCTTTCTTTTAATTTCTTGATCTTCCTTTTTCCACTTGCACTTTTTTTTTTTTTCGCATTTGCCACTCTTTCTTAACTCATCACTCACTCCTTTGTCCCTTTTTTTTCTTCTTAAACTTATTTGTATGATCTCACTTTAATTCTCTGTGTGGAGTTGTAGAAATGTAATTCAGAATTATTCAGAATAGGGACGTTTTCTCACAGTGGGGTTGGGGCCCCCACTCAGCTGAGCAATAACAGAGCTAAAGACTCACACGCTGATTTTTTTTTTTTTTTCCACTCATTTATCATGTGACCTTTTCCTGCTATCATTAATAAAGCGAGCGAGAGAGAGAGAGAGAGAGAGAGAGAGAGAGAGAGAGAGAAGACAGACATATGGAGAGACAAAACCAAATCCAAAAAAGCATACATTCAGAGATGCAGAAAGAAAGGTCAAGTAAAGAGACAAACAAGGTAGGAAGGAGCTTTAGATAGAAAAGAGGGAGAGAGGAGAGAGAATAAAATTGAGAGAGAGATGGAGAGAGAGAGAGAGAGAGAGAGAGAGAGAGAGATAGCAGGGAAGGAGTAGAGAAGATTGCATTTTAGAATTACTGGCCAACACCTAACAATTTATGCCCTCATGCAGTGCTTGGCAGCAGCTGGAGCCTGCAAAGCCTGCGGTGAGTGTGCACGATTGTGCATGTGTGTGTGTGTGTGTGTGTGTGTGTGTCTGCGCGTGCGAAAGAGAGCGAGGGAGGTGGAAGAGAGTAAAGGTAAGCTACAATACTCTATAGCAGCGAAGTGACATTATCAAGGGGCATTAACAGAAAGGTGTTCGGTATCACTGCCTCCCTGCACCGATATATGTTTTTATTCAGTAAAACAAGGTTCACATGATGGCAACACAGCTCTGCAAAAAGAGAAGACAGAGCGATGAAAACACAAGAGCTATGTTATATCTTATCGAATATCTCCTCTTTTATCTTATCTTTTGATTGTAAGATGAACACAACCAGGCACAACATTTCCACCACACAAGATTATGACACAATATAAAGAAACCCTGCTTGTAGACTAATATCAGATAATTGTGGAGGTATGTTGTTATATTGGAGTTCCTGCAGTTTTCAGAGAAATATTAAACTCATCCTAAAAAAAATGTGAATTTATAATTTAAGTTTTTTTTTTGTTTCTAGGATGTCATCTTTTAAAGTTGTTTTTTTTTCCTGAAAAATGTATTTTAATTATGTTCAAGATAGTTTGCATAATTAATTAATCTGCATATTATTTTCCTCATTAATTGTTTTATCTATAGAATATCAGGAAATTACAAAAATGTCCATCCCAGCTTCGAAGTTTAAGGTGATGTCTTTGAAATGTCTTTAAATGTATTGTTTTTTCCAGTTCATACCTGAAAACATTAAAACTAATCTGAACGAAACAATATCAAGCAGGAACTTTTCACATTTGAGAGGCTAAAAACATATATATATATTTTTTCAACCATTTGTTAAACAATTAATAATTAAAATAGTAAGGAATTATTTTTCTGTCAATCAACTTATCAGTAAGATGACTTAATGTTACAGATCTACAAGAAATGGCAATCAACGATAACCCCTCATTGCATTCATTTTAGTTTTTCTATAAAAAGTGAGGTCAGCACCAGACTGTGTGATCAACTCCACAAGGCCTGGCAGACAAAGAACTCTGCAGAGCCAAAACTGTACAAGCCTGTGACTATGGACGCTAACACAAACCATTTGTAGTGCTGTTTTTTTTATGAACAGTTAATCCATAACAACATGAGATTGTAGTTAAGGAAACTTTGATCCAGTTGGGGGCAAATAAGGATACAGTAATTTTGTCAGTTTGTTGATGGTTGAAAGGATTAAAATAAAGTGCAATTGTTGCTTTTAAACAACCCCCACATAAAAAGGGTTTAGGAGAAGAGGGGAAGCAGTATCAGTCAAAATAATATTTTGTTATACACATTTATGCACGCACACTGATACACGCACACATAAACAATAAACACAGGCCTCGCTCAGCACCCCCTGCTGTCTGCCATCACCCTAGTGGGGACTTGGAGAAAAACACCACAGTGGGCAGTGGAGGTTGTGGTGAGGGCCAAAAAAATTAAACCATCTGCGGGGAGCTCCAGTCCGAGAATATGAACAGAAAAATGAAGGTGACATTTGAGAGAGAGGGAGAGAGCGAGGGAGAGAGAGGTGTACTGGTGAGGGAGGGAGGGGGGGATTTAATAGGTCCCTGAGACACGAAGGGTGTGAGATGAGATGATGAAACCAGAGGATAGAGGGGAGGGAGGGCGGGAAGAGAGAGGGAGATTGTGTGTCAAAATGTGGATGTTTGGAGATTGGGCTTCCAACCCTGCCAAATGATTAAAATGTTCCCTCTGACATTCATATTCCCCTATCTGGATTCCTGCCTACGTACGATGGGCCGTGTTGAATATGAATTCAGATGGCCGTATAGAATCTGATCTGAGAAATGTTTATGGCCGTAGATGCAATTTAGGCATGTTACATTTCGTGACAGTGTTGCTTTGATTAGCAAAAGAAGGAGGAGAACGATATTTTTTTATTATATTAACAATTTAAATTCATTGACTTTGCAGCAACACTGTCTTAATGCGTAAAACAAATTCAGATATATTTTTCTCTATCCTGATTAATCCCTAATTTCCTATGGCTTTGAGTAATAAAGACAATAAACACATGAAGAAAATATTTAAGGTTTTTTTTTTTTAAATAAAAAAAAAAACAATTTAAAATTTGTTTTTTATGAAAACAATAAAATTAAACTTTTAAATTAACTTTTTCTTTTTTTTTTTTTACCAGGCATGCCATAATTTTGCTAATGAGATACAGTTGACTTAAATAAAATGTGACTAAATTGTGGGCACCACACAAATATCTACTTGTGTTATCACATTAGGACACACAATAAATGCACAACAAAAGAAATCAGGGGGACCTCAGACATCAGAATCTCCCTGAGCGTGAGTCGCCATCCCTTCCTTTCCAACGCTCTAGAGATGAGGGTTGTCATGGTTACGGGGGCAGAAAAATCACCCCATGGCCCACCCTACCCCCCATGACACACACGCACACACACACACACACACACACACACATATATATATACAGATACACCATTTTTTTTTTTTCAGTTGTCCGGGCATTGCTGATGTCACCAGTGAAACTATGAATTTAACATACAGGTCAGGAGATGCATATCTGGGCTGCGGTAAGCCGTCAGGAGACGTAGAGAGGAAAAAGGAACAAGAGCCTCATTGCCTGACAGATAGACACACCGTCTGGACGCCCTTGAAATTTAAAAGAGAAAGTAATAAAAAACGAGAGGAAATTCAAAATACAATCTCAAAGAGATTTGCGATTGAGTATGTTCTCCTTTTGCTCCCCTTTCTCCTTTTCAGGTGCAATTAGACCCTTTTCTCTGAAAAAAGGCAGTGAAAAGGCAAAAAAAAAAAAAAAAAAAAAAAGAGAAACACAGAGAGCCTGATTGAAGAGAGAGATGGATGGTGAAACAAAGCAGGGAGAGGAGGAATAGAGGAGATTCTTTGAGAGTTGCTTTTGTTTTTGCATTTGCTGTGTCTGTGGCATTATAAAAGAACTTCTCTAAGCACTTAGGGGATTACAGTGCACTTGCTTCTGATAAATATCTTAATTTTGATGCGATTTTTAAGCCATCAACATAATTATTATTTTTCATTTTTCTTCCCCTTTCCAACTTGTTTTTAATGAAGACCCTTTTTCAATAAACAAATGGATATGCATTAAGGGGGATGATGGGGCTTTCAAGTATAAACCTTTCATGTCTATTAAGTGCTTCCATTACACCACATTTCTCCTGCAGCCCCCCAGTCATTTTTTTCTTTCTTGAAAGCAGATCTGTGAGGTCTGTAGTTTGTACAGATACAGCGAGGCAGTGCTTGATTTTTCATTTTTGCTTTTACTTAATATTTATTTAACTTCCAAATGAAATATTAAACTAAATAATCAGAATAACTTATTTTTTGTTTTGATGGCCGGTAAAATTGAACTAAAAAAGCTTGCATCTACACATTTGCTATTTCATCAATATCAAATTACTTAATGAATTAATACATTAAATAAAATACATAAACCCTTCTTATTAATTCTCTGTTATGAGCTTTACTTCAAACTATATTAAGCATAATTAACAGAATTGACATGAATTAAAATCCAACCAAATGCATTAAAAGGGACTTCCTTCAAATAAATAAATTTGTATGGAAATATTTCATACACAGACTTCAAGATGTCAGACACATTCTGCTGAGGAGTAACAAATGCAGGACGATAAATCGGTGCACTACATCTGGACATTGTCCTCATATAATTAGTGTTTGATAACTCTGATTGACTATTGATCGGCACTGAGTTTTGACCCCAGCAATAAATCCAGAGCCCTGGTGGCCAGGACACTGCATCGTTGAATCTGAAATATTTTATCCGCGGCTTAAGAGGAATAGCCACTTATTTTCCCCTTACACACGTTTTTCTTTTTTTATGACAGCAGTGCTCTCATCTTTCCTCTTAAGTTTTACCCTTTTGTGACCTTTTGGAGAGACCAAACGTGTCTGCGTTATATATAGGCTGTCCTGATGAGATGGGGCGGGTAGGGAGGTTATGAAGGGGGTGCATTAGCCTGTCCACCACCCCCTCCAACCCCAACCCAACCCGCCATGGCAGAGTCCCCAACCCCAACCCCAACCCCTACTCCGCTTCACTTCATTCATTTTGTTCGTCCCCTGCGGTTGGCCGGCAAGGCCTCTAAATCCTCCCTTTATTGTACACGGCGCACACAAAGGCTTGGCTTGCTCTCTCATTTCCTTGATGTGCCTTTGGACAGCGGCAGTGGCTTTGTAGGCATCGATGCAAACATTAGCATAAAGCAGCTCCTGGGGACTACCAAACAATCAACTCAACTGTTTCTGGTAAATCCGGTAGACTTACATATGATGTGTGACCATGTGAATTAAATACCTGTGCTGTGGTTTTTCTGAGGTTTTAGCCAAAACTGGCACCACAAGGTGGCCAAAGATGCATAACTAGACAAGGAGAGAGCTGACCCTCTTGATCTTTGGTGACGTGAATCTTTTTTGGCTTTGGCCTCAGCTCTTTCTCTCTCTCTCTTTATTGCTCCTCACCTTCCTCTTCACAGCCAACAAAAGTGGGATTACCCTGAGAGAGAGGGAGAGAGAAAGAGAGAGTAAAAAAAAAAAGTCAGTGTGTTTATGATCGAGTTAAGCTTGTTGAACCAGGGGGTTTCCGTCCTAAAATAGACTCACTTTAGGCTGCAAGGCTGGTAATTATTGACCAGGAGGGTAGAGCGACAAACAACACACTCATTACACATGGAGATTGCTCGCTCACCACTGAATACCAGAATGGCAAAGCAAATTGGTGGCTGCCTCCTTTTTGTGTGGTCAGAAATCTAGAGGGTCATTAGGATTTAGTTGGGCACGTTTAATGTTCCTGAGTTGTATGTAGGAGTCAAGCTGCCTTTGAGGAGGTGGCAGCGGAATAAGGGAGGGAGTCGGTGGCCCTGGCATCTGCTTCAAAGGCTTGGCCCAATCTTTCATGTCTTATTCATTCATGTGAAGTGATAAAGAATATACAGAAGAATAGAAGCAAATGTAGGTTTCACATGTGATCGCGTCACACACAATGAATCCTATATGTGGTGAAAAGCATATATTTAATATTAATGTCATGATGCTACATTGCATTATTTGTGTCTGTGACTTTTAAGTTATGTTGATTTTTTTTGTTTTGTTCATTTGTTTGTTTTAATACACTGTAACACTTTAAAAACAAAAAGCAAAACAATATACATACATACACACATACATATAACAGCAAACAATATATTGACAAAAGACATCCGCAAGGGTGGAAATTCCATTATTTGCATATCTGTTGCATATGCTCAAACCCTTTATTATTAATTATTAATATTTACAATTGATAATAGAAGGCCAATGCATTTATTCTGGTTGTCAAAATTTTGTCAGGCAGTTTTCAACTAAGACTATTAATTAACTACTAATTAATATTTTGCTTAATTTAATTTATCCCTAAATGTTTTGTATTCTGAATATAATAATTATATATCTTTTGTTAGATAGGAATGTTCTTCATCATAGTGAATTGTAGTTTAATTGTGTAGATTAGAATACATAATGAAAATACATTTAATTTTTAGATGCAATAAAAAAATAATCATTTGCTGTTGGAATTTTCTAATTATTATTTTGTACTTTGCATATTGTCTGAATATATAAATTAAAGTGTATGTTATATATACATACATTTGGATATTGAAATTTAAGAAAACGTGTTTCTCTACCACCGTATTCTCTGTAAATTACACAATAGGTTTTGCTTTTATGATATGTATTTCCATTTGCATTTGCCAGCGATATTAACAATATCGCACATTCTTGTATTTAATAGGAATTTTCACACCTGGTTCTGCAACTCTTTTCTGTTCGATATTCCCTGTACCTGTGTGGGCTTTTTATAGATTCAAAAAAACAAAAATAATTCTCCAACCACAATGCACACTTCTTTTTTTTTTTTTTTTTTTTTTTTTTACCTCACTTCTATCCATGTTGCATTCACTGCATTTATGAAACTAGATTAATGTCGCCTGTGCATTTTTCAATTCCCAAATGTTTATCAGGCAGATGAGAAGCAGAACAGTTGTAATAGCAATGTGTCATTATTCATAGTCGATATTAGCTGTGTGACACTGTCGCTTTCTCTGCAGCATGGCAGTTGGTTTATTTCTACCCATCAGGCACTGGGGCGTGACAGGGGGAAGTGTTGTTAGGACCGAGGTCCCCACATTGTCCCCTGATGTGGACAGACATTATAAATGACATCGCCCAATCAGATGCGAGATGGCGACCGGTAATGTGTGTGGGTGTGTGTGTGTGTGTGTGTGTATTGGGCTGTGTGTATGGAAGAAAAAGGCATAGTGAGGGAGGAGAAGATGAGAAAACATGGGGAGCCTCATTTGATGCAGTTAATGTGCAGATTTATGTAGAGGGACAGTGGTCAACATTCATAAGATCTTCCTTCCTCCCTCCCAGCCTCCCCCGCCCCCACCTCTTCCCTCCCCATTTCTTTCTATCGCCCCCTCCCTCCCCCCAAAGGCTTTCTCCTTTCTTCATCTCCCACTCTGTCAATGACCATCATTCCTCCCTTCCCTCCCCTGTTTTTCCCTGTCTCTCATCTGTCTTTCCTGGCTCCCTCCCTTCCTCTTTCCGTCTGCTATGAAAGGACTGAGATTGTTGTGGACTGCAGCGATCAGACCAATAGGAGGCATAGGTAGACCACAGAAGCACACAGACCACAGCAGCGAGAGAGAGAGAGAGGGAGAGATGATACATATCCAACATTAAATATTTTATTTCTGTGTTGCACAAAGCTGCCAGCATTTTTCGTTTAAAACTAACACGGGCCAATACATTTATATATACTTTTCAATTATATGTATATGTATATATATATATATATATATATATATATATATATATGTATGTATGCTTTATATTACCAAGCAGATTTTACTATGTATCAGTGTAGCACTCTGATTACTGTAGGGCTTTATGAGATAAATGTTGTAAAAAAAATCTATATATTCAACAATTGAAAAATTAAGAAAATCCCAAAATGTATATGTATTTTGCTTATCTATTTCGGTAAATTGAATAGCCTCATCAAATCGGGGACTGCCAGAAAAACTATCTCATAATGTTTTTCTTCCGAGTACAATTATTGAATTTAATGTAACCTAATTTATTTAATAATCTATTACCAGCCAAATAATTTGTAAACATCAGAAAATTTGTCATTTGGAGAAACATATATTCTTTGTTTATTATAAGTGGCTCCTGCTCTTGTAAAATAAAAGTTCTGGTCCATTCACTTTCACTCTTTATCACAACCTTGAATATGGGCCTTTCCTACAGCTTCAGCTTATGTTGAGATTAAAGTTGATGGAAAAATAACCTTATCTTGCTGTCCAAGGCTGCATCTCAATATACAGTTTGCTTGTGTAATGTTGTTTACGCAATAGTTTTTGGGGGGTAGATTCAGATGTGAATAAAATATTTATTATATATGGCAAAATATTTTAAAAAGATTCTTAACTCTGCATTGAAATACTCACGACTATCTGACTAGTTTGTGGTAAACTACTGAAATAGTTCTCATTGGTGACACAAATCCTTGACAAAACTTTAAAGAAACTTTTTACCCCTGTTGTGATCTGCTCCCAGTGAAGTGAAAAACCATCCAAAATTTAAAATGTCACAGTATCCCTTTAAGCATTCTGCATTATTTCATTATAGTAGTGTAAAACCCACGCATGGCTTCATGTACTGATTGAATCAATTTATTTCTGAATTAGCCCCCAAACCCAAACACACATCCATGGACACACGCCCGCTTCCGTCACTTTCTCATCTTTTTGCCCTTCATACAGTACTTTCTCTCTCACTTTTATTCTCTTTACCTCTTTCTCTGACTCTCTCTCTTTCCCAGTCGGCTGAGTTTTCTGGTAATCCCTCTCAATCATTACAGAGGCCCTTCACTCTTCGTGGGACTTTCTCACCCCTCGTTGCACCCCAGACTTTCATCCATTTTCCTTCTCCCCTACTCACTCTCTCAAACCTGCCTCAGTACGTCTTCTCTTTCCATTTCCAAGGTGGAAAAGGAACATTTTTTTTTTTTTTTAACACACTACTTAAAAATCTAAAATGGTCACACATTAGTTTTGGTCTTTGCCAATCGTAGATGTGGAGTTTCTTGGATTAAGGACTGGCTGAGAATTTACGAGAACATGTGAATTACAAATTAAGTGTTAAACAGCTGCAGTCGCTGAAAGTGCTCAGAGCACTTTCCATAACATTGCATCAGAAACATATGTACAAGCAAACAAAATTCTAAAAATAAATAAATAAATAAATAAATAAATAAAACTCACAGTACAAACTGTATATATGTGTACTTGCTGGAAGATACCTTTCCATATTAAAAGGCTAGAAAAAGCTAATAACATCAGTAACATTCAAATGTGAGTTTCACTTTCATGCTAGCAATCACTTTGTCACACATTTTCAAACAGGGAATATCTTGTTTTGGAAAGAAACTCTTCAAGCTCAGTGTTTCTACCTGCAGCAGCGACCGTCTGTAGTTTTCTCTGTCTGAGAGCCTAAAGCTGTAGCTTTACAAGTGAACCTGCCAGTGTGATCTCAGACTGGCTGCACCCTGGGGCAAGGCAGAGGAGACTATACGTGTGTATGAGTGAATACGGTATGTGTGTGTGTGTGTGTGTGTACAGTGTGTTAGAGCTGGCACAACCACCCCTGAAAAGCGCTCTCAAGACCCTTGATTCCATAGCTCAATATTATGATCTCTGAGATCTCTGTTATGCCAGGACGGAACTTATGGATTTTGGGCGTTTGCCTTGCAACACTATTAGCCTGCTATTTCAATACATTGTCCTTTAGCCTCTGGAGAAGAGGGGCTTTTTAGCCTGGCTGCATGTTGGGTACTATCTCCAATGTCAAAAGACTGTAAAATTCACATTCCCTTTATTGATAGCAGACACGAGCATTAGCAATTTACAGTGCTTTCCCTAATGAACACCACTGTAACAATCCAATAATACTATTGACTTTATAGTGACCTCATGTTATGGTATTTTTTTTATTTGCTATGGCATCACTATCACATTTGTGAAATATTTCCACAGGGACTAATTGCTTTGGTGTGATTTCCTCCGCAGTTGATTATTTGGATTACTTCAGTTCAGCTCTATCTCCCATGTGCTTTGATGGCCCGCACACATCTTCTCAAGCCGTGTCCAGTGAGGATAATTTTAACACTAATGCAGTCTTGTTAAAAGTGGAATTACACAGGCAATGAAGTCAGTACACACCCACTACTGCTCTTTATGAGTTCCTAAGATGTGGATGTGTCCAGACTCAGCAGAACATGAACAAACTTTTCACAGTCCTAAAACTAATTTTCATATTTCCGTTTCTGCATAGCACAATAGAGTCTTTAGCACTATTTATGGAGTGCAGCTCTAAGATGTCATCGTAAAGTAAGAAGCTGTGATTTTAAAGTTGACAAAGAGTTCCCTTTCATTCTAGTTAGGGGAGAGATGGCTTGATTGACAGAGAAACACTTGAAGGGCGATACAAAGATAGCTAGCTGGGACGGCTGGAGAGCGCAAGAGTGAGTTGCACTTGCTAATTAAAAGAGAAGCAGCTGTCTTTCTTTCTGTTTCTGTTATTCCCTTGTTCCTGGGAGTATTAATGTTTTATTCAGGAGAAACATAACTACAGATGAAATTAATAAAATCAGGCCCTGCCTTTCCCTTGCCATCTCTTGGGGGGGTGGGAAATTCAAACGCTCGTTTCTCCCGGCTTTGAAAGTGCAAACTCAAAGTGCTCCGTGTACTGTAGTTTTCATTTCTTCATTTCCTGCATATTAAGTTCCTTTTCCCTTTTGTTTCAAAGTGCATTGCCCCGAAAATAAAGATCAATTTTTCAGTGTGAGAGGCTTTGGAATTAGAGCAGTGTTTTCCACACCAGCAGAGTGATTTACTGTAGTTACTGCATTATTTTCATGGGATGTGTTGTGTGCATGGATTTTTTTTCCCCCCTCACAAAGTGTTGTATCACAAATTACAGAGTGTGGAGCTTTTAGTCCTGTTTACGCAAGTCTGCCCGAGATAGACAGAGAGAGAGGAAGTGTGAACATATTTTAGTATGCTGTGTCTGTTTTGCTGTATTAAGTGTGCTCATACACTTTTTGTTGATTGTGAAGTGTGTATGTGTGCGTATGAGTGTTTTCATTTGACTATACATCCAGGCCCTGGGAGTATTTGCCTGTCTGATCACCTCATGTGAGTCTAAGAAGGCAAGCCATGCGCGACTAACACGCACTTCAGAGTTGAACTAATTGTGTCATTTTTAACATGAATCTGTGCTTGCCCACATTTTATTCACTCTCTTTCCTCTCCCTCTCCCCTGAGCCACACAATGAATGCAGAGTGGAGCAGGGCCTTGCATCTATCCAGCTCTGGAGGAATTTTCAATGTTGCATGCAGGTGCATCATTTATTTCCCCCAATGCTGGTGTTTATATGTGTGTGTGCTCTTATACCGCTACCTTTGTGAGGACCAAGTAACCTTACAGTGAGAACAAGATGAGCTTGCTTGGTGATCATTTATCGTGAAATATTTCTGAGCTAAAGTTCAGGGCTGCGATTATTACTCGGGTAATGTGTGTAGTAAAGAGCGGCATTGAGGTTAAATATGAAAATTATGGGCTGTGTTGACTACAATACATTTGTTAAGCATTGTGTTCTGTTTCTGGTAAGCTCCAACCAAAGAGGTTGTGGTTCTGCGTGTTTTAGCCCATTAGGTAAAATCACATACTTTAAAGCTTTTGTAATATCAGTATATAAGTGTATTTTCAAGCAGTGAGGTTCACTGTCAGCATCCCATTTTAAATTGAAGTTTATCATGGTTTGCTTAGTTTTTGCTCAGATGTTGGACTTGCTGTGTGAATAGCGGTAGGGTTTATATTTCTTTAGCTCTTCATCAAATGTCTTTAACTACTAACATGTTCCAAAGGATCATGCATAGCAATTCATGCATGGATTATAAAAAAATGGCACAAATGTCTAAAAGGATAAGTGGTGAACATTTTACATTCAAAATGTTCATGGTCATCTTTGGAACTGAAGGGGAGACATTTTCATCGGATACTGAAGTGGAGACACATATTCAGTGCCCATTTTTTGAACTGCAGTGATTCGATAGATCTTCTGTGCTGGCTGGTTGAAAGTGTGTGAAGCATTTGCACATTCAAATTTTTTGCTTCCTTTAAGCATATCCAAATTTGAAAAAGCTTATGTTATAGACATGAGTCTAGACAGACATTCATCTAAACTACAACTTAGCTGAACTGAAGCAAAAATTTCTTGGTGGTATATTTTTCATATGGGTTTTCATCCACTTGTTTATATCACGTTTTGACCAAATCAATCCAATTCCACCTGTTGTTTTTCTGTCTGTTTTCCCTTCTATGTTAAAAGAATTTGAATTGTTTTCATGAGCCAGGGTGGAGGTTGATGCCTTGTGTCTATGATGATGTTAGTCTGTAGACATTTAATTATGTACAACAGTTATAACAGTAAATTAGCTATAAAGATTGGATATTTAATTAGGAATATTTTAACATACTTTGGGAGAGTACAGTTCACTCTTAATTTAGACAGTAAAGCAAAACAGGGGAAAAATCTTTTGGTGGAATTTGATCCCAGGCCTGTGGGGGATAGACATGTGTTTAAGGATATGGAAGACATACTGTACCTATCCAACTATTTCTTGGCACCCACTGACACATTTCAGTAATGTGTGTGTCATCTCATTTATCCTGTTCTAAAAACAGCAGCTGAGTAAGTACATGTTCTTTAGTCACTGCTGATAACAGAGTCGGGGTCAGTGGCAGAACAGTGGAAGCATTAGTCTGATAAATGAATGTTTTTAGATAACATTTGTTCCTTAATGCAATTGAATGTTGCTCAGACAGATAAGGCTTTCATAATATCAGACATTTATAATTTATGTGAGGAAAAATATGTATTTATCAAGACTACTCTGAGCTGACAGTGAACTATATAAGCCCATACTCCATAGAGGTTCTTCTTTATAGTTAAACAGTAGGTTGCATGGGAGTGGCCCGGTACAACTACAATTCACTTATCAGTTTCATTGCAGCAGTTCAGGAGTTGATGCCATGCTCCACAGCACAGTGACAGAATTAAATTGAAATTTCCCCCTAAAGTATTTTGAAAATGCACCAAAATGGCGTCATTAAGCAGTAATTAAAGCATTTGCAGCATACTGTTTAGCTGTCATTGAATCTAAGCACATCTGAGTGTGTGAAGCCATTCTTCACACCACAGTGAGTACTGAGGCTTTTTAATGGCAGTCTCTGTCTCTTAGCCCTGTGATCTCTCACTCCACTCAGCCAAAGCCACAGAACCTTAATGGACTTCCTACTACACAAATAATGAGATAAGTTAAGACGTTACGGGGAGCAAGGCGAAGACGTAAAAACAAAGCGAGAGGGAGTTGCTCAGAGCAGAAGCGATTACATGCCAAATGCAGATCTTGGTATTTATGTCCTGGAACAAACAAATGTGCACACTCACATACTAACACACACACACCACATACACATACTTTTACACACCTAACAGCAAAGCGCACATGCACTCACACACACACAAGCCTAGGCAGTGCTGTCTGGTTGATCAATAGTTTCCTGTGCTGGGGAGGGGTGATGACTGCAGACAGCAGTCAAAGCCCTGAGGACCAGAGGGTGACACCCCTTATCAACTGAGCAAGGTGAAATGTCAAACACTGGATCTAGAGCTCTCTCTCTCTCTTTTTCTCTCCCCCCAACCCCTCTTTCTATGGGACGCACTGTTTCCCTCAATTTCTCTCTCCAATTCTGATTGTCTTTCTCAAGTTCTTTCTTCAGATCTCTCAGGCATTTTTTCTCTGAATTTCACTCTCTGACTCTTTCTCTCTCACCTAACTCTGAATTCCCATCTCTCTCTCTCTTTGTCATTCTCTCTGACTCTTAATCTCTCTGTTTCTGAACGTTAACCCCGCTCTACTACTCTCACTGAGCCACTTTCTCTTTTTAAATCTTAGTTTCTGTAGCCCGCCATCGCTATTATCTGATTCTGTTAATAACAGCCTCAACCCTTTCTTTTATCCATCTGCTTCTCATTGTTTTTTTCAACAACCCTTTGCTCCATTCCGCTATTTTTCTCTCACTCTCTCTGATACTTTTATGCAATTGTTCCTTCGCTAAATAACTTAACCCAGTGCTTTTTACTTTTTACACAGAAACCGCACCACAGCAGAACAGCCTATTGAGCAGAACACAGATATAAATATGAATTTGAATATGGTGACAATGTTTGTGGGGGTGTTTCAGTGCTAATCTGGCTTATATGCACTCTGCATGTCTTACACCCTGTCCATTTCCATGGCCCTGAGCTTAATAACAACACTGTAGGATTAGTGCAGGGTGACTTCACACAATAAAAAAAAGGAAAAAGAAAGAAAAAAATGTCACTCTGTCTTGGATGCAAGCATTGTAGGCAGTTGGAATACAGACACATGATAATGTAGGGAATATCAATTGCTATTCATTGATAAATCACATGAAATTAATACTGTACAGATAATTTAATACACAAGTTAAAGGAAAGTTAAATGTCACAGAAAGTATTTGCAGAAAATATTTGTTGTCCTGTTCAGTTTTATCCACGGCTGGTAAACATGCCTCTCCTCAATATCACACCACCACAAACACTCTGTCTGACCACTGCATAACATTTGGCATTAATTCCTCATCTGGCAAAAGGATTATCATCCTCAGATTGGATTTATGATCTCAGTGCTCAGGCAGGTTTATCCAGCCACCATATGTAGAATTATCATTAGAGCTATAATCCCCTGCAGACCACTCACACACAAAAACACATACACACACTCCACTGTAAAATACCCAGGGTTGACAGCCATTGGCAGCTACTGAGTCTTTACTTCTGTGTGTTTTTTATCAGTCAAAAAACATTCCCCCTCATGTAAATGGTTTATATTTACTTGGTCAGCCTAGCAATGGTTATATGAAACACAAAAACAATGGCATAACATGTTGTTTGAAGATATGTAATGGGAGGGGCTAACAAATAGTATTATGGAGGGGAGACGGTATATTATTCCCCTCTATAGTCCTTTTTTTTAAAATCGAATTTTGTGTGCTTTTCTGTGTTTTCTCATTCACTCACTCACCATGACTCGGTTTACTCACTCTCTCCAGCCTCCATTACTCAGCTCATGATTCATTCACTCACTCTCTCAACCATTTATACAGTCTCTGCTTCCCTCACTCCGAACTCTCCTGTATTTGCCCTAACTCAAAAACAGCATCATATCTCCAATTCAAAACACCTGAATACTTCCAGAGATAATTTCAAGGCGATATTAAATTGATCTCGCCTCATAAATGTGGCAGCCCACTTTGTTTTTCCCTGTTATTGTAGCATCTGCCTTTAGGCCATTTGGTGCAATTTTGGTAATGCTAAAAAGGCAGAGGTGAGATACATTATTACCTGATGTTTTGTCAACATCTGATCAGCAGGGGTCGAGGTGTCACATGTCATATGAATGATGCACCTTCCCTGTCCAATCAGGGTAATTTCAGTAACAGAAAATAATGCTGAGATGCATCATGCTCCAACATTTGGACAAAAACTGGCCATTGAATAGAGTTTTACCAAAGCCAGCTTTCTCAATATTTAAATCTTGTTTAGCCTGTTTCATCCCCTTCATCTACATCTCCCCTTCATGACAGCAAGGGAATTAATAAGTGAAATCAATACAAGATCAAGGCTTTCACCTGAATGCAACTGTCAATTTATTTCTAGGAAAGAACACCTGTTCCAAATCTTTTCGTGCAGTGACTGCACATCATTACTGATTCATACTCTCCACCATCCTCTCCCTGATAAGTCATCACCGTCACCCCTCCTCCTTTCCCTCTGTGACTCCCCCAGGCTTCGCCGTCTCTAATCAAGGCCTAATGAGCCTAATTGGTCGTTAAAACATGCCAGAGTATGACACAGCGGTGCTACAGCGTCTGCCATATGGTCTGGGTTGGCCCGAGGCCCCCGAGCTGCCAACTGTTCCCCCGTCAGTGCCTGAACTGTGCTGCACTGACTGACAGCGGCTGCGATGGGAGTTTCTCTCCTGTTGATGATTCAGCACTCAACACACCACTGAAAGGAACGACAAAGAAAAGTGTGTGTGTACTGTATATACATATATATGTGTGTGTGTGTGTGTGTGTGTGTGTGTGCGTGTGGACTGACCAACACACTTTTCCCATGTTGTCACTCACATCTTGTCCTTCAAGCAGCAGACAAACAACTGCAGGTGAAAAGATATTTCCAATGTTTGTATCTAATAAAAAATTCTGACAACATACTAAATAGAGTGCAAGGCTCCAACAAACATTATCAATACTGATTATTAGGACTTTTTTTTTTTTCTTAAAATCATTTAGTCAATCATTTAGTTAATACATAAACTGCTTCTTCTGTCCAACCCTATATATATATATTAAACATCATGTCATTTTTTTCCCCGGTTGATGAATGAACCACATTTTGGCTTTACAAATTACTTTCTAATTTTCTGTCAATTGACTGCTAAGAACTATATAACTGTAATGTATGATCGACCTATATCACATTTTACTTTCTTTAAATGGGATGTTTCTCTTTGTTGTTGTGCAAAAGATTTTTTTTTATTATTAGAATTCATATTGTTCCTTTGCCTTTAACCTTTCAACTTTGAGTCTCTTCTTCCAGTGACCCTTGCTCCAGGGCAGAGAAATGAGTAGTAATATTATATTTAGTAATATTTAGACTCCTATTGCCATCAGTGTGATGTGAGCTGCATCAGTAATGTGTTGACTTTACAGTGCTGCATGGCCCACTAATTAATTTGCCTCTATAAACTAGGAACTGTGAGGCCTGTTGCCCTCAGCCAATTTGCTCATGACCTTAATATGACCCAAGCACAGTGCTACGTGGCTGGGTTTTAGTGTGTGTGTGTGCATGTGTGTGTGAAGAGGTTAAGCATATTTTACCAAAACAAGGAAGCCCAACATCTAACAAGAACTGATTATGTAAATGATGTGTTGGCAGCTTCGATACCACTGGGGTTTGAAGTGTGTATGGATGTCTGTGTATGTGTGTGTGGGTGTATGTGTGTGTGTGTGTGTGTGTTGGGGGGGGTATCATGCAATCAGGCATGAATTGATCGCATCTCTCCAACATTCAAAGGGAGCCCCTCGAGTTTAAGGTCACCATTACTGCAATGATGGACAGTACGTTTATATATTAGATACAATATTCAAATCAAAGCAAACTTATGCAGCAAATTCGATTTATTTTTTCCTTCAAGAATGAAACGTTAAAACTATTTTCTGATTGGATTTATTTATTTATTTACTTGCCTATTTATTAAGCTGCTAAGATCTGGGGACACAAACATTGGATACAGTGGGTTACATTTATAAGTTAGATGAGCAAGTTATAAAACAAATCACAATTACTTTTTCATGCAAGACCAAAAGCTGGCACACCTGAACTATAACTGTCCTATAGAGAAGGTGAATGGTGAGTCAGAAACATGATATTTACCTGACATAATTACAGCAGAATTTTTGGAGAATTATATCATGGATGGCTTACCAGGCTGTTTGTTTGTATGTGTGTGATCTAGCTACTTGTGTTTTTTTTGCCTCAACTGGCTCTTCTTTCATTGAAATTGTTAAGTTCCAACATCTCTGCAATTGAGTCGACAAGTAAAATGTTAATATTCCCAAAATGAATGATACCCAAATGATAGAACTAAGGCTCAATTTGTAATAGACTGGCTCTATCCTTCCATGCTTCTGTCACATGCTTTAGGTCTTATTTTGTAAAGCAGTCCCTCAACACCTCCCTTCATTATACCCTCCTCCCTTATTTCCTCTCATCCCCTTACCTCGCTCTTTCCCACTGATGTCTTCATCAGTGATAATTCTGGGCCCATGCAGAGTACGTCCAATGACCCTGCCAGTAGATATAAGCTGATTGAAGGCAACCAGCATCTGTCAATACTGCTTGCTTGTATTTTCCTGCGTCCCGCCTGCCTCCAACACAGCTGATTATTGGAGACCTCTCATAGCAGTATTGAGCTGCTGTCCCCACTCTTGTTACCTAGCTGATAGTTTCATTGTTTATATGCAGATGGAGGTGGGCTATTGAACAACCAAGACACTCGCCCCTAATGGTAAACAAACAATCGGAGTGGTGTGCAGAAAGAAAGTGAGGTCAATGGAGTTGATTAATACACGTAAGGGGACACATTATGGACATTGCAATCTATATTTTGTGCTGGTCACGTCCTCCATGATGTTCAGATGACAGCTCTGTAAAAGATGGAGGAAATGTCGCATATACTAGAGGTGAAGATGAATACACCTGATAGACAGGAACAAGTTTAGTTTCAGATTACATATGAAATTATATCAAACAAGTTACATGGTTTAATACACCTTTATTTGAATCCAGAACTGTAAAATGACTTGATGCAAATAAGTTGTCAAACATTTCTTTTTACAGTGCCTCAAAATAGCTGATTGGCTCCTGTGCAATCAGCTACCTCTGAACTGTTGGTACAGATGTGTCATTATGGCTGCTGCTGTACTTTCATCGACAGAGCTCGTTCCCTTGATTGATATTACATATGCCTGTTTTCACCCGCCACTTCATTTAAGTGCCTTTAATAGTTCCATAGTCCCCCTTTGGTGATTTTTTTCTGCCATCATTCTCCTCTTCTACTTTGTCCTCTTCTTCACCTCAGTTCATTTTCTGAAAATCTTTTAATTTGATTCATCTGTTTGTGCTGGCTCCTGATGATGTGACGACTTGAGTGAAGTTTTCCCAGAAAAGCGAACAGATCTTTGTGTCAGAATATATATGAAGGCTCCCCAACAATACTCGCCTACTCAAAACCATATGTCTGGTTTCAACCTTAAACAAGAAAAGGGAGGGGGAGAGAAATTGGAATTATTCCTGTTTTTGAAATCTGGTCCTGTCTTACAGTAGTTCAAGCAAATGTGAATGAACGGAGCAGCAGTCTCATCTGTGATGTGTGAAGTTTGAAAAACATATACTTCTCTTTTTCACCTTGAAAGGACTGGGTACAAGCTGACCCATACATCAAAATATATCAAAGGAAGTCTTTTGATGGAACTTTAAAGTGAAAGGAGCCATGTGATTGGGCAAGTGATGTACTGAAACTAAAAAACATAGTTCAACTGATGTTTCAATGCCTTAGAGTTTAGTCCTCAAAAGACAGGAAGAAAGCATGAAACCATGCAATCTGTCTGTAAGCTTATGGCTTACATAAACCCAATTAAAAGCTGAGATTTCTGTGGATTTGTGTGTTTTGTCTGGTTCTTTTGTGTGGCACTTGACTCACTAAGGTCACAGGTTTAGCTAGATACAGATGCTGTGACGGATCAAGTAATTTCTTTGAGCTTCAGCAGAAGAAACTGCATGCTTTGAGTGATACAAGAAGTAATAAAAATATCATAAATATATAAATTATATCTTGTGGTTATTTTCTGTTTAATTCCACTGTGTAATAATATCTAAATTTGATTTTAGGCCTAGCATTGTTATGTTCAAATAATAGAAAAAAACACATGCCCACCAATCTGAGCAATATTTACAGTCATTTCTGGTATTGTAAATAATATATAAAATAGATTCCTCTCATATGACCTATGGTCATATTCGCCATTTAAGTACAACTGGCTTTGTGTATTTGTGGTCTGTAAATGCTAAATGCTCGAGAAAAGAGGTAAGGCAGCTAAGACCGCTCAATATTATTCACCTTGGCCTGTAAATAAAACATCCATCAGCTCTCTCAGGAATCAGGCTCATGTCTGGTGACCTCTGAAAGGTTAAACCCTGTAAAAAGGTTAAACCTTGAAAGAAATATTTTCATTACATTTCAGCCATTCCAATCAACCATGCCTTATGGGAATCAGTGGATTAGTCTTGAGGTTGTATGCACGTTTTTTCTTAAAGCTCCTATATCACCTCATGCAGTCTTTGAATTTTTCACACAGGCAGTTTAAACACAGTGGAAAAGTGCTGTATATCCATAGACCATATACACAGGATGCAGGGTACAATTAACTTTCACTTAAGTGATGGAACCACTTACTGTACAGCAACCCGGCATATTGTGATGCCTTTTAACATTTCAAAGTTAATAACTGTTGCCATTTTAAGGTCCGCTGACAGCTGAGATACTTTTTTCCACGCTTTGCTCCGCCTCTGTGTGTGTATCTGTATGCTAAATAAGGTCAAGACATCAACCACAAAACAATAAATTTTCTTGACAACATAGGGGAAGTTCAGAGACCAGCGCTGTGGCTAGAATTCAAATTGTATTCCAACATCAAAGCACTAAAAAAAAAAAGTAAATTGCACCAAAGCTCTTGTCGTCTGATCTCATTTTAGGCCATTGAGTTGTTTACTATATGTGGTCCATTTTACATCTTTGACCTCGGGCTTACATCATGGATGAAACCAAGTGGCTCTTGATCATCTCTCTCGGATAATTAGCTCTGTTCTGAGTATAGTTTACCGCTTTTACATCATGCATTTTTTTTTATGTCATTATTGCTTTAAAGTTCTGAAAGTGCTCAACAACATGGCTAATGCAGCCCTCATCTATTTGTTTGTTTGCCAGGGATGCACAAGTCAGTTAATCGGAACAATAAAAACAGAACCCTCATTTAACTCATTAACCCTCCATAGCCTGTTGTGATGTTCTTTTCGTTTTCATTTGGCTCATTACGGCCTAAGTGGTGCCACAAATGGTCAGAATGATGTCACTGATTTGAATGAAGACCATGGGAGTTATTGGTTTAAATGCCTCTGTGTAATTGAATCGTGTTAGTCAGATATGCAATTGAATTATGTTTACTTCGCTGGATGGGCTTGTGAACAGAGTGTGCTGTGTGCAAGCTGTGTGTGTGAGTGAAGTGGTCGGAAGGGGGGGGGCATTTTCAATCTTCCGAACAATGCACTAAGCAATTGAAATCAGAATGTATGGGATCAAAGATCCAAATTACATAATTTCTCATTTTCTTCAAGTGGTATCTAACTATGGTGATAGTTGAGGTTATGTCTGCCCTGGATATAAGATAACCTGCTGCAATAAAATCCATGTGTCTGTTGTTTTTTTGTGTGGAAATTGTAATTGGGGGGAAAAAAAAACAAAACTAAGGATGTGGTTGAAGCAAGATTTCTGTGCATTGTCAACACTAACTAGGACATTGTTCACAGAAAGGCACATTTAGAATAAAATTATCAGTGCTAAAGTCCATTGTGACCATCTCCATGGGTAGATACCAAGGGTTTGAAAAGTGAAGCCAGTGCAGAAGTGGCTTTTTTTTTTCTTCAAATGGCCAGCATTTTTATAATAGGGAAGAAAAATATTACACTCCAGTAGATATTTTTTCTGATGACTTAGATATATAGACGCCCGTCTCCCAATCGGTTCTATGGATGATGAAGACTTCTATGGTACATCCAAATGGAGGGGATAAGAGGTGACTATTTTCAGTTTAACTTATGATCAGTTGAACATTTTCAGTGACCTGCTATCTGCTTATGTCCATAATTTACAAAGTATTCCATTGTAAATTTGATTTATAATGCACTTTTCTGTAGGGCATACATACATGCTATTTTTAATTTCTATTCCTCTATAGATAAATTCATAAATAGATCAATTCTCTTTCTCTTCAAACTATTCTGAATTCTGGATAGCTGTCATATAAAACATATATAGTCAGAAATTCAAGTGAAGCTGAAATTCATTTAATTCCCCCCCTGCCCCTGCCCTTTTTCTTTCTTGCATACACATCCATAGAGGATCACACAACTCTGCAATACAACGTGCTTGGTGTGCTATCTGACTTGGCAGACCCCTAACTGTGACCAATCGGTGTGTGTAGAGTGCGGACAGTCGGATTATCTGAAGACACAAGCTCCATCTTCCTTGGTCTCCATAATATTGTTTCAGTCAGTCATTAGAATAACAATAACCACAATACATACAGTGCTATAAGCTGACATCCATCCAATACGCTGAAGCTGCGGGGGTGAGGTCAGGAGACACAAGTGTGTGTGTGTGTGTGTGTGTGTGTGTGTCTGTGTCTCAGGCAAAGAATGGACAAGATGTTAATCACAGCCATCTTTGTCTTTCTAGACTATAATCTTTTATAGCACCAACAATAGTGTGCGCGTGTGTGCTTGAGTGTTTGTGTGTCACAGTCTAATTATGCAGTAGTGATGATGGCGGCGCGTGGCGTCCCTATCATGTGGCGAAAAATTGATTAGCCAAGGGTCACACACAGCAAAGCCTGAAGCGTGTGGGTTTGTGTGTGTATCTCTCTACATAAATGTGTACGTGCCTGTGTGTTTGAGTGTTTGCGAGTGTGTGTATAAATGTGTGTGTCGTCAGACCTCCTAAGCTGAATATTGATGTATTGATCAGGCGCTTGTGTTGCTTAAAGCCATTTGCTCCTAGGGGAGTCCTTCTAGTGCACACACACACACACACACACACACACACACACACACACACACACACACACACACACACACACACACACACAGAGCATGGCTATTGACAACTGTGTCATCTTTTCTATGAAGACAATTGCTGACAACCGGCGTTGTTTCTCGTCATATTGTGTCATTGTCTTATCGGACAGAGGCAGTGTGCTGCTACAAAGCACACCTGCCACACATCCATTCACTGGGATGCTAATGCGCGCTCAAGAACATAATACCATTATGGAACATAATAGCCTTATGGCCCACCTATTGGCCTTCTACATGTGCTACTGTATTGTTGTAAAGATGGCATATCCCAGATGTGTTTTTTTTCTGGGGGAAGAAGACATTTCAACAAAGTCTAGTAGATGAAATGCACCTGGAACCTTGTCACAGCACCTGCTTGGCTTTTGCATTAAAGCACAGCGGTGTTTTAGAAATTGTAAGGTATTGGTGTTAGGTGGCATGTTGTGATGAAGACACATAGTGTATAGCCTAACTGCAACTTCTAACATTTGATTTGAGCCAAGGGCCTTTCAGCATGTCATACACGTTTTTTCTCTCTGTGTTTTCTGTCTTTTTCTTCACTTCCATTATGTATGATTTTGCTTCAAGCATAAGGACATGGAAGGTCCGCTTAAGAAACAATGTTTTGTCCAAACTGAACAGAAACACAACAATTCTTAGTTCCTATTGATTATACATAAATGAAAAGTAAAAGTAGAAACCTGTTCAAGAAAATTTGACCTTAGCCTCAGTATTAAAGGCCCAACTCTGGAAGCATCACCATCCAAAATCGCTCGCTGTAATCAAACATCTCAGAATAAACAGTTAAAAGAAATCAATGATTTTTAATAAGATCAGAAACAATCTCTTTAAACACAACATCAATCACACTCTGTCATTTCTGCCTCCCTCTGTGTGTATGTGTACGTGTGTGTTTATATGGACTGCCATTTAGATGAATAACCACCAAACAGTGCAATGATTCAGCATCATATGCACTTTATCAATCAAGCAGTGTCTGAGAAGCACAAATGCAATTAGCTAATGTGTTTGCCTAAACTCATCAGAGGACGCAATTAGCAAGGGGAAACAGATAACCTTGCATCATCTATCAGAGAGGTGGAGGCAAAGACACAGAGGAGGGGGAAGGAGAGGTGAGGAAGGGGAGGGTGACACGAAAGGGAAGAATTTGTAATGCAAAACACATAATCTGTGAACAGGACTAAAGAATAAACTTTGCTGACTGAAAAAGGTCTTATCTATTGCACCTAACAATCCATCTCGCACCCTCCTTCCCCTCCCCCTCTCTGTCTCTCTGTTTCTAATTACAACAGATGGCATTGAAGTGGCAGCCGGAGCATATTTCATCGGGAGGGAATAAAAGCAATTAGACATTCAATTTGGAGTGTAATTAATCCTACATTAAAGCCTTCATTAGTGATCGCTCGTTAGTGAAACATGCCTCTCTGAGAGGCCCAATAATAGCCCTCTTCGTCAGGGGATCAGCGCTAAGAGGGAAATCAAACAAGGTTAAACAAAAGCCATTGTTCCATTGGCGGAGAGACGAAGACAAATGAGGTGGTTAGGCTGGGGTTCGACTCACTGTTTTACACACATTTTCCAACTCAAAGCTGTTTTTCTGGTTAGAGGTCTTAACTGTTAAAACTCTGGCTTAATGTGATTGCCTCCTAAGTCAGTGCTTCAGCACTTGAGTTCCCTCTTAGGCTTGGATCACACATAATGAATTTGAATGCGTTACCCTCTGATGTAAGTTCATCCATTCCAAGAAAGGGAATCTGTTCCCGCTGCGTCATTCATAGGCAGATGCATCGCTTTACAGTGAAGATTTCATACACATCTACTTTTTTTTTATCCATGAAATATGACATTTTATCTTTGAAATATTAATGAGCAAGATCGTTGTGGTTGTTGTCTTTTTTACTGTTTGGTGACATATTGGTTGACAAGCAGTCATTGCTTTGCAAACATATCCCTGGCCAGTACTGTGACAGCTTTACCTCTGGGATTTCTGTCTAGTAGGGTCCTGTTGAGTTTGAGTTTCTATAGGTCGTGCTCTCAAGTGGGATTTCAGGCATGATGTCTGCTGAAGTAAACCACCAATTTCTGCCTCAGTGTACTCTTTACAAACTACTACCTACTTGATGCTACAGAAATTCAAATATAATATGAAATATAATGAAGGCATGTTGCTCCAAAAATTATAATCCCTGGAGATTTTTTTGCCCTTATTATGAAGCATATTTGGATGTACAGGTTATCAAATTGTTTTTGTACCTACACTTAATAAATCCTTAACTACTGCATTGTCACACCCTAAAGGAGAATTATTTTTTAAGGAGCGGTAGTTCCTAATATGTTAACTGAGTCTGGAAAAAGGGAATGCCTTTTGAGGATTTTGTTTTTGGGATAATGGTCTGTCAAAAAAAGGGCCTCAGTCCAGTGGATTTTTTCCCATGTCCCAGTAATTTAAGATGTGTCTTACACCCTTTACACCTAAATGTCCTTGAAACATGTTTAATTTCACAAACTGAGTAAGCCGACTGCACTGATGAAGACTAGCACAGCAAACCTTGACAACACACTTATAACAGTGTAAATAAATGATACTACCACATCACGTGAATGTGGTGAAAGTCAAGACTGAGATGTTTTTATACCAAACAACACAAAACCATTACTACCTGCGAACAAACAGTTAATCCTACTGTATATCCTTCACTTTATTTGCAGTTAAATTGATTTTTTTTTTTTTAAGTGTTTGGTCAAGGCTGTTGTAGTGTAGTTTTCATTTCTACACTTGCACAGGTAGGAAGAGAAGCCGGTTACAGCCTGTATCTCCCCCACACAGATACTGCTGTCAGAGCGTGAAGTGTCTTAAACACAAGTTCTTTAATGTTCCCTCTGAGGTTGTTAAGTTGGGGTCATACCTGTAAACAGCATTTTTTTTTATCATGGTTAAGTTATAGTGTCACAGAGTGGAGCACATAAAACGAGCTTTGTGTTGTCTTCCCAACAAAAGTGTTTATTTCCATAAAAATGTTTTGTGTGGGTGCCCCTTTTCTGGGAATAACAAACAAACTTAACACTGATAGGTTTGAGATGCTGAGGGTTATAATAATGATTACTCCACCTGACAACTCGAGGGATGGTGGTGACGTCGTCAACATCAACAACAAATACAGACAAACACTTAGATGCAACTCAGGCCAAACATCCTGGACCCACAAGCAACAAGCGCTGTGATGGTCTGATATGATGAAACCAGTTGAAACACGCTTCAGGTGTACTGTATCCAGTTGCACGCATGTGTCGTTTTTTTGTGCTTTGTGCTTCTGCATGTCCCCAAGAGGGGATTCAAGTCCAACTCTGATCTCAGCGAGGAGATTCAGGTGAAGGGTGGCAACAAGGAAGAGTACCCACATGCAAAATTGACGTGAGGAGGTGAGGAACGAGGGAAGTATGGGGGGATGAGAGGATGAATAAAACAAAGTCTGTCTCTGACTGGGGGTGCCTTCAAGAATTCTAAGACTTCATTTACTCTAGAGGATGGTTCGTGTGAGTGTGTGAATGTGCACACGAATGTATCTCCCATGCTTCTGAGAGATGCTTGGTGTGTGTGTGTG
>JAOWBC010000812.1:12180623-12198749 GCA_028566105.1 Hypoplectrus providencianus | reverse complement strand
GGACGTGTGTGAACATGCAACACGCTGCCTGTATTTGTGTGTGTGTGTTTGTGTGGACGTGCATGTGTGTGATATAGAGGGTCGCCAGGCAGTGTTCGTCCTATCGACACCCCAGTAACAGACTAAATTAAAGCTGTGATGAATTGTGGCTGTCAAGGCAGGAGAGAGGGGAGACACTGCGCCGTATTCCACCTCTGATTAGGTGGGGATAGAAAGATACAGAATATCATTATCAATATGTAGCACTATATTTTCATTAGATTTTTCTCTCTGCAGTGGACAGCTTGATAGCAGGATGATTTTTCATTTCGGAGAAAAGATTAAACATCTTTATGGATGTCAGCGAGGAGTTTAGTTAACATTTTTGGTGCGTTTTCTGTCAGCGATGGGGATGATTATCTCAAAGCGTCAGAATACCTCTGAATTTTGTTAATAAAACAATTTTAAAAGCTGGTACAACATTTGCAATTAAAATGTAAAATGCAGAAATCCTAAAAGCTCTTTGATCATTGTAGGAAGCTTGTGGCCATTGAGAAGGCAGAAGCTTTGGGCTTCAGTCACAGTAGAAGCAGGGATCCAGGGGTATTGCATGTTTGTGCACACTGCGCTTTGAAAGTGGCATCCTTTGGGTAGACCACAAGGGTGTTTTATGCAGTTATGATGCTATACCTGAGGAAGCAACATGATGCATGAAAACACAAAATTAGCTCAGTAAACTTGCATGTACACACTGTACTTTTCGGGCGTAATGAGGCACAAGTAGTTCTTTGAGGTTCAGATCCAACACATGCAATAAACAACTGATGTATGCCTGCAAAACACACTAAAATATTAACTCTGTACAAGGCTAGCAAACATGAAAATATCAGACCTTCCCCTTGAAATCGTCAAGTCTCTCAGCAACAACTTTTCTTTGCAGTTGGACAACAACCTTACCTGCATCATGAATTTGAACGTCCCCTGAGCTGGCGTCCACCTGGTCGTATCTACGGTGAGAGAGCTGGTAATCAGATGTACACAGAGACTGTCATCAGTCGCAGGGCGGAATTTTGCAGACTTATAAGAGTTGTTTTGTGCTTTCTCCTATCCAATCTTTTTGAATTGTTCCCATCTGAATCATCACGGTAGCTCTACAGCGGTACCAATCACATATATAGAAATAGAGGGAGAAAGACGAAGGGAGAATGGAATGTAATTGCAAGGAAGAGCCAAACATTGTTGCATTATTGTGGGCTCTTCTCAAAGAAATAAGGGTTTTGATTTTCTATGGTTTCAGTGTGCGTACATATATTTCTAGGTGATTTTTTTTTCTTTTTTTTTTTTTTTAAATATTAGCATTTCTTCGATATGAATACAAATGCATTTGTCTGTGTCTGCATTGTTGCCATAGCAGTTATTGTGGCGACCCCACGAACATCTAAACAACACTTAAAGAATATGATCCAACCCTGGAAATCATTCTTTTTTAACTGCCACACATACAGATTTGTTAGAGTAGTTCTGTCTGCTGTGTTTTATTTTTCTTTCTGAGTAAATATTTATGAAAGGTGATATGTATGGATAATGTTGTTGTAGATTACTTTATGTGGATGAGGCCTCAGACACACGTGCCTTCATGCAATAATACATGTGTTTTCAGGCAGCAAGGAACCCTAGCATAATAAATAGAGGATAATGTGCAAATATTTCACTTCACCAAGTGTTCAAGTTTATCCCTTACGGCCTGTCTGTCTATTCACATCTCTTTATTCCACCACAATACTTTTCTTCCTACGGTACCACTTCTTTATTTTCTGATCAGTAATGCAAAAATGTAGCAGAAAGTGTATAAAAAGTGTATAAAAAACATCCCATAATGTAGGATCATAGTCATGAAATACTCCCCAATAACTTTATTGTTTTACACAATACAGCCAAATGAACTGTACTGTTGGACCAACTCAGCTTCCTTACCTTATATGGTGCAAAAATATAATCATGTAAACTGATTAAACATGACTTCTCCCTGCATTAATGGTGCTTAACTGCAGTCTTGTATATATTTCTTGTATCAATGTTTCCCCCAGAGATATGTCTTGGCAGAGCAGCTCAAACACTATTTACATCATGTGATACTAAAAATCTCAATTGAAACTGATACATAGGAAACTATTTTAGGTGACCCAACCCCAGGTATTCAGCAGCTGGGGAATACACATATATCCTCCCATGGTGGTAGGCTGTGTATGTGTATATATTGTTTTATCAGTGACCCGTATCCTGTTTACCTGAAAGAGGCAAAAGCTCAGTGTCGAAACTCCTTAAAAGTCAAAGCCAAAGGGGGGGAAAGGCTGGAGGAGCGCATCCAAACGTATACCACATGTTATCACACACACACACACACACACACACACACACACACACACACACACACACACACACACACACACACACTCACGCACACACTCCACCAGCCGCGGGGCGCCATGGTTACCTTGGAACTTTAACGTGGACCAGCTGGTGTACTTGGGTTGTGAAATTGCATTGCGCGCACACACACACACACACACACACACACACACACACTTGCAGAGGATCAAAGGGAGTTGGAGCCCTGCACAGCAGCCCTCCTGCTCCTGCCCTTGGCTAAATGGACGACCAAACATTCCAGGCTGTCCAGCTCAGTAATATCTGGCCTGCAGCCTAATGAAGATGGACTGTGTTTATAATTCTCATGTTTGCTCTGATCACTAACATAATCCTTTCTATACACAAAACACGGAGACAGAAAACATTCTTTGTTTCTACACATTAAGTCAAAGTGAAGAAGAATGAGAGAAGTACAGAAAGATGAAATACAAACCCAGTTTCAGTAGACTTTATAGCTCTTTGCATTTTCACACAGGGCATCACATGATCTCAAACAAAGGAGAAGGCACCAAGGGATGTTTTTCTGCCTGCTTGAGACTTTGACACCTGCCTCGCCGCAGCAAATTGGAATGGCTCACTCTCAAATGAGATTTCTGCCCGCCGCATGGGGAAAGAAAAAAAGGTCACCCATTACAACTATTCTACATGATTCACAGAGTTATCACGTCTCTGCTCGCCCACCTTCCCTTTAATTAGCTTCGGGGACCTGGGCAAAGTGTACGTGCATGTTGGTGTGTGTTTGTGCGCGTGTCTGTCTCATGTACACAGAGGCACTATTTCTCTCTTGGTTTCTCTCCGTACATCTATGCTTGCACCAAAATTAAAATCCCATGCTGCTTTTCAGGGACACGCAATATTTCTTTAACAACAAATGTATTGACCCATGAAATCTGCCCTTATTTCGCCTGCGCTGTGAATCCGAGATTACTGTTATCACTAAGATGCATGCTTCTCTGAGTATTACTGTGGTGATGTGGCACAGTTTAGTGCTTGTGTGAAGGTGGTCTTTTGAATTTTTTGGTGACCAAATAACTGACAAGATCCCATTTAGTTCTCCTTATCATTCAAGAGCTCTTCTGTTTCTCACGTATCCCTTTTACCCATTTTCCATCAAGCAGGGGGACAGATAATAAGTTATGTGTTTAGACTTTTAGACTCAGTATTTTACTTTGCCTTAGTAGGCTGATAGTAGAAAAGCAAGTATTTGCAGTATATTTCTATATTTTTACTAGATTTGAATAGATACTCATATTCATTGCAAATGCATTTTTTGGTTATTAAACTTGTATACATCATAGATTTTCTTTTCATTTAAAGATAGTGTTGCTAATCAAACTACAGTAACAACTTGCCAGTCATTCGTTTTAAAAGCAAAGTAAGTTTGCATTTCAGCTTCAGGAGTGACAACTAATATGCTGACTGGCTTAGCATTGATTGAGGAAGGGAGAAGTGATTAGAGGAGAACAGATAGCAGAGTGAATGGGACTTGTCTTAAACCCTGCACTCAAACACCTCAGTCCAGGATCTTCCAGTCTGAGGGACAATGATTCTAGATCACACAGTCCTGACGTTGTGGCTTTCTGAAATGCTTTATCAATGAACGCATGCATGCATGTACACAGCCTGTCTCTGCTGTCGCAACCATACACCTTCTACCTCTCTCTCTTACACACACGCACACACACATAGGCCAAGTGCATCAATACCAAAAGGGTTTAATCAACTCTCGGAGGAAGACATCATTGCATTTAGAATCAAACCTATGGAATCAATATCTGTGTTACACTTAAAATGACAAAGTGCTTAGACGGAGCTCATGCAGGCACACAGCCCCGGGGTAAATTTTGAATGTATAGATGAATGTGCGGATCGTTTATGGTTGTGATTTTGGTTGTGTGATAGATCCCTGCAAAACTGAACCCCTCGGGCATAGACAGCCTTTCCACCGTTTGAAATATCTGAGCGGCAACAAATAGAAACAATATAGAGAATACAGTAAGTTGCCTTGAAATAATGCACTGAAGATGCATGTAGCTGCTCTTGGGATGCAATTAAATCAACAGTGATGTGACTAATCTGTTTATGCCTGCTGATATTACATTTTCAGTTTTAATTGCTTTATGCTATTTTGATATATTATAGCCACCACGCGAAAGCCAATGTAATTACTATCATGACAAGCTGCCAACAATGCAACTTCTCTAGAATTATAGGAAGGTGAGTAATCAAAAGAGTTATTAATAATATATTCAAAGGAACATATTAACACAAAATGATTAGTTTTCAATATGACTTGGCACAATAATTAAGTTCAGTCAAGGATGTTTTAATGCTTTTTATAATATACCTGAGAAGTATTTATTAACAAGGTTGCTTTTGTTAATGTATTTAAACTCAGCTAACTCTTAATTACTATAACTGCTGCCACAATCAAGAGCGAAACCTCGAGAATCTCAAGAATCAACATATGAAAACTACTTTTGTAATTTAAATTGGCACAAGGAAACGGGTCATTTCTGCAAAACAAATTTGTATCCTCATGTGTATATTTCAAACCTCTCTAATGATGAACTTGTGGAGTCTAACTTCTTAGTGTGTTTAACTGTTTGACGTCAGGGGGCTTTCACTTCAAGTCAATGTGTCAATATAAGCTTAAGTGAAGGAGTGGCTTGAAAGCTAACCACGGAATCAGACTAAATGTGAATTTCCATTTCTCTCACACGGCCGGTAATTACGGCTGCACTCCCTCATCCTCATTCCCCCAAACTGTCTATGCCTGCAGTGTGCATGTAAGTACGTGTAAGAAAGAAAGAGGGTGAGAGAGTGCGAGGGAACGAGCCTTATGTATTATTGCAGTCACGCTGCCCACGTCTGAAAACATTTCACAGGCAGTGCAAGGGAAATGTAAATCTGAGTTTGCTGAATCTAACACACACACACACACACACACACACGCCCACACGGAGGGAAAAAACCTCATCTCCCCTCTCTCCCTTATACACACATAATGCATTAAAATGGAAAACAGCTCACACTGGCCCCGGCATTGAAGGGGGCCCTAATATTTGTTTTTCCCTCCCCTGTAGTGTCCTCATTGCCAATGACCAAATTTATAATAATCTCTGCCTCAGAGTCCAGCGCTGCTTTCAGAATCTATAATCACCTCGCCAGTGGTTCCTTCAGCCTTGCCCTGTCCTGTTACAGGCCCACTTCCCTTTAGCTCTGCTTCAGCGATACTGCAATTGGTCCCAAACCCTGAAATCTGCCTGTAGGTTGTATAGTCTGTATGTATAGTCTGTTTGCACAAGGACGCATACAGCTGCAGCAAGGTATTTGCAATGCAATCACCTAGTTGTATCAGTGAGTTTTACCTGCAGTCACCTAAATAAAAGCCATGTGACAAAGAAGAGTACAAGCATACATGTGGAAGATATTTGTCCTTGCTCATCGCTATTGTGCCATCTTGTTGTTGTGCTTACAACCTCCTCCCTATGACCTGTGTTGTAATTTAGTGTATAGAATGTACAGTATCTGACACAATTGCTTACGACCCTCACATTTCTGTGAATATATTTTATTTTATCTTTTCGTCAGACAACACTGAAGAAATGACACTCAAAAATTAAATGAGTCAGTGTTCAGCTCGTATAAGAGTGTAAATTAACTGTCCCCTCAAAACAACTCAAGACACAGCCATTAATGTCTAAATTGCTGGGAACAAACGTGAGTACACTCTTAAGTGAAAATTCACAAATTCTGCCCAAAGTGTCATCATTTTGTGTGGCTGCTAATATTTTCTAGCACGGCCTTACCACTCTTAGGATTGGATTTCAACAGAGCTTCAGGTTACCACTGGAATCCTCTCCCACTTGTCCATGACGACATCATGGAGCTGGTGTATGTTAGAGACCTTGCGCTCTTCCATCTTCCTCCTGAGGATGCCACACAGTAGGGTTTAGGTCTGGAGACATGCTTTGCCAGCCCATCACCTTTAACTTCAGCTTCTTTAGCAGGCAGTCATGGTCTTGGTGTTGTGTTTTGGGTCGTTATTATGTAGGAGTACTGCCCTGCGGCCCAGTTTCCAAAGGGAGAGGATCATGCTCTGATTCAAAATATGACAGTACATTTTGGCATTCATGGTTCATGAACTGTAGTTCCCTGGTTTCATGCTACAAATGGCAACTTTATGAATGTTTCTAACTTTGCAGTGGAGCTCCATTTGAACGTGTAATTAAGTTCAGCTTCTGTTGTTACGCATTAAAAGCTTTTTATATATCCTTTAGATTCATTCATAATCATAATAATATCTGCAATTTACAAAGCACCTTTACAGAAATCCAATGATGCTTTTCAGGAGACACAACCAAAAATCAAATAAAAAATAAAAAAGTCGGGACTAAAAAACAAAAAAATTGAGCACTGATGACAGAGTTGAGAGGATTTACAGATGCTAAAGGCCTTGTAGGACAGATGGTGCTAGAGGAGTTTTTAAAACATGATCCTGAAGATCCAGCACTGCATGTGCGAGATGCAGATTTCAGAAAGCTTTACATGTTGGGTCTGTGTTGGTGAAAGCATGACGTTTGTAGCTGTGCTGCTGACACATCTTCTGGATAAAAAATTATTTATGATATGTATTATGCTTTATGGGCTAATGAGAACATTTTGCATTGCAGGTAACCAAAGTGAGTTGCTTAGATGAAGTGGCTGTTCTCACTCACATCGTCAAGGTAAGAAACCTTTGCGATGCCTTCCAGTTATGTAGAAAACAGCTCACAGTTTCAGAAAGAGTGTAACAGTCTAAATGTAATTGTTATTTTTAAAACATTTCCCCTTCTTCATACAAAATGACAGTTTTCTTACTTGGAAACTAACTGGACACTTGAGACGTGTAATAGATGTTACCTTAACCATTTTTGAGGCACAATTCTTCTTGCTTGCGATTCCCAAACTGAATTATTGTGTTCTCAATGGGATTTTCTTGACCAGATGGGAAGAGCACAAACATGTATTTTGTAGTTTTAACTGACCTTGAGTCCAGCTGGCTGAACCACAGCTGTCCTTTTCTCTTTTTAAGAATGTTGTTAAAAAGTCCTTTAACCTTCAATCACAAAGTGCATCTGAATTTCAGCTTTTTTTAAGTGTGTGTTTGGTATGAACTGGTACAATCCATTCTAAATAAATCTAGTTATAGCAACCCATATATGCATCAGTACATCTTACCAAAACACAGCACACTGTAGTGTACATTCATGTGTAGAGAGCTAGTAACCTCACAAAATTAATGTTCTGTAATTTGCACTAATTTGGGCCTGAGTTGGGCTTCACATCTGGAAATAAAGCGTTTGATTGAAAAGACTTCTTTGGAGCAATATTTGCTGTCGGAGGAAGCATTACTCCTTTCAATAGGAGTAATAGATTTTATAGAAAATGCATCTACTCAAACTTTCCAAAATGATCTGTCCCATCCTAACTATTTCTTCTCACCAATCTGTCTTATGTATTATATTATTTTTCTCCAAGAAAAGAAAGGTTAACAGATGACACACATTAGTATTTTTTGAACAAACAGATACTCTTTTAGTCATAGCTAAACCCAGCTGGTACCAAGGGGGCTAAATAGAGCACTGCAAAAATGCTTACAGGCATATTTACCATGAATGTTTTGCACCAATCATTATTCCTATGAATAATTGATATATTTCTTTTGATTGCTAATGTATGATCTTAATGTCCATTGTCCTGCCCGGAAAGGAGCAACTAACAAACAACAAGGAAAAACATAGTAGCAAAAACTTAGAGGCTTTATTGTCATGTAAATTTTGTTTTTCTGTGTCTTTTATTTTGTTCAAATACACTTAAAAGCTATATTCCACATTGCTGTGACAAAAACCATGAGGTTAAACTTACACTATTTACTAACCAAATCCTAAAACCAAATTTCTTTCATGTTACCATCTGCCTCACTCTCCATGGCTGTTTTATTAATCTACCAGGCTCTGCTCTCACTTTGCTGTGACAAGGATGCATCACCAAATCAGACAGACACCTGCTTGCCCATACAGATACAGACACATGATAAACACACATTTCCCTTTGCAATCTAAGCACATATACAAATGAAGTACTCGCACATATGACCAGTCTTGATTAATCAATTGGCTAAAACAATTTTTTACAACCCCGCTCCTCAGGGGGCGTTATCTAAAGCAGTGTGCGGTCTACATAAATCATAAATCAGACCAATCTGATGATTGCAGCAGTGATAGCCCCTGCTTTTGCACCGCCTCAGAATAGCCTAATGTTATTTTCCTTCCCCCGAAATGCATAATAACAATAATGATAATAATAATATGCACGTCAAGCCCAGCTCATAAATATCAGGATCAATCTAGCTTGAGAGAGGGTACATATGCATAAAAAACGACTCAAATGGGGGGCAAGCGAGTGCTCTGCCGGTGTTATTGTGCATGTTACAGAAAAAGAGAGGGAGACAAATAGATACATTTCTCCTGAAGAGAGCTGAGTGACCCCTTACATGCATATTTTGCTCATTTGTATGTGTGATTGTGTCCCTGAGTGTATTTGTGTGTCCTCCCATGGTGCATGAGTGATGACTTCAAGCAACTGTGACCCCCACACATCACCTCTCCATGCATATAAAAACAGCCTACTGCTTTAATATCCTCATTTAATGACTAGCCTCAGTGAAAGACCATTAACGTAATGACATCACACTGGCCCTCTCACACACACACACACTGCACACAAAAGCACACTAACTCTGAGCGGTGACATTCTCTTCTTTCACTAATGAACATTGAATTGAAAGTAGAGATGAAATGTTTTTTTCTTTATGATGTTCTCTTGAGTACAACTATGTCTTCATTTTAATCCAAAAAGAAGATCATTGTGATGGTTTATCCACATATAGGCGACAATATCTGTGTGTGAGTGTGTGTTGGAATATAAGCATGTGTGTGTTGATGCTGCAGAGTTGGGGGGGGGTTGCAGTTTCATCTTACTAATTCAAGGACGGTTCCTAATCATGCAGAGTGAATACATGGAGACATTACAGGAACATATGCATTAACCTCTTGCATATTTACGTCATGGACACACACACACACACACACACACACACAAATGCGAACGTGCAAGCATGATGACTACACACAAGCAATTTGTAATATTGAATAGCTGACACAGTAAGATTTCATAATCTATTGACAGTGTCACAGCACAGTCATGCAAGGTGGTGGAGCTATTGATGAACACAGTATCGGCCTGTCATCTGTGTTCCTTAATCTGGGCTGATGTAACTCAGTGCAAACAGCAGACCCAAGGCCACTACTGATGACATCATAGCACCTATGGGGGCTGTGGGCTCCCTGCAGCAGGGCTTTTCCTTGTGTGCTGTGTTGGAGCTGCACTGGAGATTCCTGTTTTTGTCTGTAACCACCAAATGACACACACAGATATTGAAGGATATGAGTCATTTTATTGTTAATACAGACAGCAGATTCTTTTTTAAGCATTGTTTACAAAAGTACACAGTGACATCAAGGATTTCGTCAAAAGTTTATTAAACACAGAATATATATTAATAATTCTCTTCCCTTTCGTGACAACTTTGGCAAATATTTTTGCAATAATAATGCTTAGTCATGATTCACATACAGCATACACAACTAGTTTATTCACTCACCTTAGTGCCCAGATTTGCACTTAAAAAGGCAAAAATTAAACAAAATTAACTCATCAAAATCCATCTTACAAGACCATTACCAAGAGGAGATATCACTCTGTTAAAAAAAAGGGACGAAAGCAACACCATTAAAGTCAGTGCTACATCGTCAACAGTTCATAATTCTAATCAGCGGGCTAATACAGTTGATATACTATACCTCAGGATACAATTCCCCCATGGTGGCAATTATCGCACAACACCCGAGATCAACATCCCAGCACACACACTTGTAAACAGGCGTACGCACACCATCCACATCATTTTTGTCCCTCCAATTAGAATTTTTAATATCCTGGTCGGCGTTAATGGAGATTAATGGCCAATCGCCATGGTGAATTCCAACGTCATCTATTATCATTCCAGCCTTGGTCCCAGTCCGCTCTAATTACATTCTCAAAATGCCCCCCGCTCTGCAACCCCCAGCACCCTAAGATCAATCAATAATTTTAATTTTCGGATGCCCCCCAACCCCGCTCCAATCCCTGCCCTCGTCCTCTGCGTTCGCTCCTTTCTTCCTCGTCCGTGCATGTCGATTTGTCTCCAAAGAAAATCAAATGCCGTAGAATAAAGGCTTATGGGGGAATTAATTACCCATCTCGTCTATAGCTCCCTTTGATTCCTTCGTTTGTTTGTCCATTTGTGCAGTCGCTCATCCCCCTTGCTTCTCTCTTGCGTCTGCTATGTCTTTCCTCCTTCGCCCTCTCTCTGTCTGGCGCATGGGGGGCGCTTTCCACTCTTTCCCCCTTCTTGTCACATAATTAGCATGCAGATATGCATTGCCTGATTCGCAAGTCAAATCGCCTTGCTATTTCTCCCTCTCTGTGTCTCTGCTGGATTTTGGGGCTCTGATTGTTCTTATTCAAATACGCTGTTTGATTTGGGTAACCCCCCCCCCCCAGCCCCATCTAGCCTACCCAAACACACACACACACACATTAGAACACACATAGTGTATGATAACATTCCTCTTTATCTCCAGACGACAGCGCTCTGCCCAATCTACTCCCATACCCTGCCTTATTGCCAATCATGCTAAACAAGTAATATGTTAAAAATTAAACACATTTCCAATTTCCAATCTTGTGGCCATTTTAAAAACACCTTAGGGTGTACTACATCACATCTGAGCCTCTTCTCCTGTTTGTCTGCCAATATGCAGCATACCTCAATAGCAGGTTTCATATGATGCATGCACTTCCTCTTGCTTCCTTGGCACACATTCAAACAGACAAGAGCAGTACAGTATGTGGTTTGCACACCCCATCCCCAAACCCTACACAAATACATTTCTCTCCCTCCCTCTCTCTCTTTCTCACACACAGAGCACGTCTGCTGGTGCAGGAAAGATGTTTGCTCAGCACATTTCAATATGAACATCATAATACTCTATCTAGCTGCCATCCGTTTTCCTTGTCATAAACCAACACAAGCAAGCAGTTTTTATTCCCGAACACTGAGACAAAAATCACATTCATTTTCCCACTAAAACTCAAATGTCATTATGTATTAAAAAAAAAGAAGATTGAGGTGGGTTGCAACATCTATTTTTGATGGCTATGAAAAAAGAAATGCGAGGAGAGTCAATATTTGACCTTTGCCACATTGCATAAATGGAGGTCAAACTGGAGGCCAGACATCTATCTTTCACCCTCGTTTTGCTTTAGGCGCTCATACATACTTAAATATCTCACCCAGTGCATACAGGGATCTTGAATCATGAAATTATCATCATTCCTTCACAGTTACAAGATAAGAGAAGTTCACTGGCCCCATTGAAGGGCATATGGTGAAAGTAAAACACCATGGTCTGGTTTGGGAATTTCCTGCTACAACATGTGATCATTCGACACAAACAGCAACAAGTGTCATCGTGTAGGGGGAGGTTTCCCTGTGGAGTCACGTCTTGGTATCGTTGGCACAAGGCCAGCTTTGCCATCTGTCTCCTCTCCCCCCTTCCCCTGTCTCTCATCCTCCTCCTCCTCCTCCAAGCCAATCTGCTCTACATTTGCTATCATTACGTGCCTGCCATCCTTATGGCATATCAGAGGCAGGCGCCAGGCACCCTTTACCCCTCTCTCTCTCCTCCTCCTCACGCCCCTCTCTTCACGCCCCTATTTCCGCGCCCACTTCGCCACAGAGTTCTCTAAAGGGTCCAGGTGGCATCTTGCCCTGCTCTCTTCTCGGAGCCAGGACGGAAAACAAAGAAGCGCGGTGAAGAGAACAAAAAAAGCCCCGAAAACGAGGATATACTCCTTCCACATCCTGCTTGGAGCCTGCTGTGCTTCCTGTGCCCACAGGCTTGGTGTTGGTTTGTTGTTGTTGTTGTTGTTGTTGATTTCCATACTTCTCTCTCCTCTGGATTGCTGTTGCAGTTTGAGAAAAAAAGGCTGTGAAGTAAACCCTCTTCAAACCTTGGAACTTCACTGGCTTTGGTGCTATTGACGGGACCCTGGTACGTCTCATATGCCCACACATACACACACACACACACACACACACACACACCTACTCACACACATACACATACACGTAGATGCTGCAGAGTGTTTCTCTCAGAGCTCCCTGCCACCTCGTCCGCCTGCTGCCTCGAAAGAACTGGGAATACCATGGGATCTACCAGAGACTCACTCACACGTACACACAGACACACGCCGGATTTAATACGCACGTGCACTCGCCGGTCGTTTGAGGCTGCAGGAAAGTGAATAATCAATTAAGTATTGATTTCTTGTAAGATTTTGTAAATTTCAAAGGCAAAGACAAAGAGGGTAGCTTAAGGAGAGCCGCCGCGAGCGAGAGGAGCCGCAAATTAGCCAATAAACACAGACGGGGGAATAAACGAAGGTGAACGAACGAACCGCTCGTCACTGCATTATGCTTCTGTTCATTTCTTGTTTCTCTATTGTTTCTACATGCCCCTCCAGATGAATTAATGCTGAATGCGACAATGGTTTCCTATGGAGACGAAGTGATGGCGATTGGGCGAGCGAGGGTTAAAAGCAAGAGCTGCAGGAGGAGAGAGAGTCACTGGAGGACTTGGTAATTAGGCAGCCGGCAACACACGCCTCATCAGTATGCGGAGTATGCAAATTGACCGGCTGGCTCTTTCTTTTTGTCATGGATCAGAAGGCAAGCGCTGCAGAGAAGAATTAAGAGCTATTATTCTACCCAAGGAGAAACTGATATATGCAAAAGAGGGGGAGAGAGGGAGGAGGAGGAGAGCAAAGAACACTCTTTAACCACAGAGATATACAATGGACTCTACTGCAAAGGAGAGTCAAATACAATCACACAAATACACCCTTATGCTCCCGCACACCCTGGGAGATTCTTCAACATTTGTGCTGGAAATAGCGAAAGAGAAAACGACAATCAGACACGCACCTTCATTCGCTATTATGCCTATCTCCACGTATTGATAGGCTGCTTCGTGGATGATAATTACCTTTTGGAATATCGAATCCCGAAACGAGCCTCGGAATGAAGGAACAAGAAGAAAGGACAGAAAAAAGAAAAAAGAGCGGAGGTATGCAAAGGCGCTAATGATATTCAGAGCGCTGACTGTGTGTCATCTGCATGATGACAACGGCCAATTATAATGAACCATTGGCTCTCTGCCACAGATAAGTAGGAGAGAGAAGAATATGGGTGAAGAGGAGGGGGAAGCGAAAAGAACTTTCCCCGTCCCTTTCTTCTTAATTTGCCGCTGATATTTGCAGATTCTGTATCGTGTGGATTTACAGTAACGATGCATGTTGAAAAAAAAAAATGACAACCTTTCCTTGCATTGTCCCTCAAATGGAATAAAAGGCCACAGAAGATGAGAGTATCCCTCCATGTAGGATTTATGGCTGCTTGGGGTGGTATTCCATCGCCACGTTGGTCAACTGGGCTTTGGTTCTGATGGCACTCGCTCCTGTACCAACCATCGCTCTGACGAGCCAAAGAATCTGTTGGAAAACACACACATATACGCACAAGCATTCGCACACGGCGGCATCATTCACAGTTCCGCCGTCTCCCCTTTCTCATCACAGTACAAAATGCCTCCCCATCACCGTTTTGCATATTCGCATGCCGCCCCGCCTGCCACAAAGGACTAAACAGCCGTATGCAAAACAGTCTGGTTTCCCCACTTACATAGCGATGAGATGAACAGTGTGAGAAAGAGGAGGCGGGAGCTGGGCGGGGGGTAAAAACACGATGGGGGTGAGGAAGACAGGAAGGTGGGGGGCCAGGAGGGCCACAGGGGAGCTTGTTGGCACTAAAAAGGGGCACGTGTGGTGATTCCACTCCTACTACGTGATGACAGAAAGAGGCGGGCGTGGGAAAAATGGTGGTGGAGTGGAGGGGGGGGATGAAAGGGAGGAGGGATGAGGGAGAAGGGGGACGAGGGCATGTTGGCACTAAAAGGGGGCACGTGTTGCCGGAGGAGGAGGGGCGACGTGGGTGGGCGAGGTTCAGTGGGAGGTGCAGGGAAACGGGGGGTTAGATGGGGGCGCGGCAGGGGGTGGCACTAAACACAGACGAGTGTCTAAAGAGGAAGGGTTTTTAGATTGAGGGGCCACCTGCATTAAGGAGGAATGTCACACCATTAAAACACAAGACGCACAGTCAACCTCCCAACACACACACAGACACACACACCTCTTATCAGACCTCAGGGGAATATGCCAGGGGGGAGTGGCTGCCATGCCTGTGACGAAGCAGGGTAACTTCTACATGGAATACCCACGTGTGCTTCCACAAAGCTGCAGGGGTGCCAGAGATGTGTGTGCACTCACACTCGCACATACACACACTTCTTTGCATATGCAGATGCATCGGGAAGCTCAGTGTTCACTGCAGACCTGGCACACAGCCAAAACGTACGCCTGGCAGTGCATAGGCACAACAACACAAGCACGTATAGAGGACCAGAAGCACGTTTGATGCACTGTTTTCTACAGTTTTTTGTGTCTGTTTGAAGGAACTGTTTTGATCCCTCTGTAAAGTTTGATTCTCTTGTTTGGGATGTTTTCTGGCAATTCACTGTATTCTATAGTTGAAGTAAAATCAGTGTTTATAGGCTGCACTTCTATGACCCGACTGCCAAATAATTAATAAGCCTAATTTAAACTAAATGTGTTGGTTTTCAAACCATTTGTGAAATATCTTCAGTAGAAAACCTTCCAAAGAGTGAAACTTTTGTTTTTGTAAAGCTAAAGACAGTTTGAATGTAAGGGCAGTGTTTTTGTTTTTTGTTTTTTAACTTTTTGTCACACAGTATCCATGCTTTTACTTTTAGTTGTACATAAAGCAACAGTTTAGCACAACATAAACCCCTCTTACCTGCTGTTCTGTTCACATCAGTGTAGATTGTTTGGTGTAAGTTGCTGAGTACTGGAGATATCATCCTTCTCTTAACTATATTGGTACTATAAGGCACTCAAAGTGTCCAAAATGAATTTGAAAAACTCATAATTAATGTCTCTCCCAAAGATTATCTCCCTTTTAGTCAAGATAGTCCACAGACCTGATTGTTAGTTTATGTCGAAAACTAGTGATGAGCCAAGTTCTCGAGAATTGAATATCACTGTGTCACTATCCATACTTCGGATTAAAGATTAAAGATTGAAGCTCACACCAAAACAATCTTGACTGATTAATGACATTAAATGTAACAGCAATGATTTTGAGGGTAGACTTAACCCCCCCCCCCCTCCCCTTAAACAATCATTTTCATTTTCCAGTTTGAAATTTAAATACTTGCTGTTATTTTGGTAATTTGCTGTATATTGTCCTGCTGAAACAAAGCACCAAATAACTACAAACTCAGAGGCACTTTGTGTTTTTCTTATTCAGTATTGTCTGTTCATTAACTTAATTAGCATAAAAGACAGACAGTTGTGACTGTTGTAGTTTGAATGCAGGTATATTTTGATCACAGTAGATTATGTGCGATTGTCACTGTCTCTTATTTGGGCCAAGATCCAACAGCTCAGTTGTGAGTTGTATGCAGAGCTGAACCTTGACCTTGGTGACCAAATCACAAAATTGGTTTGACTCCAGTCAAGAGTTCACGTTCACCATCTTAGAGTCATCCAGTGGCAAGTCGATTTGATTATTTTCACATTCAGTTCTAGTTTAAAAGCGATAGTAGTTTCACATGTCCTTCTTGAGATGCAAGCCTATAGCTTTTAGCCTCGCTAAGTGAATCATCAGTGGCAGTATCAAATTACCCTCAACAGAGACCAAAGGTTACTTAAAGGCCTTTTAGTCATCCACACTGGCACGCCAGCTAATTTACAGCAGACTCATTAGCCCAGCATTAAACACAATTTCCTGCCGACAAATTTCATTTGGTAGAAAAATCATTACCATGGCAATAATAAACAAGCTTATACAGTAGTGGCTAATGGCAATTTGAGTAACCTAATGTTGTTAGCAGAGTCCAGAAATAGCAACAGTGACTTGAATGGCTCTGATTAAAGCTCTGTTTAACGTAGATGTTGACATGACAAGTGTTAAGATTACTTTAGAGTTTTTGGTTCTTTGGTTCTTTCTTTCTTTCTCTTTTTCTTTCTTAAGCTTTGTCTTGGGCCTGGACTATGACAGTGGAAATATAATGTTTCATAACTGTCAGTGCACAGGGTTGTGTGTAGCCTGGGGTTGCTGTGCTGAACAATAAACCATAATTTGATAGATGAGAAATTACAGCGGTCCATCTACTGTGCAGGACCCTCACCCCGGGCAACGCAATACCGTGCCAGATGATGTGTCACATTTCTCTGAGAGAGGGAGAAAAATGAAATTATTCTTTTATACTTTGTTAATAATGTCTGCCTGTGTTTTGAATGTAGCATCCCTGTTTGTCTTATATGGATAAACTGATATAACAGATGGATGTGCAACCTGTCATTGGCACTGCCAATTATTATAGGCCCTCTGTTCTTTTAAGCTCCATACATTGCAGCGTGAGAGGTGCTGGCTGGAATGATAAACTGTCAGAGTTCGTTTGGTGCATATATTGTTGAGTACACAGCGGATTTATATTTAACAGTGGCTTAACACGTACCTCCTCCTCTCTCCCACATGTGGATAGTCACTGCTGATAAGAGATATGTATCATTGGAGGCTCGTCCACCTCTGCTAGCCAATGCATTTGCCATTAGCGAATGTACATCTCTTTGAGTGTTGCATGTGTTTGCTGTGAAGCAGGATGGAAATTATGTGTTCCCTGTGACACTGTGGCTGAGAACTACTCAGAACAACCATTAGTACCCCTGGAGCATGCTCCAGTGCTGTATCATTTGTGTCAAGCATACAAGACTGATTTGACTTGGTCCCATGGCGAGTGACTGACAGCCATGTGAATAAACATAATGGTCTCGATCCGACTGAAAACTAGAGCTTAAGTGTTAATTAGTGGGCAGCACTAATAGCAAGAGAGAATGTTTTAAGTGTAAGTATTTTACTGGAATTGTACCGTGGTATACCGAGGCGAGGGTAACAAGTTGGCGAGGTGATGGGCAGCTATTTATCATCCCTGTTGTGTAAGCTGTTGCTTGGTGATTTCACCAGTAGGGTCACTCTGAGGCGTGTGTTAACTTTTACTGTGCCCACATCTTACAAGCAGGAAATCCATTCAAATTTGCCCCAAGCAGAGTCTGCCTGATCATATATATAAACTATGTACCGAGACACTTAGGCTGTTAAGAATATTATCTTTTTATTGCATGTTTCAAAAGCTCCAACCAATAGCAGGAAGGGTCATATCACGTCTTTGTTCTGCTGCGTTGTATGTCTTGTCAGACAACAGCAGTACTGAAGTCAATGGAGGAAACATTTTGTCCTCTTTTTGAAGCCGCTGAAGCTCACATCCTCAGAAGGTGGTGATGTCATGTGAAATGAATGGCTTTTATTCCTCAGTAATTTTATGATCTTGGCATGAAACCTTATATCCTACCCCATTCCTATTAAGGAAC
>JAOWBC010000812.1:12156488-12180523 GCA_028566105.1 Hypoplectrus providencianus | reverse complement strand
AAAATAGAGCCTTTAAACATGTTTTATGGCATCAGAAACCATCTATATTTTGCTGTTTGCATAGGTAGAAGGAATCAGAAAGATATCCTGGCTTAGAGTTCCAGCTGAACACGGCACTCCAATCTCTTTGTATATAGAAGACACGCTGTTACATTTTTTTCCTGGTTTGTTCCTTCCTCTCCCCCCCCTCTTTTTTTTTAACAAGAGCAAGCTGATAGATGTTCAGAAAAGATGTTTTTTTTCTTCCCCTTTGTTCTGGTCAGTGGGCTCATGCAATGTTTATTAGATTAAAAGTCAGTCACTGCGACGAGAGAAAAGGTGAAAAAATGCAAAACACAAAAGAGAAGCCTATCGCCCGCACTGGCAGCGTGTTCTCTGCTGGTCTTTTTTATTACAAATTGAGGCCAAATCACTTTGGAAGGCACCAGTGAGGGGAGGGATAGATTTGTCTGTGATTTAAAGCAGCAGTGTGTAGTACAGCATTTATGATCAGAACTTGCGTCTGTGTCTGACAATTAACGTGACTCCAGTCGGTTTTATGGCCGGATTCAAACAGGGACTGCGTTTCATAGTGATGATAGAAGACAGCGTGGACATAAATAAGAATATACATATGTGAAATCCATAAAGGGTTACCCAATGGTTTATATGGGGAAGGGAAGTTGGGGTGGGAGGGTTCATCCTCCACATCTGAATTGTCACAGCAGCTTTTTATGATGTACAACATAGTGGAGGTTGTCATGTTCTGGTGCTTCACATGTGCCTGGATTCTTCTACACACAAAACTGCATGTGACCAAAATGACTCACTCTCATTGAAAGCCTTATTTTGTAATAACCCCTTTTTTTGTCCTTGTACTGTATTAGACTGGCCTGTATGTAATCAGGCCAAATGCACAAATAAAGGCATTTGAGCTGACTGTGTAATTGTAAAAGCTGAGCGAGGAAAAAAAACAGTTGTTTTTATATGAAGGTATAAAGAAGCTGCTCGGCACTGAGTGATTTTTTATGATCTTTGATGAGTTTAGGATATCTATTGCTGCTCTTAAAGCCTGTATATATTGCTTAGAATGCAGTCTTTATTACCCTGTTTTCTTTAAAGGCATTTTCACACTGCCCAACTAAATATTTAACCAGGGTTGACCCTTATTTCCTCACATTAATTCCTTTTTGCATAATTGTAAATATGTAAGTGCCTGTGGAGCTTCATCACATGTTTCTGCTTGTATAGTCTCCAATCTCGCTCACAGTCTTGTTATGTGTATGCATTTTCACATTTCTCTAAATAAACATGCAGCCAAGTAAATTAAATAATGTATCTTTTATTGTTGAAGACTTAAAGAATGATTAAAAAACAAAAAAAACAGTGCCACTTAAACAGCTGCATGTATATTTGGCAGTACAAAGACGTTTACAGCAGAAAAATCCATTTGAAGCACCAGTGCACATCAGCCTAGGGTGAGATATTTTGACTTAAAGTGATAATTTCTGTGATTCTTGTTATTTTTTTTTACTCTGGTGAGACTTCTGATGTTTCTCTCTGTGTTTGTTGTTTTCCTTAATATCAACTAGTATTAAAAACAGCCTTAAACAGACCTGTTATGGAACAAATATTTTAGAATATTTTTGGTCACCAAATTCTCTTTAAAGACATGCCCATGCACCCCTTTTCAGTATATTAACAATATTTTACAAAATTGTCAGTGTTTTTTTTTTTCATCCAGTCAAACTGTCATTGTTTTTGTTAATTTGGTAATTTTTTCTTGGGTTCTGCTGATGGTAGATGTTTTATCAACCACAGCTCCATCTGTAAAGAAAAATGCAACATGCCAATTCTTGTGCGTACGCAACAATCTTTTCCATTGTCAGTGGAAAATGTGGTGACCTTGCATTTTATATATGATTTCTAAGGCTAGAAGCTTCCTGTTTGATGACTCCTCACTGAACATTCACCATTGGATTTAGTTAACTTTGTTCCATAGTACCACAGCTTGAAAAACTGAAACACATAACATGTAACCCATTTGTTTAACAGCTACAAACTTGAACAGAGCAGTTTTATTGGCAGTGTAAGCACTGCTGAATATATTATTTAAACACAGATTAAGCTTTTTATTAAGTGTAAAACAGGAACAAAATAAATACTGTAGTTTACACAATAAATGATGAATGTGAATAAACTAAAATGTAAGACATTCAATTAGAATAAAAAGAAAAAGTGAGAAGAAATAACATGATAATATTGGTTTGTGGTCTAAAGCACTCGCTGGTCTTTCTTTTTCCCTGGATAAATCTGTGTGACTTCTCTGTGACTCAAAGGGTTGGGTACAGTAGATAATGTGTTGGACAATCAACACAGCAACACTCCGCCTCACTTCCCCTCCCTCTTTCCCTCCAACCATCAGCAGCATCATCCACCTTTCATCAGGCCAAACCATTGATCCTTCACCCGGCAGGGGGTCCTTTCAGTATGCAGCCTAATGTTCTCATTATATGTCCTGCATGGTCCCATTGCTGATGACTGGCTGATTACCATCTCATTAGGAGACATGGCCAGGCAGGGGAGAGAAGGACCTGTCACAGTTTAAGGAGCTCATCAGAGCACAGAAATAATACATGCTGGAGACTTGTCTCATGTCTGATGGTACCTGAAGGAAAATGGTTTCTTTGCTGGAGAAAATAGAAAAGAAGAACTTACACTGTAAAATATGGGCTGCAAATATTAGAGATGTAATAATGCACACATTGATCTTTTAAAAGGTGTTTAAGTTTAAACATTTTTAGTTGTAACCACACTTGCCACATGAAGTGCTTAGTTGCATGTTGTTGCTTCTTTTTGTTAATATAAGCTGCTGAATGAAATACGGAAATAGGTACTAGATAGGTATGATAATAAAGTGAGCCAGTATTTATTTTTAACATGTAATAATGTGAAATATTCTGATTTGATTAATAAAGCAGCCTTCGAACTACCTTTTCATCATCATAGATGGCGGCAAAAATGTGGTGCACAATCCAGGTAGAAAAGGTCCAGTTTCTTTCATTCAATTTTAAGATCATTTTATGTGCATTTTAGATATTGGACAGTGACAGAGAGGATGGAAAGGGGAGACAGAGGGGAAGACATGTGGCAAAGGGACCCAGGTCAGATTTGAACCCAGGTCTGCTGTGGCAAGGACTCAGCCTTGGTGGTATGCGCTCTACCAGTGTGAGCCACTGGGGCGCCACAAAAGGTCCAATTTCATTCCAGCTCCAAATTTTACTGTTCTGACCACCATATATGTTATCGTTGTCAGTTTTCTCCCACAAAAATAGTTACTGGTCTCAAAAATACCATATTGGTCAAGTTCTGCTCAATTTCATATCATCCCTTCACCCCTTTATTTCCAGTGTCAGCCATAGAGATGTCAGCTTTCTCTGTTTATGGCACTTTCCTTGTGGAACTTAAAGCATCAGCAAACAAACAGAAATGTCTTTTCTAGCAATTATGACCTGGTTAACTTAAAATTATCCACAGACCTTCATGTAGCTGCAATTTCATGACGTGGACAGTTTTCTTTCTAACAAACTACATCTGCCAAACCTGTCATTGTGCAGAAGGATGCATGAACATACTCATGGGTGAGAGGCTTGTGTTTGTGACTGCGTTAGATGCAAACACGAATGGCATCCTCTTAAATTAAGCCGTAGTGTTAGCTGGCTCAGAGGTGATATCTGAGCTCACAGAGAACACTCACAAATCTCCACAGCCTATATCTCCATTTTTGATGTTGGGGGGGACTGCCCTCTCATATTAAAACGATTCTAATTCTGAATGTGTTACTCCACATGCCATGCTTTTACTCTAGTTCAAAACTCCATAACACCACAGCATCCTGAATAAACAATAACACTGTTATCACTCAGAAATAATAATTTGATATAGCATTAATGTTCTGATCATGCTGGTCACTGATATACCTTGATTCAGCTAGTCTCTTTTAAGGTTTATGGATAGATTTTCTTTGGCACATACATATTTGTGTGTGTGTGTGTGTGTACCAGTGTATCTTTATTCCAGCATCCATGTGTGTTGGGGAGGGGGACTGAAAATCCCAAGGTAATCTGAAGCACAAAGGCAATGTCATTATAGACATGGGGGGACATTATTCTAAAATGGCAAGTGATGCAGTGCTGAGACAGTAGATAAGGTGAAGAGAAAATGTGGAGGAAAGAGGAGAGGAGAGAGTGAACGCTTGAATTTGTCATGGACAGATAAAAACAGGCTAGAGCCAGGCTGGAGGACACCGTGATAGGGGTGTTGTTTTTTTTTCTCTCCTCTCTTCCCTCTTCCTTTCTTCCCTTCCTCTCTCACTATACCCTCCTCACTCCCTTTTTGAGGTTTATCTGACATACGATGAATGCAGCAATTTTATCTGAATAGACAAAGGAGCGGTGACATGCAGCCTCACTCTGACGATTGACCTTGAAGGAGACGAAAGGAAGGAAAAAAGGAGGTGGGAAGGAAGAAAGAGGGAAATGGTCATGGTCGTTACTGCCTCTGTCTGTTTGTTACAACTCTCTGAGCTATCTTAATGTTACTGTATCCTCCTAATGCTGGGAATGCTATACAATGCACATGTTTTTTTATGTAGCTATTGACTGATGAGCACTTCTTTATGTTATTTCTACAACTAACATTGAACAGTTCTGACAAACCTTTAAGTTTGCTGATCTAAGATAACAAATCTCTGTTGCCATAGATGCATTTGTGACACGTTAAATGCAGTGCCCTAAGGGACAAATTAAATGAAACGAGTTATAAAAATGAATGGTAAAACCTTGCAAATCGGGGCCCATTTTTGCTATTTGATGCTGTATTTTTCTTATCGCTGCATTACTAAGTGGTAGGATGTCAGATGCCACAGTGTGAAGACACAGTATCTGCAATCTAAAACAGTCCTGGAGCATTGAAATAAAGGGCCTCTTTTTACACTCAATATTTAATATCATAACCCAACAAAAATCCCACCAACAGCAGCCTTAACAAGTCCATAATTCAACAGAGACACAAGACACGTTGGTGAGTTCGAGGCACGGCTCACTTTTCTCTGCTAGAAAGAAATGTGCTCTCTTGCTCTTATTATCCCTGTCGCTTGCACTAATGCTTTCTCCACCTACACGTTAAACCAACCACTGGATGCAACAAGTTCAGGCATGTTCTCTGGAGGCTGCTGAAAGTCATCCTGTGAAATGTAGGAAATCGCTATCTGATGTCAACATAGGTGAACAAGGTCACTGTATGACAGGCACATCAAGAAGTCAATTACAACATTTCATCTCAAAATAAAACCTGTCGGAATGCAGCAAAGAACACAGATTTATATATGTGGATATACATTTTTTTTTCTTTTTCTTATAATAAAAGATTTTACTTCTGGCATTGAAACTGCTAAAATGTTCATGTGAATTTTGCTTTATTTTCTAAATCAGTTAGATCTGTGTGAAGATAAATTGATTTATCCTTTGTGCTATAAATGCTTAAACAGAAATGGACACCAACAGAGTTAATAGAGCTCCATTCTGTCTAATGTGAAGCTCAGTCTTCCTGCTGCTCATTGTACTTCATTATTGTGTGTAATTGATGACTTTTATTTCTTCTCTCATCTCTCATAGTTACACGAGAAGTATCCATGCCAACATTTACTAATTAATTAGTTGAGTAACGGCCTTTTGGCTCACAACCAGACACATTCACAAAGAAACCACAATGCAAGAAATAAACAGCATACTTGTTGATACTCCACCTCACCAACTATCAAAGCAAAGCCTGGATCTACATTTCTTCCTTTGTTCTGATTTTAGATGGCTTTACTTTGATGTAATAACAATGTCCCGTTTGTAAAACATTGTAGATTGTAGACAGATGAGCGTACGTTCACTGAGGATTGTGACCATAACTGAATGCACGCAGCATCAACCTTTACAACCTTTGAGGACTTTTAACCCAAGGTAGCAGCTGCCTGATGTCACCTGGAGTGCATGTGTTGAGCTTAACACACTTTGGCACACCTAAACTTTGTAGTCTACGGCTGCACACTGAAGTGGAACAGGGTTAGATGTGGCCCACAGCTGGCGTCTTCACTCGTGATGGGACATTACCCGCAGCACAGACTTGAGTTCTGACCAAATCAATTAACAAACGTGTTCTGACATAAACATCAGGTTACGTCTCAGATGTGATGTAGAAGACATGTCGAGAACATTGCATGAGTGAAATCGCCCCAAGTTTCCTGAACTGCATGTTAGTAATTTTAAATGTCAGTAATCTTCTGTGTCACTGAGCTCGATCTGAAACAGGAAAGGAGTAATTTTACTAATCGGGCTAAAGATCAAATATTATTTCAATGACAATATGGAAAATAAGGGCAAGGCTACCTCAGAGATTGGAGGAAACATTCACGATAAAACAAAACAAACAAAACAAAATCTAGGGAAGCCCTGTTACCACCTATTCAACACATTCTTAAAATGGTGTTGCTCTCTGTATGGATTATAAAGATCATTACAAAAACAAAGAAGCAGATATCCAAATAATGTGTGTTGAGTTGAAGAACCTATGATTCCTTTCTCATAGAAAAAAACCCAACCGATTCAGACTGACTGTAGTAATTGTCATCCCTGTTTTGTTATACACATGAAAAGGTATGCCATGTTCCCTGCCCCTCAGAAACTTCCCCGAACTCTCCCCAATATAATAGTAGCAAACCATTGCGACATCAACAGCATGTCACTAACAAAATGGTGGATGACCGAAAAAATAAGATAAGAACATCAAAATGGCACCAAAATAAATATACGTACAAATGCAACGAGTAAAAATAAAATGCAAAAAAATAAAATAAATAAATCGATATGAGCCCAGTATGGAACCCTGCAGTGGCCAGCGACAGGCTGGTTATTAGATAGAACCACATGAGTTTCCACATAACAACTTACTCTCATAGAATGACGCAATTCTTGTAGCAAAATCAGCACTCAAGATAAAAATCAGACAGTTTTCTGAATTTAAAATTGTAAGAGTGAAATGAAATGGTGACCCTCAAAATGTACGTTTCATTGCCGTCTCTTTGGCAAAAGCCACACTCAAATTGATGAAAGATGTCATTTTAACCACTTAAAAAAGTTACTCAGCAAAGACGTTTTTCAAGGCTTTGATAAGAAAGGATAACTTTTTTAAAGTAACTGATTGATGGCCATGCAGGATAAGGAGGACTTAAAGAAACTTTCCTCCTGCTGGCTTGCTTCAAAAAAACATAGAAATGGAGTCCAAGGATTCATCAACAATGAGGAGAAAAAAGACTATTTGTTCTCATTACTTACATAGTCAATTATCAAGAGTTAGATCAAGAAGATGAACATGATGACCTACACATTTAAAAGAAGAATATCCCTGGAAGTTTGTAAAGAAATTGGAGAAAACTTAATTTAACTCAGTTCTGATACAACTCTCGTCAGTTCAGAACTGTAAAAATTGTCAAAGTTCACAATACAGATGCAGTGAAGGATGAACCTGATCAATAGCTCTATAGAGGGAGGAGATGCTTTTGTATTTGCAGTAATTAAACGAGAAACAGCACAAGTCATGGTAGTCAGTAACTCCTTATAATGCCCTTGAATTAATTTCATGCTATACTCAGTCCTCTCAGCCTCCTGTTTATTTTTTTCAGGGACTTCAGATTGTCACTGAAATTGACATCAGTATTAATTTGAGATATATAAAACAATAATTTTGTCTTTACAGAGGAAAAACACTGAAAGGTTCTCTGTGAAAATGTTACCTTTTTGGTGTTGTGTAGTTCCATAGCTCTGAATGTAGCTATGTCTGTATCATTGAGAAAATGTCACCTTTTTTCCTGCTTGATTGTTGTAGCTTTAACTTTTTTCTTTTGATGAGCAGAGTTCTGCAAAGGATGCGGAGTGGTATCTTTCTTTGCTGAAAAGTAAACTTGTCAAATTTAGCCTTTTTCCAGGATCTTCAAGCTAGATCTAAGAGGATGTTGCATTGAAATATGAGGACTCAAGTGAGAAAAGTTCCAAAACCATTTAAAGCACCTCTACATATTCGTTTTCTGCTTGTCAATGCTATCTTACTTTGGACATAATAAAAATCACAGATGGTGCTGGTCGCTAAATATATTCTTGTAAAGTGCTATATGTTACACAAAATGTTGCTTCTAACAAGAAAATGCACAGTTTATTTTACACAAATTAAATTAAGTTTATACAAATAATCACTTTATTTGATCACAATTATCCCTTCTACTTTATCGTTCTCCTATCATTCAAATAAATTTTTCCACCCATCAGTGTATGGATGCCACAAGTTGACCGGTCACATGTGATGTTAAGAATATCACGCAGGCCGCCTTTCTAACAGGTGTGTGACTCTATTCAGACAGTGATCTTTTAATCTGCTAATGTGAAGGGACGAGTAATCCCACATCTGGAAGTTTTACTCCTCTGTAATTGCGGAGCAGCTAGTGAGCAGCCCCCTGAGCCTCGGAGAAAAAGAATGACCTGCATTCAGCTCCAAAACACAGACAGACGCGATAACATTTAGAGGGGATGAAATTTGTGTTAATTTCAGATGACTTGCCTTTTCCAAACCAATTTGCTTTCCACTCTGTTTGTTGACGTTGCTTTTAATGTGACGACTGTGACATGCATTTCCACAACAGATGGATTAATGTTTTTCTTTTCTCCGGGTATTTTTTCCTCCTCTTTCTCATTCCCCCCTCTACTCTTTTCTCCCTCTCTTGCAGGATTTCATCTAGACAGGTGCTTCCTGTCCGGACTTTGACGTAAAATTAAACACAAGTCCAGATGTGAAGAGTGTGTGTCCGTGTGTGTGTGAGTGTGTGTGTGCATGTCAAAGACAGACGGGGGGGAGCATGTTTCTTGTGCACGGCCCTGGTTATTTTACCGCAGCTCAAAGAAACAGGAATGAAAAGAAATAAAGTAAGACAGACAGAGGAAGAGAGAGGGTAATAAAGAGTGTGGCCATGAAAGAGAATTTGCGACAAATGCAATCCCATGATTTGAACAAGTTAACTTTCTGTGAACCTATTATCCTTAGACTTCAAGCACAGTACACGGTCATGAACTATGTCTTCTTTTTCTAAACGCACATTTATTATTCTTGCGAAAATACGCAATAACTTATCCTACTCTGAATTAAGCAGTGTTAATCACTGAATCCTTATTATACATATATTTGTGTTAGTGTACTTCACATATACAACATATTCCTTGGCTTCAAGTTGACTCCAGGTGAATGGCATCAAAATGCGGCTTTCAGAGTCTGATTAAATACAGTCGTCTAAAAGACATGCTTTCCCTGTTCTTCCTTTTGCTTTTCTTGTCCTTGTCCTGAATTGTGAGACAGGGGAAGGGGAAGAGAGAAAGAGAGGGAGAAATGGAAAGGTCATGAGTGATGGATGCTTTGTGTGTGTCTGTCATTCCCAATTACTGAACTTTGCCTTTTAAAGCGTCGCTCAGATGCATTTCTCATTTCTGCCTTTCTGACTGATGAAGAGCAGGCTCTGACTGGGGGCACTGTGTGTTTTAAACACCGCCTCACTAGTCATTCACTATTTACTTCAGATACAATACACTACAGCAGCTGCTCCTGCTCTGCACTCCAACTTTCTTGATTTGTAGTCATTGTTGTGTTCTCTTATCAAATGTATAGTTTCCCTGCGCTCAGGTCTGTTATGGTGCGATGCAAGGAAAAATGAGATTACATATCATGTTTTTTTTTTTTTTTAAGGAAATGTTCAAAGCTACAAAAACACACCGCAGGGAACAGAGTCTTCAGGGGGAGGCAGTACTTTGATACTGAGCAATGCAAATGCATACAATACCCAAAGTCGCTGCTTTCAGCACACGCAGGAATGCAAGCAGTCTCTTTAAAGCTTATCGCCATTCCTGTTATTAATTCCTAACATGTTTAAAGGCTGCTGAGATGGCTTACAGTATAAGGAAATAGAAAATATGTATATATCACAATATGATATTCGATGCAATGGCCAGGATATCTAAGCCAACAGAATTTCTTAGTTATTAATTATCTTCATGTGTTTTTCATAGTTTAGTCTGTGCCTGAAGTATTATGTATTCATTTCTGTGGCCCATCAAAAAAAAGTCTTTAACCCTGATAAATAGTACAAACAAGAATAATGTATTTATAATTGGTTTCCATAACTCAATCTTCTCTGTGAGCCTTTTACCAAATGATTAACAGTTGAAACATGGCATGGTTTAATGTCTGACAGTCATTAAAATGTCCAATTAGTTTGTGTATTTGTTGAAAAAGAACTACTTTCTTATGTTACATGTGGAAATATGAGTTTTGAATGATCAGTTAACCTTTGGAAATATTGTAAATTATGAATTACTACCATGGATGAATTTCCTTAGGAGCAACAGATAATTAATAGTGAAATGGGGATAATGAAATTGTGGTTGACTTAAACATTATCACAACCCTTAATAATTATCACGTCTCTTTGACTACAGACCCATGAGTCAGAAATCATGATCAGTGTGATATCTTTGTCTTTACATTAATTAACTTGTTGTTCTTGCATGAACCCATGAGTGAGATTATATTAATTCATGCATTGCCATGCATGAATTAATGATCATTTACAGAAGTGTCACTCTGCATTTTTATATATTGTTATATATTTCATTTTTTTTACAGTAAACTTAACTACATAGATTTGTTTTATATGGACCTATTTTCTGTGCATATGTTCTTGTCCTGATTTGTATACACTTAACCTACATTTCATCACAATACCTGCTTGATAAAAGTGCTTAAAACACTTTTACTGCAATGTATTTAACACAATGTGGCTTATAGAGCCACCTCATGTGGTCCTTTGTGTTATTTTTAAGGGAAAAGAAAGAGAGAGTAGAGGGACAGGTGCTATGGCAGGCAGCTAGGTTAATCTCCTCTGTGCTCCGTCAGCCTCCTCGCAAAACTTTAAAAAGTGTCATGTTGACTAGCTGTAACACTGTGACACTCTACAGACATAGGAAGAAGACGTGGGAGGGAGGAAAGGAGGGAGGAAGCAGAGATTGAGACAGAGCAGGAGGGGATGGAGAAAAAGGGATGGAAAGAGAACTGTTGACAAAAAAAATCCAAGTATATACAGCACACGCAGAAACAGTCCTCCAACACTGTCCTCATTCTCGCTCCTTTTTTCACCCACTGTCTATATTAAAATCATTCCCTGTTAATACATCTATTTTCTGCTCGTGAAAACCTCCCTAAGTGTCACGATAAAGGTGGAGGTGGTTTGTGAGGTCGGCCCGAGGAGAGCTTTACGAGACAAGCTGCGCTGATATATGGCTCGCGGAGACTCCATTAAAACCCTGGACCTGCGCCATTTGGGAAAATGGAGGTCACTCATGCTAGGGTCATGTGACATCTATAAAATCAAACTTTTTCTTAATATCTGGCCGTATATCACCTGTCTTTTTTTTCTTTCCTTTTTTGCCTTTTTTCCCACTAATGCTTGAATCTTAAACAATAGGTCCAGGGTCGAGGATGATCGTTTTTCAAGAGGCAGAGGGGGGGGCAGCGGGGGCGTGTGTTTGTGTGTATGTGCTCAGGGTTTGCAAGGGGAACAGGGTGATGCTCAGTTTTTGATAAATGTACCATATCAGATCTGCAAAGGAGCATAAGGGGAAACTGCAGTTGGTAATCTGAGAAAAGGGAGAACAGGTGTGTAAAGGCATGGTCGGAAGTCCTTTTTCTTACTTTATCCATCTCCTCCATCACTCTCTTTTCCTCTGTTTGTCATGCTCAGCTTCTGATTTCGCTCCTCTCTGCAGGTAACCTAATTAAAGTGACTTCACGCTTTCTCCCTCACTCACCTTACACATATAATTGTCTCTGTCTCTTGCACTCGTTCTGCCTCTCTGTTTTTTTTTCTTCATTCTTTGTTAGAATCTTAAACTTGTCTTAAACTTATCCCCTCTCCTTTGACTCCAGCTCCTGTCTCTCCTCATACTGTATACCCTTAAAACCCAAGAAACATGTCATTTCCCATCTCTCCCTCCCTCTTCCTCCTCTGGTTCTCCTTTCCCTTATCTTCATGTCTCTTTAAGCCAGAGTGTGTGTCCTGTCTGTCTACCCGTGGCTCCCAGCTCCCTAGGGCAGCATTTCCAGGCTTCATTTGTTTGAGGGCTTTCTAATCTGGGGACTGGGACAACCTCAGTCCACCGTGCCCTCGTCAATCATCCCCGCAGAGGAGCAGAGAGGAGGTGAAGAAGGAGTAGAGAGGAGGAAGAAGACTGGAGGTGATGGCGTGATTAGTTATCTATCCTCGCTCTCGCCCACCCGCCCCATCGCCAGCAACTACCACTCCCTCCATCTTTCCCATCTCTCACTCACTCGCTCCTTCTGCCTTTCCCTATCTCTCTCCCTCGCTGTCTCTCCATCTATCATACCTTCTTATCTCTCTTTCCCTTCTACTCTCTCCTGCATCCTGAGCGCCAGCCTGTAGCGCCAGCCATCCCTCTGTCCGTCTGTCTATTTATCTGTCTGTCTGATTGTCTGACCTCAGCCCCGACGGTGGTCCCTTTTGTGTCTGCGGACAAATGAGGATGACCTTTTATTGTAAAACAGACACCTACAGGGAGGGATGAAACCGCCAGTGTTTAAATTAACAACAGAGAGAAGAGAGGGAGAGGGAGGCCGTTTCAAACAGAGAGAGGGAGTTGGAGGCAGGGAGAGAGAGTGTAAAGTTTTTGAAGTTCTAATAATTATAGAACAGTGTTTGCGTCAAACTAGCATGGCCACTGTTCAATAATAAAGTCCCCTACCTGGCTGGCAGCTATTGATGAACAGTGGTGGAACAGTGAGGAGCGGACCTCTTGAACGCACCCCGGACCCATCAGTATGGGTGCATGAATTATAAATGGCATTGACAGTGGAGGCCATAAGAGTAGACAGAGTATTATTGCACATGAAGGTCCATTCTGATTTTGATTATTTTTATTCCAGGGGGCTCACAAAAGGCCGTTGGTGAATATTCTAAAAGGGCACAGGGCTGAGATGGGCTTGATGGCAGGCTTTGATTTCTGGCTAATAGCCACTTCAAACAGGCCTGGACGGCCCGGAGACAGGGGAGGAAGATGACACTGGGGCTAAAGGACAGAGGGACATGGGACGCACACAAAGGGAGGCCACACAAACCACACACACACACACACACACACACACACACACACACACACACACACACACACACACACACAAACTAACACGGGAGATGTTACATTTCACAGTTAAAGCATTTAGGTGACATTACTATCCAAGGGTGACCAGTTCAAGTTCAAGTGGACAACACACAACTAATTATACATGGTAAATTCACATCTTAACTCAATTTTCCACGAGACAAAGGGTCCATTGTACTGTACTGATGGTCACCAGCTAATGTTATTTAAAGGCCGACTCTATCAGTGGTTTTTCCAGCTTTTTAAAATGGATACATCGACTAATTTCTTGAAAAAAGCAGCGATGTAGGTGGCCTCAGTAAATGAGTGCTTGCATTAGATAACTGAATGTTAGCCATGATTTTTGTAAATTATGGCCCAGGATGTAATGTCACTGTTGTGGATGCCATTTTATTTAAGATCCCATAGTGACACGGGAACATTTTAAAGTCTTCGAGGTACTGAGTGGCTGATTTTATGAAGTAGAATAAAACATTACCACATACCACATACCTCATTTTAGGCATCTAACATCTAACATCTTTAGGAGTGCAACACCAACATGCTGATAACCTGTCTTGTGTCTTTTTATAGTGGGGGAGCAGGTCTATGATTGTGACTTTTGACACTTTTTCTAACCTCTTAAAATGCAAATGTAGCTCATCTTATGATTTGAATCTATTGCTTGAAAATATATTCATGATGATCCAGCATGAGAAATTCACTTATGTCTCTTTTGTACTATGTGGAAGAAATTCCACATTCGTACATCTTGTGAGTCTTTTCTTGCAACAAACAGCAACATGTTCCCGCAAAAAACATAGACAAGTGTTGCCAGATTTGTAAGACCAGGCACCACTAACAGATATGCACATGTATCTGTACACACACACACACACACACACACACACACACACAGATGTCACAGCTTTGTGGATAAGGATGTTTAGGTTTAGGATACATCTCCTTCCAATCTCCTTCTCTTTTCCTATCACACTCACACTCATAAAAATGGAAACATGCAGACTGTCCTGTTGCCTCGGTGATCTGGAGTCCTTTGTCTGCTTTGGCTTGTCTGCAGTAAAGGCTTCTGGATGGGGAGACAAAGTCTGGATTATAGGTTGAATTTAATATAGCAAAATTAATCTACCCCACTGCAACACACACACACATGCACACACACCAACACTTGTTTACTCAACAAGGTATAAATCTTCCTTAAGGTACATCTCCACCCCCTCTTCATCATAACTGCCTCTCATTCATTAGCTGCACAAAAACACACCGATACATGCACTTGCACACACACAAAACCAAGTCCACACACACACATATACACCAGCTGGGATTGCCACACGACCATGATAGCCCCCACGCCACAGTCCCACTCTCTCTCTTTTAATTACAAAGAATGGGCCTGGGTAGGTCACACAAAACAAATCAATAGCTCTAAAAGAAATATTCAAATGTGACCTAGAAAACAGAGCTTGCGCCCCCATTTTATTATTGATTTTTGATGCAAGGCGATTTAGTCTTTGAGAGATTTTTTTTTATTTTGTTTTCGCTTTTTTTTTTTTTTTTTTTGCTGCACACTAAACAGCACATAAATATTTACTCCAAAGATATAGCACAAGAGTGAGAGAATGAATATTGAATTTGGAGGTAAGCATGTGCGTATGATCCAATATCCATCCAAAGAGAGGCTGCACATTGTCTCAGTCAGAAAGGCAATATAAATATAAGCATATTTGTTAGAGGCAGGGTCAATATCATAAGGTGGGTATAGTGTGCTCTTCTGAGGCTGCTTAGAGAGAGAGTTTGAAATCAATGGTTTGTCTGGCACGCAGCTCATTGTCTGATTACTCTTTTGTTTCTTACAGCTACCAGTTCATTCATTTTTCAGATATAATCAGGTTGGACGATTCTGTCTCTCTTTTACTAGACTGTTTCTTTTCAAACACTTACAATCCAGAGTATATATAGTGTATTTTTAACCACTGGTTCATCTTCCCCAATAAAATCAAAATTCTCTTTATGGTAGGATAGCTCAGCCTGGGTTCCCTCTCAGTGGGCTGTTTCACTCTCATGCCATCACACAGTACAGTCATGGACAGAGCAGTCTCTCTGGGGAAAGTGGGGGGGGTTAAATCTTCATCCAGCGATTGATATTGCTAGCTTTTTTTCTCATCCATGTATTTGTTAGAAATTGGGTGCATGTTTCTTAGGCCTAGTCCACACATACATGGCTGCTTTTTGTCAATGCATTATTGCTTTTTAATCATATTTAAATTGAATCATGCAATAACCCAAAAAGAGGCCTTTTGTAAAGGTCCCTCAACAATTAAAATGTTAAGAACTTTTTTTTTTCTTTTCTTTTTTGTTCTGATAGGGAAACCTGTGGTTTTTGCTTGTGACATAAAGTGAATTTCTTTTTTGAGGAGGCACAAAATAGGAAACATTTTGTGCAATGGTAGATCTGGCCAAAAAAAGTTCTGGTTCTAACCCTGCTAACCAGACTTTTTTACATGTTTACAAATGAGCATATGACCATCAATTTAGGAACAGAGGTGTCCAAATGGTTGATTGCTGTTGCAGCCAGGTTGCATTCTGGTGAATTAAAATGTAACTACAAACGAGGTTTAATTGCAAAGATCAATTGAAATGGTAAAAGAAAAAAAAACATTCTAGAGCTCCTCCATGGATTTGTGGTCCAGAAACATGTAGTCAACCAAACATTGATGTCCTCATAACGAAGTTCTCCTCTCAAGCATCAGCCATGAGGGGAACTGGTTCAAGGAGTGTTTCGAGTGAGAGAGGACAGATTACTTTCTATATGTGCATGAGATTGCAAACTTAGCTGTTTGTAATGGCTTTTACTTTTAGCTGGTTTCTGTTGGTCCCCCTGCTCAGGTGTTCTGTGTGTGTGTGTGTGTGTATGTATGTGTGGGTGTGCACGCATTTTTTCTTGAGTTAGGAGGAAGAAGAGGATATAAGCCTGGATTAAGTTCAGAGGATGATTTTTATCCTTGTAGGGGGTCTCTAAACGGTAAGAGATGGATGCAAGGTGACCCTATCTGGACATACACACACACACACACACACACACGCAAACATGCTATCATCACACACTCACCAACGGACACACACATGCAAGAACACATATAAACACATACCCAGGAGGACGAGGACCCGTAGGAAGAAAGACTCCAGAAGAAACAAGCAATCAACACACACTCACACACTTGCACACACACACACATACAGGTGTGTCATGATCCACAAATAGGGATTATATAGTGCTGATGTTAGAAGTAAAAGAAAGAAAAGACGGCTCTGCCAAAGCCTCCTCTTCATTGTCACGGCGATAACACTAACAGTATTGACAGTGGATAGAATCAAACCTTCAATAACTTCTTCTCCGCTTTTATCCTTTTTTTTTATATATGCACCTCCGACTTTATGTATCTATTTAAGTTTGGTGAAAGACACACTCCGCAGTCAGAGGAGAACTCAGAATAAACATAGAAGCACAATTAAATTGATAGCTCTTCCAGCAGTGCATGATTTCTTCTTGGCTTCTTTACCTCTGAGAGTGCAGTCACATAGCTCCTGATTGAACAACAGGCCAGCATCATAGCATTAGAGAGCAAAGGAGCAGGTGAGCAAGACACACAGAAACAGGAAGGGTGGGGGTGCCCTCTGTCATTTCATCTTTTCATTTTTCCATACAAGTGAAGGCAGCATTTGATGGCGAAGCCGATTACTGTGGGATTTCTCTTTGTTCTCGGCCATTAGAGCTCAAGATAAGCGGCGGACAAGCAAATGGAATTTTCTCATTCAAATCCTCCTCCTCGTCTGCCGGCTCCTGTCTGCGACGTCCCCCTTTCCTCTCCTTCTCTTCCGCTCCTTTCGCTTTCTTTCTCCTCATCGTTTTCCCAGCTCTGTGTCCACATCTGAGGCGCTGATCAGATTTAGCCCTTGGAAAACGAGATTTCAAGGGACTCAGTTCATCACACAATGCTGAGCCTGACCTTTGCTTTGTTTCTGTCTCTGTGTCTGCTTTGCTACATTTCCGCAGCGTGCACGCCAGGGCAGGCAAACACACTCTCGCTCACATGCACAGATTAGTTCTCTTTGAAGTGCATTTGACACAAACCCACAGCACACTTTATTAAAAGTGAAAATGTGGATACAGAACAATAAAAGAAACAAAGATGACAGAATGTGGATAAAACAGGCAACATACTGTAAACTTGCTGTTTGCTCTTGCAAAGCTGGGGCCTTTGGGTCTTGACTTGGTCTTTGAGGTGGAAGTGTGGGTGTTAGGTCTGATCTAAAGAGCAGGTACAAACTCTGATTCCCTTACATGCTTACATCCTTAAATACAGTGCTCTAAGGGAAGAACTACATCCTTGTGGCTTCTTTTTGAAATGATAAACTCGGTGTAGGGCTGCAGCAGGAGGGTAAAGTTGGTAATAATTTCACTCGTTTCGATGGTCACCCACCTCTTTCCTTTTCATTTCACATAATCTTTAAGTTTCTTTCTTTTTTCAGCCCCCTTCCCTCGCTGTCTATCTCCCTCCACAGCCACTAATACGAAAAATAAAAAGGTCTATATCCCACCTCCGCTCTGCTGCTTCACCTTGAGGAACAACCCCCCCCCCTCCTCCTCCTCCCTTCCCCTTCCTCCTTCCATGGGATCATTCCAAACAACTATTTCATTCAGGGATGGTAATCAGACAGACAGGCACACACACACACGCACACAGACACACACACACGTACACATCGTAATGGCAGTAAGTGATTAGGTTCACAGATGAGGGATCATTTTTGTCCATTTTCTGGGAAACGGTGATTGCTCACAGCATTCATTAGCAAATCGCAGAGGTCAAATGCTTCAGAGGCAACACTCGCTCCTTTTAAACCACCTCGCACAGCCCAAGATGAATAAAATAAGACCGCAAATTAATAGACATGCCACTAAACTAGTTCTACAGATGAAAAGGACACAGCGTTATTATGTCCTTGATTTCTCTGGGAAGTTCAGTAAAATATATTTAAAAAATAAACACCAAAACAGCTTTTTCAGGAGTGTTAATGATCATCAAGAACCAGTTGCATATTTACAAGAATATCTGTGTGCGGTGCTGTCGTAGCAGGGGAACATGCAGCTTATTTGAATGGCTCCGTGTGTGAATGTGTCATTGAAATGTGTAATCCCCGAGCAGCTGGGGAGCTGTGTGTGATGGAGAGAGCTGGGCTTCATCATAGCCTCCGCAGGAGACGGGATGAGTCCAGAGTGAGAGAGACAGACAGAGACGTAGAGACTGAGAGAGAGAAGGAGGGAGGAGGAGAGACACCATACTGACAGTATGAATGATACATCATATGATTGTCTTGGACAGAGCTGTTCTCTCTGACTGCCTATACTGCACTCTCCAACTGTCCTCCATTTCACAAGCCCTGCTAGACTGATTTATTACACTCAACAAAACTGCTAGAGACTAGACTTAGTGTTGCTGCCCTTAAGTTTTCAAACTTTTTCTCAGGGCAATATGCCCTGTTTAAATGCATGTGTATTTTTTGTCATTTGTTCATTATTCATTACATATTTTACTTTTCACAGTGATGGCAAATCTAAATTAGTGTACACAAGGATGTAAACTAAATAGAAGAATGAAAGCCAGTATTATTAACCGGTCAGTTCAAACTTTTTTATTTCTCCAGTGACAAGGTGTAAAAAGTTCACTTCTCTCATCCAACTGCATTTGATGTGAGGTATTTATTTATTTATTTATCTTTTTTGCCAGGTGCTGGAAAATCAAATACCGGTGGCATATGAAGTCATATTTAAGTGGATATATCTAAAATGCACTTTTGTTTTATCTACTATCAAGTTGTCAATACCAATCAATAATCTTTGAAGTGTGAAGCCTTTCCTTCCTTTTCTCCCTCCGCTCAACAAGCAAAGGGCCGGAATAAACACATGTCATCAGTCGGATAACAAGAATGGTGTGTTTGTGGGATGTAGGTTACATTTCAAAGGTTTGAAAGGCCAGAGAAAGCTACCGTGTGTGAATTATTGAAGAGGTAAGGGATAGGATGGAGAATATGAGTGAGTAGCATTTAGAGTTCAGAAGAGAGAGAGATGGCCGGCTCACAGTGAAGTTCTGTGTGCATGACTACGATGGGAAATCTATATACGCTAACCTTTCTTTGTCTGTAGTTTTATTGAAATTGACTGGTCAGAGGGACGGTATTTCATCAGGATGGTATGGAGTGGATTCATTCCCTCCAGATTCCAGACCTCCTCCACTCCTCAACTTACAAACTGTGTTTGCCCTGTATGCGGATGATGAAATCTTGTAATATGTGAGCTACTACTTCCCAATTCTGTCTGGAACTCGTATCCAGTTCTTCTTCTTTTTTTTCTTTTTTTTTACTTTTCTTGTTGATAGAAACTCACACTCCTCATAATAAATGTGTGTGTGCAAGTATTACACTCACAATTCAGTAGTTTTTAGATAATAAAACACTTTTGCGTTCTGATGATGATGTATGCCACACAATCAATGCATTCAAATATCACACAGAATGGCCATATGTTCTCAAAACACTTATGGGACTACGATTTGTTTTGCACAAAAAAAAGATATGAATTTTTCACCTCCATTTTGCACCTATTTTCTAAATTTGTCAATTTACCGTAAATAGAGACAATCATCAGGAATGACAACATATAGAATTGCAAAGAGGATTAGGCATAAACATCTCCCATATCTCCAGCAGCCACCCCGTTGAGGGAGGGCAGGTCGGCAAATAGGCTTTTCACATTTCAGACACCACAATGTCACTCCATCTCATTGCGGCATCCATTACGTGCTACCTTGGGAATGAGGAGAGGTCCATGCTGAGAATCAGGGCAGAAAATGGCCGCCCGCGAGGAGGGGTAAAATGGCCAGCGTTATTATTCTGGCTCCCCCCCAGGGGGAATTGGCCTGAATATAGATATGCAACATTATAAAACCAGGTTATTATCTGGGTGCAGGGTAACGGCCTCTTGCCTCTCTCTCCCCTATGACACATTCACACTGATAAACACACGTGCACACGCATGAGCACGCGCTGCCTGCACACGTATTATAAAATGTGTGTGCAGCATCTGGGTGGTGTAGCACACTGTGATGATCGTAGCCCTTCTGGTGATTGAGAGATGTTTACTGGCCCTCATTGTTGCCGTTTGCGGCTTTTTATCATGTGTTTTTGTTTTTCTGATTATTTTCTTGCTTCTTTTACTTACAGAAAATTAACATCAGGCTGCCCTCTATCCTGCGCTCTGCCTCTGCTCTCTCAGTATACATAATGTCATTTTATGGTGCAATGATATTTCCGATTTCAGTCATGTAGACGGCAGCTTCATATCAGTGAGCATTATTCACTTATGGGCTGCTTGCTTTAAAATCTACTATTACTTTGGTAATAAATTTGTTATTTGCGTCGATATCTCTCTGTTATTTGTGCGTGTGTAGAGCGGGGATTATGTGCAGGTTTTACAGAATATACCTGATGTTGAGCCGTGTGTAGATACTCACCACCACAATGATCTTGCTCTTTCACAAATGCACACATGGACAAATGGACATTTGGCGCTATCTCTACATGCAGCATCGGATTGACATAAGCAATTTAAATTAGAAGTAAAGCTGCCACCCCTCTCTCAGTCTCTATATGTCTTCCTCTTTCTATTTATGTTCTTATCTTCCTCTCCTCCTCTGTATCTTCCTCTCTCAGTTCTATCTTCCTCTTTTCCTCCTTCCTCTCTTGTTCTAAATTTCCCTTTTTTTCTGTTGATCTGTGCTGATTATGCCTGCCTTCCGTAGATTTGCCCCTTTCCTTCCGACGCTTTTCATACAGTTTAATAGCTCTCTCTCTTCTCTTCCTCCACCTCTTTCTATCTGTCTATCTGACTTCTCCAGGTCTGCGCTAATTCCCTCCTTTATTCATGAACCTAACCCTGCTGGGTTAGTTGGCTTGGTGTGTGTGTGTGTGCGCGTGTGTGTCTGTAGCTTTGTGTGTTTGCACGACAAGAGAGGCTGACAGTAAATAGGAATATGAATCTTTAAGGGCCTGCTGCTACTGTGGCTGAAATGACTTTTCAGAGCCGCAGTGATTTTCCAAGAAGGATGTTGATGAGGGCCGGATTGCAGGAGATGTGTATATGTGTGTGTGTGTGTGTGTGTGTGTGTGTGTGTGTGTGTGTGTGTATGTGTGTGTGCTTTGGTTACTGCATGTCTGTTTTGTCTCTCTGTGAATTTAAATAAAAGGCAGCAATCTCAGTCGTCTTGTTTCCAAATCTCATTTATAAATCCACAATGCTTTTAACTGTATAATCTCTTTTGTTTCACCATAAAAGCAACGTATGCTCAGTGCATTGTTTCCTTAAAATATGAATATAATATGGCTTATATGTCCAATAATGCAGCAGGTTTCACATAACTGCTATATATGTCTCAGTTACTCTGTGGATAAACTACATTTTTATTCATCTCCCCGTCTGACAAAACCATCAAAACTCAAGTAAATATTCCCTGTATCTATTTAAAATGGCAAAAAATATAGATTTACATAACTAAACTTCAAAATGACATTCTTGTTTTGCCTTTTTTTTTGTGTTTGTTTTGTTTTGTTTCTTCAAAATCTGAGCTCACAGGCCCCCGGCTCCCTGCGGGCGTCTCGGACACAGTGTGGGACCTAAATGACTATTTGAGCACCACAGCCATGTGTTCAGAGCCCAAAGTGTCAGGCTGATTACTCACCGCTGACCATGATGAGTCAGCAATAATTCATTAGCGGCCCGAGAGCACAGTTGGGAGAGCAGCTGGGGGTCAGGGTTGGGGTTGGAGGTCAGGTTGGGGGGGGGTTACTGCTCACTGAATTAAAATAAGTGGCTGGCCTCGGAACGTTTGCCATCAAAATATTTGACATTTGGTGGAATTCAGTGGGGACATGAAATGCCAGATGGAAAAATATATTTTTTCAAAGTTAACAAAAACATAAAACGGTGCATCTCAGTACTGTTGCTGATGTGTGTGCCACCAAACTGTATTCATAAATCCTGCATATTCATAAGTCCTCTTTTGAAGGTGCAGCTACCTTGACAGATGGTGATAGGTCCTCATTGTTAATAGTCCCCAGGGCATTTAAGTTTTTAAGTTTTTTGATAACTTTTTAGCATTAAACTTGTTTTGCATGTTAAATGGTTATAAATATTGTTAAATTCATGTTGAAATGTATCTATTAAACAAATATTATCTAAAATCTCAAAATCACCCTCCCAGTATCAAGTCAACCCAACCTGATATGAGTAATAACGTATAAATTAAGTGATATTATGGGAAAATCAAAAAGAATATAGTCTCTCCCACAATTGATTATAAATATAATTATAAAACACGAGCACAATAACGCCTGGATTTCACTTTCTGGCTGCAAAGAGAGCACAAAAGCTGACAGCAGCCACTGTAGACAATGCTTTTGATTTCCACATCTGCATTTCAAAAGCATCTCAGAAGCATCTCTCTCCTCTAAAATTACTTTTGTCTGACCTCCAGTAAAATAAGATCCTATGTGTCAATGCACAGCAGGTTATTATAATCCTATCCATCAATCTATAGTGACCATCGTAATTATCAAGGATTTCAATTCAAAAGTAATATTACAAAGTCCAAAAGCAACTTCAGGACGGTGTAAAGTGTTCAACCAACCACAGGTCTTTGACTCATGTAATGCTATAAATACAAATACAGCTGAAGGAAACAGAAAAGGGGGATGGAAGCAGGGTTTTTTTTTGTGAGTGTATTTTGGTGCTTTCAACATGAATTGCTGTTCACAACGGAGCATTATGAGTGAATAAATAGGGTGCTTCTATAACAAGTTCACTGCATCCTGTCAGCATACCTAGGAACATCACTGATTATTCTATAATGAGTACCTCTTACCTTTTGTGATATGTGCAATATTATTTATAGAAATCAATAATGGAACATGGCTTTTACCCGGATCTGGCTCATTAAGTGGTTAACTTTGGTCATAATGCACATTTTATTGTCTGAGAAGAACAAACCAGACTTTTCTTTTTTTCTTTTTTTAATATCTTCAACATTTTTAACTTGCCTCCAAGAAAAGCTCATCATGCCTCACAAGGTTTGCTCATAGGGTACAACTGTTTTTACATTAGATTAGATTTAGCTCGAGATGGAAAGCTTAGAAAGGTCAGTGGGTGAGATACTCCTGTTTCATAAACTAATCAAACCTGACAACCCCATCAAAAAGGTCCAGGCAACTGCTGACAGATTCTGAAAGAAATTTGACTGTGTGACTGTGTGTATGTGTGTGCAAATTTGTAGATTTACTTCTTCGGTGTGTGCGTTCCTGACTGTGTGGATCTGTACCTGCTCCTCTGGAGTGTCTGTCACTAGCCTCCATCACATTACCATACAGCCGTGACATCTCTGGCAGCCTTCTGAAGCCTCAAATCTGATAAAAACAGAGATAAATCTGATCTCTGATCTTCCTGATGAATATGATAAGACCTGCTCCAGGTTAATGGACCTTGACACCTATCAGGGCCCCGGGAACCGCTGATCCTGGATCAGAGGTGGAAGAGACTGTGGAGGTGGACGGTATTGTTGATGTTTATTTTGGAATTAGTTATCACATAAGGGAGACATAGCATGGAGGCATGAACTTATTACACTT
>JAOWBC010000812.1:12137968-12152826 GCA_028566105.1 Hypoplectrus providencianus | reverse complement strand
CTATCTATCTATCTATCTATCTATCTATCTATCTATCTATCTATCTATCTATCTATCTATCTATCTATCTATCTAGAAAAAGTACTATTCCCTCTCTGATGCACACATTTTCACAAATAATTCATTCCATCTCTGTATTGGTCCAGAATATTTACACTGGAAATCAAATTCTGTTGTTGTTTCTGGTGCAGGCATGAATAAAAACATGAGGGTGATTTTCCAAGGCAGAATAATGTGCCATTGGCGCCTTTTTCTCTGGAGTTCCATTGCCCTAAAATGAGGCCGGTCAGACGGGGAATGATGGCGTTCCATGATGGTATTATACGATCACTACCTACCTGCACGCTTCCTTCACCCTCTCCCGCGCTCCCTCTCTCTGTCGCGGTTTCCCTCCTGCCTCATTTTAGCCTCACCCCAGTGTCCAAATACTAAAACCAGCCATTTTGGATTCGCATCACTGTCATTCCATTATGATGGGAGCATGAAAGCGTGCACGCACATGTGCAGAGATCACACATATGTATGGAGTAATGCACACGCGGCCACACAACGACATTGTTTCACAATGGTAAAATCCCCTGCAAAAAATATCCAACAGTGTGAAATGAGTTTGTGATTGAAAGATATTGTATCTGCTATATGGTGACAGACGTTAAGAGTTACAGCTGTTTTAAATGTCAGTATACAGCACAGCTAGCAGGGAACATGGTATACTGTGACTCCTCAGATCTATTTCAGTAGTGGCCTAATTGGACTGATACTCCACATACAGGAAATACATATGAGTGCACTATAAATATATCCTTTGACTAGACTCCTGGCACCGTAGATGTCATAAATACATATTTTAACCAGTGTTCACTCTCTAAATTATGTGTTGCACTCTCCCTTTGCATGGTGTATGATTGGTCCTGTTGTCCTTGAAATGTGTTAGAATGTCTTTTTTTAGTCTGTAAGCCATCAATATGTCTCAGTGAGCATTCCTCTATTCCTGCACTCTGGCCATAACAGCAGTTTAATTCTTATTCTGTCATTGAATAGGCAGTACATCCGAGCCAGACTGTTCATTTATCCGAGCTGAAGGCTTCTATTGAATGTAACAACGGGTCTACGCAAAGTAGTGTTCATAGCAGGAACTTGATCCTCGGATGATGGCTGTGTTAAGATGGCAGATAGGGAAGGAAATCCTCCCCAGCGGTGCCTTCATCTTTGATATGCAGGCCCTCCTTACATATGGCTCCCTCTATGAATATTTCACACGTTTGTTTATATATATTTACGCACATGTTTTTATTAGGGGGAATTATGTCTTGGAAATGTCAAGGTTAATTTCCTGGTAAGAAGAGAGAGTGAGACATGGGGGCGAGGCCTGCAACGAGGAGAGGAATGTGGAGGATTTTAGTGTGTGTGTGTGCGTGCGTTTCAGAGTGGGTGCATGACTGTGTTAAACAACCACACAAGAGACGACAGTAGCCCATGTAGAAAGGATAGAAATAACTTTATTGTTCACACATCGGTGCAATAGCCATAGGCAGGGTTAACTTTTTTCCACTTCATCTACAATTACTGAATAAAATCGAACCTCTATTGTGTTCTATTAGATAATTTAAATTAAGTAAAAGTTGCTTAACATTTTAATTACTTTTGGAGTAACTCAAAATCATCTTGCTGTGTGTGTAAATTTACAGGCCAAAACACATTCCTGACAATGTCCTGGCTGTGTATTATCTTCAAGTTATATTTCTTAAAATACAGTAACTTTATTCAGAATTCCAACAATTTAAACTGTAATTTAATGGAATTCTTATATTTTGTATTTTGTATGCCCGGGCTTAGAAAGCAGTTTTTCTTTTAGATTCAGAAGGAGAAAAAGAGAATGACAGGGATCAAGACAAGGTAAAGACATGCAGCAGAAAAAAAAATCATCCCATTCTGATCAATTTCAGTTCAGGTTACACATCTGCTAAGAAAGGATAAACAGGCAGGGCAAAGGTAAAACATTTTTATTATATTTGTTTCAACAAGATAATTCAAGTCAAGTAGAAGTAAAAGCATGTTACTCAGAAATGATAATGCAGTTGTTTCAATGAAAAACAAACTCATGAATCAACAAAACTATCCAGACATGAATGTAGTCATCATAACAACTTTTACCACTCTGTGATGAAAGTGAAAGTTAAGACTCCTCCGAACAGAATGAGGGAAGCAAGCAAAAGGTGAGCTGGATGAAATAGTTGGTATTCACTGAAAAACGAAAATATCACTGTACCTTAACATGCACAAACAAAGAATAAAGTGCATGTCTCTGTTTCATTCTGCGCCCCTGCCTTGTCTCTTCCTTCCATCCAATTTACCCTCTTTCTTTCTGTTTGGTGAGACATTTTCTCCTCCGCTACAAAGCCAACGTCATGTTCAGAGCTTTTCTACATAAGTGTTTCATGTCACTCCTTTTCCCCTAAAACACACTTGCCTATTCCGTGTGTTCTTGGTCTTATATTTGGGTTTGAGAGTGGATAGGTAACATTAAAGAGCTATCACTTTCTCTCTCTGTCATTCCCCTTCTTCATACACCATTTGATCTGTAGCCAGATATGGCTTTTAGATGTTGATGCGGACACACACACACACACACACACACACACACACACACACACACACACACACACATGCACACACATGGAATACCTGCATGCAGACACAAGCACCAGCGCAAACACACTGTCTGACTGACAGATAAACTGTTTGAGGGAACACACGTACATGCACACTCAAACATGTGCAAAAACACACCTTTATCTCGCAAGGCTTTTATTTTGTGTATTTCCTCCTAGCCAAACATCAAGAACGAATACCGTCTCACATCAAACAGACAAACAACAATATTACAATCCTCGGTACTCGACAATGCCATTTTCAAATGCCCCATCCTTGACAACTTGTGGAATGGGTTGAAGGAAAGGAGGATTCAAACAAACAGACATGAATACACAACAAATACCACCTACAGCCAATAAAATATGCATGGCAGAGGACGACTCCCTTTAAACTGACTACTGTCAGAATTAATAACATGCACAAAAACAAAATAACAGTGACTGTCTTCCACAGGTGTTTGTCTGGGTGTCTTCATATTCTATTCTATCCATGTTCTATTTTTGCGCTTGTGCATGTAAGTGCTCTCAAGTATTATACAGCTCAATAGTGTGATGTTAAAATGCATGAGAAGCTCAGATTATTTGACAAGTAGCAAGAAAACAACAAGCAGAAGAGAAAATATTTTTTTATTACTTCTCTGTTTTATACAAACTTCCATGACATATTAAATACTTCTTAACTGGGCATCATTTCATCAGAATTATCCCATTTAATATAAAATGTTCTTGTCAAAATTAATGCACTCAGACTTAAAGAATGTGCCCGTCTGAAAAACCTTGATATGTTAGATCCCAATAACTCATCTTTTCTTTTATTCCTGCCTTTGTTCACCCTCTTTCTGATCTGTAATTGAAAAAGCATTCCATTTTTATTTTCCACCGCTATCCAAAGGCTAAATCCAAAACACCAGCCAAGAGGTTAGCCTGGTCACCTGGCACCCACAGGCACTCTCTCTCCCTCTCTCTCTCTCTCTCTCTCTCTCTCTCTCTCTCCCTCTCTCTCTCTCTCTCTCTCTCTCTCTCACACACACACACACACACACACGTACACACACCTGGCTGCTGTGCTTCAATAAACTGTAAATTCCTCCTCTGCGCCCACCGTACCCAAGCTAACCCTTTAAAAGTCACCCGCCTCCACCTTGTAATGCATGAACACACACACACACACGCACACACACACACACACACACATACATACTTACCCACAGTCACACACAACAGACAAGCCCAAACACACAAAAAAACAATGTGGCTTAGTGGATGGTATCAAATTTAGTGGCCACGGGGATCTGGCTGGGGTCGTAAATCTATATCTAACATGTGAGAAAATCTCTACATGAATATCTGGAGACACAGAGGGAGAGTGAGACAGGGAGACAGACGGCGGGACGCAGGGAGAGACAAAGGAAAAAGAAGCAAAGGAAGAGTCTTGTAGGGAGAAGGAGAGACCGACGAACCGGCATCCGTAGGAGACAGAAGTCTGAGGGAGGTATAGAAAGAAATAAACAAATGCAAGACGGTAGAAAAACTGAGTGGGAGAGTGGGCGACAAAGCACAGCGGAGGAGAGAAGGAATAAGTGAGAGAGATAAAGATAAACCGGCAGAGGGAGAAATAGAAAGATAGACGGAGCAAGAGAGTCACAGACGGAGACTATGACAGTGAGAGATATATGGGCGGAGAGACAAACTGAGGGAGAGAAGGAGGGCTGAGAGACAGACAGACAGACAGACAGACAGACAGAGAGCGAGAGAGATACATGACCCCTCTCTCTCTAACAATGGCTCTTCATGTGGTGCCCAGCTTAGCAGGCGAGCCGCTGGAATCAGGAATGTGGAATGTGGGATTTCAGGCTTGGAAGTGATAGCTACTGTCTGTGTGTAATATTTAGGGCCGACACAGGGAGCCTCTGGCACGCCATGAAACACATGGACGCCACCGCTTTCTTTCTGCTGCCAGTCGCTCTGTGTCTCTTGAATGTGCGTGCATACGTATGTATAGAAGTGTTGTGACATTTGTGCACATAGTCAGATGTATGAACAGTATTATGGGAAATTAAAAAAAAATAAATGTGCATGTGTGAGAAAAACATTTTTCTTCTCAGTGAATCGTCCTGTCGTACTGTTGTATTATTTCTGTCAGCTTAATGATAGTTTGTATGACATGTGGTAGAGGAAATATTCCGAACTTTTACTGAAGTAAAAGTAGCAATACCACAGTGTAAAAATACTCTGCAAGGAAAGTGACATTTTGAGTCTAAATATAATTGAAATAATAATTATGCCAAATTGCTCCTGAGTGTTAAATCATTATATACAATTATGTAGGGTTATTGTTTTATTCGTTGATTAAGATAATTAATGCAATTAATTTATGTAAATGATTTTAATACTTTAAATTTATTTCTAATAGTTTACTCTATAAAAATGCATCATATTTCATGTGGGCTTTCTTCTTTGAAAATTATCCACATGCTCAAAATAATTATCAATCAGAAATATATGTAATGTATGTGTAAGTTGTGTTTGCCTCTAAACTGTAATAGTATAGTAGGAAATAGCATGAGATGTTACAGTACCTGCATAAACTCACATTACAGTTCACGACTATTTTATGAATTTATAAGTTTGATACCAAAAAGTTGGGACATTTTCCAGAACAAAATAAAATAGGGATATTTTGTGCTCACACTGATTGGTGTTTGTTTTAGTAAATAAATACAAACACCTCTGAAGTCTACATTTTTTAATCAAAAGAAAACTAATTCTCTTCTTTCTTTTTTCATTTTTATTGTACATGCTGTCTGAATGTTTCTCAGATTCAGGGTTGTGTATCACAGGCCGGTGGAGAAGCCCCAATAAGTGTCCAAACTTCGATCCACAAATAAAAAGTTGAGCAAACAGTTTTAAGGTAAATGTAATCTTCCCGGGCATAAAAAATGAAGTTGCAAGCTTACACACACTGTGTATTGTCATTCTAGGTCTCTCACTCTCCGTCTGCCTCTCACACACGGTGCTAACACACACACTGCTGCTAACACAGGAGACAGTTGTTGCTGGCCGCCCCAATGCCTGTCATGGCTGTTAGGCCAAATCCCATGAATTATGGCTCTTCCAGATGTAAGAGATTTCTAAGCTGCCTCCAACGGCCTGCGGTCTGTGGTGAGAGAGTGAGGGAGAGAGGGGGGGGGGGGCAGAAAGAGAGAGAGAGATTTGGGTTTATGCAGTGTCATCCAAAAATCCATTTTCCTGTCTCTATCCCTCATCTTTATTATCTTTCTGTATTCTATCAGAAGAAAAACTGTCATTACTTCCAATTACCTCTGGACAAAAATATTATTTTACTTATAACACATTTGAAATTTCTCAGGAATATGTGACTTACAGTACGTCTGCGAGGAAGAATGACTACCTTTTACGCTCCCATTTTTAAAAGCGGGCTGGAAATTGGATATTTCTTGGATGAATATATTTTTCCAGCTGAATGGCAGTGTTTGTGTGAAACGAAATCACGACACATTCTACATTTCCCATTTCTATTCATTACCTGTTGGCGATTTTAGGAGCATTGAATGTAAAAATCATGTCATATTTGATGTACCTGTGCTGCATTTAAATATCCTTCATTAATTATCAAACTGATTGATTTTATCAGGACATATTTAGCACCCATCATTGATTTCTTAAAACTACCAGTTGCTGCAGGATTATTGACACACAGATCATTTTGTCTGACCAGTGCATTAGCTTAATTTCCCCATACGCACGTCAACACTTAAAATTCAACCCCCATCGTTCTCTTACTTCGTTTGGTGTGCTCTCACTCTTTCTCTCATTAGTACTTCGTAACCAGACAGTTTATTTGAAATTATGAAAGCATTACACTCTCTGATGTAGCAGTTTAAAAATCAATAGCTGAAACCCTAGCCGCCTCACTTAAGCCCTCTCCTATGGCAAGGGATGTCTCTTTCTCCCTCTCTCTTAAATGGTAATTTCATTTGCAGTCACTAAGACCTCACCGATAATTACCAATGCCCTGAGAGAGAAAGGCGAGTGAAAGAGAGATGGGAGACAGGAGAGGGAAAAAGGAGAGATGGATTAAGAAAGGAGAGTGAATGCCAGTCATTAGAAAAGCTTTCCTCTCTCCCTCCTTTGATCAGAGTTAAGAACACATTGCCTTCGCTCTATCGCTCCCTGACACCAACCTCTGAAAAGAAAAGATGGAGCACGGAGGGGGGAAAAAAAAGGTGAGCGAGGAAGAGACAGAAAAAATGATCCCTGAAGTCTTAAATAGCAGGCCTTAATTTTGACATTGAACCCTCTCTGTTCTTGGGTTACACCGGGGCCGTCCATTTTCAGAGAGCTCCACCATCCATTTTTTTTCTCCCCCTCCCGTCTTCATCTCTCAAATGAACTAATCAGAAAGAGGAATATGAAGTGTCCTGCAGGATCCATTTCTCTAGAAGCATATGGCAATGATTGATGGGGGACAACTTTGACTTTCTCAGGTCATCCTCCTCGCACACATCTGGGAGCATGCAATAATTCTCTTAATTTTAGACCCCGTCTCTTCCTTCTGCTCCTTCCTTTTCTCTCCTTTTTCAAAGAACTTCAATTTCACTTCGGCAGAAAAAAAGGAGCCTCCACTCAGCCTATCCCTCCTCTTTCTCTCTCTCAAGGCTAACACAACCAGTCATTTTGGCTGAAATAAAGGTACCGTAGTGGTTGCCAGATGTTTATAAGGACTGTTGGGGCAATCCCCTTGTTTTTTATGGCTCCCATGATTTCTCTTTTTTTCTTCAAAAAGCCTTAAGAACCACTTATGTCATATAGCTACGGTAACTGGATTTACCATATGTGTAATGCTAGTTGATATTTCATCATGACAAATACTGTAAAAGAGCCACAAGGAATATGAGTTACCTGTGTTTATTGCTGAACGGATTTCAGTCTGAAGGCAGCGTATTTTACAAAAATCCCTAGATTTATGCACATCCAGTTCAGACGAAAAGGGAAAATATATTGTTTTGGTTGCGATTGCCCCATTCATTCAGAAGGAAATGAAATATAAAGAAACTTAAAAGTAAAAAAGAAATAATACGTATTGCTATTTAAAGTCATTTGAAATTCCTACATGCTTTAACTTTTCAGTGTGTGTGCATGAGAGAGAGGGGAAGAGAGAGAGAGACAACCATCTCAAACCTCCCCGACAGCGACTGGGCCTTGTTAGCTGTGCATTGAAATCATCTTTGACTCCGGGTTTACAATAACAGAGAGGAACTTCGACCACTAAATGCTTTCGGGAAACCCGCCCGTCCTCCTTCTGCCATGTGATGATCCCACCTCTGAAATATTCAGCACCATTAACATTCCGATGGGTATCATCCCCTTTCAGACACAATTCGCTCTGCTCTTCAGACCTGTGGGCCAAGGCAGGGAGAGGCCCGGAGCAGATGCTATCTGTTCTCATTCTTCACAAGATCTCTCCTCCTCAGAAACGCACACTTATGACTGTTATGTTTGGTGCAGAGGAAACGCTACACTGACAAGTGACAGGATCTTGTTTTTAAACTAAAAATAAATATATTAAATAGCATTTAATAAGCAATAATTGTAAAAGAATTTGATTTCTTTTCAACGTAGATGCTGAAAAATTTGCTTCAATTAACAACCAAATCAAGGAGATTAACGTTTAATTTAATTTCTTGTCGTTTAATTGTATTGTTCTCCAGCTTGTTTCAGCTAACTTAATTTATCTACCCTGATAGTGTTCTGTTATCTTTAGATACTCTACCATTAAAAACTTCCATCAGTGTTATCGGCCTATAAAGCTGAAATATGTTTGGTCTTAATTGCTAATGAGATTACCATGTGGCTAAATTGTTTTGCCAATCAAATCTTGTGTTCTCTCTGATACTTACAGCTGCTTTCATGTTGTCAAGGCTCACAGTTGAACTGCCCACAATTAGCTATGTGTGTGTGTGTGTGTGTGTGTCTACGTGTGTGTGTCTCTACGTGTGTGTATCTCTAATCACGTGTGATCATGCGAGAGACGGAGCACTACACTTTAAGCACAATTAGCCAGGCATTTAGGCATCTTAATTGGTGACATTCGATCTCAGGCTCTCACTGATGAACCACTTAGCAGCAGACTTATGGATTAGCAACCATCACATCTCTCCCTTCTCAGATGTAACTAACAGGTCAGGAATTAGTGCTCTTAACGCTGCCTTACAAATGAAGACAGCAGTATTGACTAGCATGGAAAAGTACTTTATCTTCCAGTTTGCTCTTGCTAAATCCAGTCTTCCTCCTGTCCTCTCTTCTTATCGTCTGACGTCACGTGTTTTCTTTTCTTATCAACTGAAAGCACGCTTTTGTTTAAATTATGCTCTCTCGCTGACTTTTTTTTTTAACCCGCCATGTTGGCAGCAGGCCACTCACATTTGGCCGTGACAGGATTTGTCGTTTTGTTGTCATGACGCTGAAGCTGTCTCAGTTGTCTGGGCAACATGCGCTCGGGCTCATGGGAGCCTCATAAATGTCATGTATCGACGGAACCGCTCTGAAGAGCAGGAAGTCCTTGCCAAAAAGAAGATAGATAGAGCGCCACTGGTGTTGGGGATGCCATGTTGCATTAAATCATGTTTGCGCGTTAATCCAGACGTACATGTGCACAGATGTGCATGCAACCATGCATACAAATACACTGACACTTGCCAACATTTGTGCTTGTAAACAGGCAGGTGTGCATGCAGTGATCACCAACAAAACATACACAGATATTCCAGATGTGTGAACAGACTCTTCATCCTCTACCCCTTATTCTTGCCCTCCCCATTCAAGGTAAGCCCCGTTCACGGAGCCGATTCAGCAGCATCCACCCCGCCCTCTGTAGGTGTGTCACATTTTCGCCACACTTTCCCCTCCCCAGGTCACTGTCATGTGCTTGGACCTACTGAGCAGAGAGGCTTTAAACAGGAGAGACAGCACTTGTCCGTTAGATTAGCGTGTCCCCGACGTCACATGCCTTCGCTTGCACACGTCACCACTTGTCTGGAAGTGCCTGTCGAGGCTCATTAGAAAAAGCCAAGATTTAAGGTACAGAGAAATTTTGTCAAAAGGTAGACAAAAATCTCTGGGATGCATGTAATGTGTTTTTTTTTTCTGGATGTGGGAACATGTTTGATTTTATTTGATGTTGTGTATGGCATAAAATAAGTTTTGATTTATTTTCTTTCTTATTCATATAAATGCCTTTTCATTTTTTTTTTCTCACATCAGAAATAAATATTTCTGACCCCACGTCATTATTATTCAACACAAAACACATATTCTAACCAACAAAGCATCTGCAGGCCGAGGCGAGGGCCAGTCGGCATTTCAAACGCCCCTGAGATTCCAGATATTCTAATACCGTGGGACCTCCTCTCATATTTATTGTGGGAATCAGAATTTATGATGAGTAAATTGGGCTTCTTCATCTGTGTGCCGGGGGGGTTGCAACATGCGGCCGAGATGGCTTGACTTATTGATTACAGGGAGCAGTATGCCCCATTTCAAAGGGAAGGAGAGCCCCCGCCACGCAACTTCTGAGAATTAATTTGCCCGGCATGGGCCTTCATGAGAAACACATGTCCGTACACACACAGAGAAACGCAAGCATAGACACAAACAGGCACACAAAAACCAAAGCCTCCAGGTAAAAGAATCACACACACCAAAAAAAATGCATGCATGCAGCCCCCCTCCACCGTCCACCCTCCCTCCCCGACACACATACACACATACATGAGACCAATTTTTGCAGTGCTCCAGGTGACAAGACAAGGCCATTCTGTTGTAACCAAAGATTGTGATCATATTTGCCAGCATGGGCATAAAGACAGGCCGAGGCATCTCAAACATTTTTCTTACTTTAAAAAAAACCTACCTACCTAGATAGATTTTTATACATCATCAACATAAAAACAACAGTTAAGTTGAAGCTAATGGGTGGTATTCATCTAAGCTACAGTTATTTCTAACTTTCATATCTGAAACCCTTTATTCAATTCCCTATTTTAAAATCAGGCTGTTTTTTTTCAGGGCAATATCAAACTAAATCAAAAAATACAAACCTTGTAACTGAAAAGTGTTTAAAAAATATGTTTGGCCTTTTCACCTTTCACATAAAGTGGCATCCAGTGACACTGTAACTGTACTGGAAGAAAATGCGACTCCGACACGGTCCCATCCAAAGCGTTTCTCCAGATCGAGCCACAGCTGAACTATCAGTGGTTCATCCCTGGCATTGTCCACTGGATCACCCTCTGCACTCAGACACCAGCTCCTATTTCACCAGCAGCACCCGCGCTAATTTATCATCATGGTCATGACAGACAACACATCTGTGTGTGAATGGATTGAGTGAGGACAGAGGGAAGTGAAGGAGAGACAGCGTGGGGAGAGGAGGGGGTAGAGAGTGGGAAGAGTAGGAGGAAATATGGTAGCAAGGAGGATTTGGATCGCACAATCGGCGAGGCTTTTTAAGGGTCATATTTTGTTTGAAGGGCCCCATCCTACCCTTCGCTCGACCTCTCTCTATCCCTCGTGCCTCCTCCCTCATAACACGCTGTCAGCTAACCCCCTCGGCAACTGGACAGCTCATTGTCTTGGGCTATCTTATATTACAGCCCATATACTGCAGGTGTGATATGGAAAAGCATTAAAGAGCTTAAGGAGTGAATTGAGAATGTGGACCTGCAGAGGTTTACGTTGCCATATAAAAAAAATATAAAACTGTGACTCCGCAAGCTACGAAAGGGCAAGTCCATAACGACCGGCTTCTTGATGCCGTCCCCGTATAAAATATTCTTTAAAAAATATTTATTATTTATTTATAATGCATTGTTGGTTGACTGACGGGGTGTTTGTCAGCGTGGCCGAGCCGAGCTTACGTTTTAGAGACGAGCCTGATGGGCAGATAGGTGGGAATACGGATGGACAGCAGATGGGGAAACACACTTTTACACACATGTGCATGCTCATATTCATACAGTATTTGTGTGTGGTTGAGCGTACATGCATGCATACATGTCGAGACAGCAGGTGTGCGCATACACACGTTTTCATGTGTGTGTTCAAGCAAGCATATCTGTTTACTTTTGCTCCCCAAAAACCCACTCACATTTGAATGCAGGAGACAGGACACATCTCCCTGCTCTGTGAGGCGCTAGACAGCTCAGTCAGAATATTTTAGAGTACACACACACACACACACACTCACACACACATATGCCTCCCTGGGGTACCCCATATGCGGCGCCTGGGGAGTGCAAAATGGAACTTTTTAAAAGCCAAAAACACTTCTCCTGAACAAACTAGTCTCGCTTAATAATACCACACCCGTGTTTCTCTCTCCTCTTTCGCGACAGGCCGTCATTATCTACAAGGAGTGGGTGTTTCGGCTGCTTTTTAGGGAAAGGTCGTGGTTGTTGTTTTGGTGTCTGAAAGCCTTGCTACATGACATGGCAAATAGACTATAAACTATTTGGAATCTATGCATCAACAAATAGATTTTGGTATTGAAATAAAAAAATGAAATGAAATTGGGGATTTTATGTGAAGGTACAGCGCCTTGCAAACTTCTGAGACATATGAATGATTGAATTGCTTATTTTGGACCTGCAGCACATGCTGCAATATTTTGATGTGCGTTACATTTAGGAATCAAGAAAATCTATGTTGTTGAGCTTATTTTTATTTATATATATAAACCACAGGAAAGGAGCTAGGGCCCTTTTTCTTCAGTTGAGGTAAATGAACTTATGTACACACAGACTCACAAAAACAAACACACGCAGACTCCAGGCACACAACCAGTATGTATACAGACAAACACACATGCACCTTCTGCTCTTATGAAGATAAATATGGCAAGGGGTAGATTTTCACCCGCACCCACTGAATGGGACACACACATTCATCTTTGCTGTATTTGGTGTTTTGGGGTGTGTGTGTGTGTGTGTGTGCCTGTGCAGGGGGGGACGCATATTGGGGATACAGCAACAAGGGTGTGTGCACCTCACTGCTTTTTCAATGTATGGAAATGTATGTGCATTTTTAAAGTAGGGGGGCTAAATTTATTTCTCTTCCCCACATGTACCCTTCGCCCCTTCCCCTCTCTCCACACCTCATTCCCGAAGCTGATAGACCTATGGATGCATGATAGATGGAGAGAGAGGGAGAGGGAGAGAGATGGAGGGGGTCTCTGCATGGATGCATACATGCATGCATGGATGTATATACACCCCAACCCCACCCCTTTTCTCTCAAACACACGCTATAAAGTCACTAACACACACACATGCATACACACCTCTGAATGCAGGATTCATGCGCATACCAAACGTAATCCATAGTTTTACATAATGGGGAGGAGGAAAGAGGGGCGGCGAGCCGGCTCCTGTAGCTGGGTGATAAAGATAATATGAATCATCTGACTCTTTCTCTTTCTCTGTGTATGTATACACATTCACCTAGGGAGATGCTGATATGCTATAGGGGAATATAATGAGATATGGAGAAGGTCCCCCCTGATCGTCAAGAACACATGTGGGTCATATGTGTGCTTTGTGCAATTTTCACAATGTATAAGGATTATGCTTCACGGTATGCAGAGATTTAAGGAAATTGCTCCAAGTGCAAGTCACATGTGTGCAGAATGCCAAAGCTATTGCACTATTTGCACGTATTGCATAAACGCAATCGCATTGGGAGCGCACAACTGAGTGCACTGTTTTGATATGCAGTTGATGGATTTTCTGCACGTTTGTATAATAGTATGTATATACTGGGAGACTGGAGTTTGTTTGTCGCTGGAATTAATTAAGCAAAAAGTATGCAACACACTCTACATACAAACAAAAAGAAAAAGTCACTGTTAATTATTCAGAGAAAGTTAATTTTTCTGAATATAATTAAAGGCATTTAACCATCAGGGACAGAGTGAGATCAAAGATGTATATTTGATGTCATGCAGATAGCATTTTTAAATTAGCAAACCCTCTTAACTTTATAATTATCTTTGGTGTGAGAACTGAGGCAGGAAGTTCTTTTGTGTTAATTCTGGGGCTGAAATAGTCTCCTAAGAATTAGATGAAAATTAATTAGAAATAATTGCAGATAGACATGCAGATTGCATTTACAATGCAAATAAATCTTAGCAGAGCAGAACTAAAGTTTCTTTTTGCCAGTGTTTTTCTGCAATAACAGTAAAAATATAAGAGCGCTGTTTTTATTCAAATACAAACTTGACATGACATTTTTAAGTTATTTAAAGAAATTAATAATAGATTTTAAGCTTATAAGGTACTGTTTAAATTAAGCAATTTATTCCTTTACCTTAATTTCATCACGCAACATGACAGTAAGGTTTTTTATTTCTGGAAAAGAATTCATGTTTTTAGATGTGTGTGTCACAGCCGCTCTCTCCCCCCCATCTCCCCATGTTACTGCTGGAGCTGACACACATAGTAATGTCCAGATATATCAAGAAAGAGAAATAGAAAGAGGGAGTGAGATAGGGTGTGGTGTGTGTGTGTGTGTGTATGCGTGCGTGCATGCATGGGTGAGTAAGTGCGTGCATGAGCGTGTTGTGAGAGAGAGAGAGTGGGAGGGAGAAAGGTTGAATTCTATCTCCAACTATCAGTGGCCCCACGGAAAAATAGAATTGTTTCCTCCATATTAGGAATCAAAGCTAAGCCCGGTGTTATTGTGTCCACCATTTTGACTGCAGCCGACAGACCTTGAGGAAGCAGGTGCACCGGGATGAGTGTGTAGGTGTCAGTACATTTTTATTTATTAATTTTCCTTTTTTTGAATTTTGCAGGTCAAAATGCATGCTTCTGTGGATTCAATTGTTGAATATTTACGTGTGCGTTTGTGTTCATATATAGTATATATCCTTGGACTTTCAGGTGGTGAATATGGGTGAGTGTGACCATGTGTGTGCCTGGTGCATAAGCATGTATGCCTGCAGGTGTCCATGCCTTGTGCATTTATAGTCCCAGGGAACTGTTGACCTGACCCGACGCCCCCCACATGGTCACACTGTGTGTTTCTGGAGGACCCTTGAACTTGACCATGGTGGGAGAGGGATGACGTGGTTGGAGCTGAGGCTTAAAACAAACCTCTCTGATGGACAACAAAGACAACGGGGGC
>JAOWBC010000812.1:12122258-12137868 GCA_028566105.1 Hypoplectrus providencianus | reverse complement strand
GTGCCGGCTTGGGTTGGGGGGTGCATAAAGGTGGAGACTGAAGGGGGAAGGTCCCCAGGGTGCATGTGTGTTTGCGCTGTTGTGTCCATATGTAGTTGATCAGGTCCAAGAAATCCCCTCCTTCATTCACTCATCCTTTCATTTGCTCATTTTACAGATTCACTTTCACTATGCTGGACAATTGAAAATCACATATTCTATCAACCTTAATTATTTTTCACAATTAATACCACTTTATGACCTAGTTCACCTCATCAACAGAATTGTTAATACAAACATACTGTATGTACTGTTCGTCATATATATTTATATTTTCTATAGTTTTCTGATTGTGATGTTGAAAAACAATATGTCAAAACTGCTAAATTTACCTAATTTTGACAATGCTTTACATTCTCATCCTTGTGAGAGGAAGTTGGAGCCAAACAGGCAGGAACAAGTATACACAAATATAGTTCATACCATGTGGTTATTTCATATAGACTAATTATTTATTTAGAATTACTAATGTTCTATATTGTAATATATATTATCAAAATATTGCTTGTGTCTCTGCATTGTCTTCATAAATGTGGCTGAAATTGTTTGGATCATAATTAAGATCAAAGCTCGACATAAACATGATGCAGGAAACGAAGCAAAGAGAATCCCTGGAGGTGTTTAAATAAGACATATTTATGGTTTTATAAACAACTAAAATAGGAGTAAAACACAACTTAATTATTAAACTAAATACTAAAAAGAAATGAGTCAGTAGATTGTGAACAGGTGTTTGTGTGAATGTGTGTGTGAGAGACCAATTTACCAAATAGATGTGGTCAAGATGAGTTTAAATAAGAAGCTGCAGGAGAAGATGAAAGGAGTCAAACATAAGGGAGAGAGATGGAGAGGAAGAAGAGAGCAGGAGGAGGATGGAGAACAGGTGGGGGGATGGAGGGGGTTGAAAGAGGTCAGGGAGCATAGCATCTTTTGGCGAGGAAAATGAATGTGCGTGTGTGCATGTGTGTGTCTTCCTAATTGTGAGAAGAAGGTGAGGGGTGAGGTCTAGGCACGCTTCTCGCAAAAACACCAGATAGAGATGGACAGTCAGAGGCAGCGCAGTGCTGTGTGTGTGTGTGTGTGTGTGTGTGTGCATGAGCACATGTGTATGCATGTGCGTCTGCCTACTTGTGTATGTGCGTGCGCGCGCCCACGAGTGTGTGTTTTAATAGCCACAGTCAGAGAGCCTCTGTCAGACGGTCAGCTAATTGGCCATCTTACAAGTACAGAGGAGGCTGCTCGCAAATTGGCAAAAAGGGCAACCGGCTTCAATCTGATACCAAACTCCTTTCTGTCACGATGCTGTCCATTAGACAACAGCTTAAGTCAGGGAAATGGAACAAAAATAAAGAAAAACAGAATACAAAACAGGGGGAAAATAGTGGCGTAATTGTGCTTTGGAGACTTGTGTTGTTGCGCTTGACCCGTGTGTAGCGAGACAACGGGGATCATGCCAGATTTAGCGTAAATAAAAATTTGGGGGAAACGTTGTCAACACATTGGGCTGCTGTATTTTTATATTTGTGTGTGTGTGTGTATGTGTGTATGCATGTGTGTTTCCCTGTTGCAGAAGCCTCATGTATTTTAATCCATGTAAAGTCCCAACTGGGTTCCAATTAGGAACAGGTTTCCTAACGCCCTGAGGGGAAACTGATAATTATGCTGTTGACTGTGTTTTTGACTTACAGTGTTTGTGTGTGTGTGTGTCTGTGTGTGTGTGTTTCAGAGGGACTTAACACAGTGTTTGATATTCTTTTTTTTTTTTTTATCTTTGTTATGTTTACAGTGCTGACGTTGTTAGTTGTATCAAATGATTCTTCATAATTAGACACGATACAGAGATTCAAATCCTCTTATCTTAGTTGTTTAACATGAGTGCCGAGCCGAACACACACACTTTTATATCTCGTTGGGCGCTGAATCTAAGCTTGAAGGCACAACAGGCGAATGTAGTTAAGTATAGTTGTTTCTGAATATTTTGTGGCCTTGTCTATTAAGCATATGTTTGAGTGCTTGTTTGTGTGTGTAGTTTAGAGGGACTGTGCAGTGGGTGGGAGCTCGTTCTTCTTCATCTTTCTGTAATGTTTACCCAGCTGATGGTGTTAGCTGTTCCAAATGATTCTTCATAATTGGGCATGATGCAGAGATTCAAATCCTCTTATCTCAGTTGTTTACACACTGCTTTAGGTATAAAAATCCAAGCATGAAGGAACAGCAGCCATACTGATGCAATAAATAAATATGGATACAGTATCGGGGAATCTGTGTGTGAGTGGTGTTTGGAGTGAGACAGGTAGCTGTGCCCTAATGCTCTTAAACTCCCCGCCCGCCATCTAACCTTGAAAAGAGAGAGTGACGCTGATGTAGTGGACAGCGCACCTCTCACATCTAAACCTAAATGTTGAAAAATGTCCCCTCAGATAAAATGGATGACCCGGCTGTGGAACCCATCGGTATAAATACATTGTTTTGCAAGGCTGAGCCGACAAGAAAGCCAAGAAAATGTTGAATTTTTCTCTGTATGGTTTTCTGCTATTTGAAAAGGCTTGCCATAGCGGCAGAAAAAGCAGCCCTGTGTTTATTTTCAGCACTGCAGTGTTTTGGGGATGCTAAGGCCCTGCTTACTGTGTATTCATGAACTCTTATTGTGGTTGCAAGTATTTCCATATCATGTCAGTGCAAAAAAAAAAAAACGCCTCACAGAGGGGAATTGAATATGAGATATTTACAGCGTTTTTCTTAATCCGTACAGATGGACATGCTGGGGTCTGTACGTATCGCTGTAAACTGTTGTAGACTTATTCATATCAGACGAGATTCTGGGAGGGGGTATGGGGTTAAAAATCCAACTCCAATTTACAAATCTGAGATAATTTTCACAGTCCCCTCTGAAGATTTTTACATGGAAATGAAGGGAGTGGAGGGTTGAGGGGGGCACAAGGAATCTTTTGAGACTGCAAAACAGCATAATTGTTTTGCTATCCAGCCGGGTGTTATACTACACATAATATATGGTTATTTCATACAGCCCCCAGACTGCCAAGATGTTTTCAATTTGGCACAGCCCTGCGATCATGATATCACAGAGAAAAGAGAGAGAGGGAGAGCTTCCAGTCTGGGATGGCCAGAGCAGTGAGAGGGCGATCATTTTGCCAAACTCAAAGGCTTTTTTCCCCCCGTCTCTCTCTCTCTCTCTCTCTCTCTCTCTGGGACGAATAATTCCACAGTTGCTGAGGCACTGAAAAAGCAATCTGCGGAATACCCCAGGGTCATGTCTGTGGCCGGATGATTTGTGTGAAATGTCATACATTAAATATAAGTTTAACATTCAGCCCGGTACACTGTAAAACTGCCCTGTCGTTGCCACAGTCTGCCATTTCCCTCTGTGCAGGGAGGGTTCGGGTTCAGGAAAGCGGTCACAAAGGAGTTGGACACACAAATACACACACACACACAGATACACACCACCCCCTGTGTCTGCCCAATCTTAGAGGGAGTAGGAGGGAAGGGGGTGCGGACGACGGGGAGTTGTGAGGCCATTCGATCCACAGCTGCATTTCATTTACGAATGCGAGAGCACTAACTTTTTTCTTGAAAAATATATCTATATAATTTTTTTTTTCTTTCAATTTCATCTTGTATTTTTCCCAGGGAGCTTTTTTGGCGAGACAGGCATTGAGAAAAAAAAAGTGAGGGGGAAAAGGGAGGTAGGGGAAAGGTAAGACAGACAGATGGACAGAGAGACGGACAGTTTGTCTAGAGGCAGGTGTTGAATTCGCGTCCAGCCTGAGATGAGAAAGTAAGAGAGGAGGTGAGGAAGGAAAAAAGGGTTGTAACTAATTCATAAAGTTTCAGGAAAATAGCAGCCGCTGAGAGGAAGAGAGAGAGGAGAAGCAAGAGAGACAGAGGAAAAAGGTGTCTCCAGGGACTTCAGTGAAGCAGTCATCCCAGAGAGAGAGAGGGGAGATTCTGTCCATCCTAGCAGATGAGAAAGAAATGACAGAGAGGGTACAAAGGATGTCATCCGCCAGATGGACAACTGATGAGTTTTCTCCCTTTTCTCTTTGTCTTTCAATGTTTTTTTTTTCCTCATGGCTTGTTTGTTTGTGCTCAGTCTGAGCCTCTGGAAAGTTTCTGTCTGAATGACTACAATAAGATCATGTGTTTGATATGTAAAAGCGGAAACGTTGTGGATATTGCAGAAATGTGAAATTCATTGAAGATGGCCAACTTTGGTGATGATCAAAGGGCAAGCACTGGATGTTTGGAGTACAGAAAGTATAAAACACTATATCTGCCCTGATTAAGATGTGCCAGACCCACTTGATATTGTTCATGAATGTAATTACGTACCTCTGTGCTTTTTCAAAAATATTCTTATCTTCTTGGCACAGTTCAATTTACTTTTCGCCTTGTGGTGTTTGACAACATTTGCATCTAAAAAAATCCATGCAGCCTTTCTACAAATTCTGCTTATTATTGCCATGAAAGAGCTTACCACCAGATTTATCAATTTCACCTTGAAGGTGTTGTACTCGCCAGTGCATTTGTAAGCAAGTCGGAACTCTTTGAAGACAAACACAGTATCGTACAATCTGCGGCCCCCCCTTTCCCACCCTTCTCCTCCCTTTCCACTCCCCACTTCAAAGCAGAAAGGCTTAGATGAAGGTTTGGAAAGAAATGGAAAACAAATTGTTCATTTGTATCTGGGAGGAGACCAGACACTTGAGCAAATTCTCCCTGCATTCTCTCTTTACACGCGCTGCAGTGAAGTTATTTTAAGGTGGGGTGCGGGAGAGCCAGGAAGAGGTGAGGCCCGGGCGATCGCTGTTTGAAAGCCTCAGACGGGCAATCAAATGTGTAAATGAGAGCGGAGTTGGTCAATGATCACCTTCAGGTTAATCTGCAGAGATACTTAATGTGTACAACTGAAAAAGAATTTCCTGCACTGCCCTGTAGAAGAATGGAGAATTGATGCATTCACACTGTGGTAAAAACAAAACAAAAAAAATGAATTGAGAATTGTTAAATAGAAAAACTCAATGCAGTATTCACTTTTTAAAATAGTAATTGTATGTATTAAAGCAGATTTGATTAAATAGTCTGCATTTATCTTAATCATTCATATGAGTCTTATAATAATAAACTGAAAACGAGTGTACCCAAAGGAGTCAAAAGATATAACAATGAAACATTTGAAAATATTGAAGTATAGAAGCTTTAAAAAAAAAAAGAAAAAAAAAGCAATAAATTAATATGATTTGTGTGAATAAAACACTGAGGACTGAGTACTTAATCCCAAAGAATTAAAGGAAGAAAAATCCTATTTTTTGTATCCAAAACGTTTCTTTTCATATTTAGACCTCAAAAGAGGAGTATATTTTTTTATTTTATCAAAGTTTAAAATTGTGTAGTCATGAAAACCTTACAATAAGCTGTTGTAGTCCAAAGCTTATTAGGCTTACATATAGATACATAAAACAACAAAGAGTGCACTCTTATTTAACACTTGTGAGAGAGCCATCTCCATGTATTATAGAAAAATATAATTTAGCTTTGATCAGGAATGAAATTCTGCTATTTCATTGACATAATAAAGGCATTTTCATGTCGACAGGCAGGCCCGACTTCCCTGGAGTTAAATATATCCCCTGTAGGAAAGAGAAGCATGGAGATAACATGTAAATCACTGTGCTTTACTCTTAAAGGTGATGCCCAAACCCCAAATTCAAACAATCTAAAAGATAGAGAAGAAACTACTGCTCGCTTAAAGTCACCTCTGCACCAATTTATCGTGTCAGTGTTTGATTGATGAGATGAAGGACCATGTGGCCCAACAAAATTGTAACTGCCACTTCTTAGTGATAGCGGCCTCCATTCAAGCACCAGTGCAGGGTATCTGGGGAATTTCAACCCATGTGATTGGTGGTGGTTCAAACTGGGATTGAAAACCTGAGTCAGTGCCATACTGTAGGCCAGTTTGTTTGACAGCATCTATGCATTCAGTGCTTCCCCATCCACATTGTATATGGCCGAGGATGAGGGACTCCATACCATAAGGGTATATCACAGTAATTCATATATGTTTTGAGCTTGAGGCCTGTGATAAGGAGAAATGGGTTGATGGGAGAAGGCCAGACTGCAGCTCCTTGGCCATTATCCACAGGCAGGCAAATCAAGCCAGCAAATCAGGAACAATGGAGCCCTCAAAGAGCAGAGTGGGGATCAAAGCAGCGCTAACTGGCCATTGCAATCCAATTGAAATGTTCACTTTGCATCTCTCCAAAGGTAATGGATGTGGAGAGTGGGAGGTGAAAAGAAAGGGCTGCCCGCTCGCATTTGACGTAAAATTATGGAAGGTAAGAAGAGAAAAAAGGAGAAAAAAATGCACGTGACAGCCCTGGCCTTCTCAAGTCATCTACTGTAGAAGCTTCATAATGTCCCTTGGTTATTTTGACTTTGAATTTGCGAAGACCCATTTTTTCACTCCCTTTTTTCCCTTCCTTTGAACCTTCCAATGGTAACATTATGATGATATATGAGATGCTATACTATGGCCCTTGTGCATGTGGAGTAGGATTGAGGCAGGCTATTTCTTAAAGTGTCCTCTCGCTCTCTCTCTCTCAGTCATTCTCTCTGTCCCTCTATCTGTCTCTCCCTCTCCTCCTCTCTTTGTCTCCCCCATCACTTTCTCCCTCCATCTCCCTATCTCTCAATTTGAATGTGTTGATCACCTGGGGAGATGCTGCATTAATGCTGACGCCCAGTAAAAAGCAGAATCTCCTCTTTATTTATCTGCACTAAAATTCCTCCCAATCTTTCCAGCACATTTCACTCAATCACGCAACTCAGGCCATTCCATTAGCCACACAGGGGCGTTTTACCTCATTGAGCACAACACGCCCCGCACTTCTATGAATATAGATTCCCCTAAATTATGTATAATGGGAGTGCTCAGATTTTAGCATTTTTACTAAGAGGGTTTGAGGGTGTATGAGTTGTTTCTGCTGCTTTTTAAGTGCATCTTGAAATTCACCATGTCTGCAAGAGACCGAGGATGGTGTATTTGCCTCCTTGAGTGTGTGGATCGTAAATGGAGTAGTGCGGATATGTATGAACATCTAAAGTTGTCAATAGGTCAAAGCAAGGTTTTCCGAGTGTATGTTTGTGTATGTGGGATGAAAGGTTAAACATAGATTTACAGATTTCAGATGACACTCCTTGCACCTTCTGAAAAATCTGGATTTTCCAAACAATTCCTCTGAGGCACATAGATAGTGATACGGCTACACCTTTTTGCTGCTCTATTAATACCTCAGTCGCCCAAGTTGGACCTGTCTTACAGGCAACTGCAAGGTCTTAGACTAGGAAGTGTGAATTTGATCTCTTGTTGTGCTGAACATTTTCTGTTCCCAGTGTTAGCCGTGTGACTAATTGGACGGTAAGTAATTTTAATTCACATGTTGGCAGTTGGTGTCCATGTTGCTCAGCGGGTGGGAGGGACACAGCCGAGCAATATCAACAAACAGACCAGCAATTCTATAATCAGAACAAAATCAACATCCTCATTACTGACTCCAAGCTGCTGCCGACATCAAAACGAGCTTCAAAACTCTTTCCCCTTGTTTTCAGGGAGTGATTATGTTTAGTGTCAGGCCAGACATATCAAGTTTTGTTTTGCACACAGGCATGTTCACCAGAATACTAACAACCTATCGGGGGGAAAAAAGTCAGAGATGTTGTAATCTGATTCAAATTTGCCTGTTTATTCATACAGTACTGGATTAAGCTTCGATTTTTTTTCTTTCTTAAGTACAAACATACCAATCACCAATATTTAGCAACGGTTACAGGTATGGGAAGTAAAACTGTTAACATGTCGTGTGATATTTCAGATTGTGCCTGTGCTCTTTTCATCAGCTGTTCTGTTTGTTTCTCATTCCAAAATGAGTGATAGAAGAAATTTTGTAAGGATAACACTAAATAAAGAAAATCTGTCTTCAGCCATGGCTATTTTCGACAAAGAGAAAACTAACAGTAGATGGAAGGAACTCATCAATATGAACTTAAAAAAAATGTTTTGTCCTTATATCCAAAAACAGCCAGAACAGGAACTATTTTTCCAATGTCCACTTTTAACGGCTGGAACATTGTGCAGTTTGTTTGTCCGTCTTTAACTTTTGGATACTTGGCAAACTGTGATTACATAGCTGCGTACCAACAGCAATTATGTAGTGTACTCAGTGCCCTTTGACCTCTCCCTGTCTGTTTTACCACTCAGACACACTGAGTTTGGACGCTCTAGGTATTTGTAGCCTACCTGTGGTTTGTCTCCTTTTACACTGTCAAAATAATAGTGTGGAAGTGTGTAAATGCACGGTTTACTGGTTTCCAAATGTGGGTACATGGCATCAGGGGGTGCGTTTGCTGTTGTTAGGGGTGTGAGATTATGGAGCAGCTAATTAATTACACTAAATATAAATTCTAATTTCATTAACATAATGTGTCATCTGTAACATTTAAACACTACATCCAAGAGTGAAAACTTATTAGCAGATGAGTATAGACACTTACACAGGGAGCTAAAAGTAATGTATAAATGGTTAAAATAAATTGCTAAAATACTTACTAAACAGTTCAAATTATTATTTAAAGGTAAGGAAAAATAGTTAAAATAGTTAGCTAAAAGTAATGGATACATCCCTGTAATTGTTGTATAAAAATATATCCAAACATTTCAAAGCATTAGCTAAAAGGTCATGGGTAAATGGTAGGAATAACTTGTTAGAAATGCTAAACAATACAAATTGTTTCGTGATTGTTAGGTAAGAATACTGACGATCCACATTTGAAATGATTTTCTAAAAGTCATGGTTGAAATATGAAAGAAATGGCTAAAATAGTTGGCTAAAAATTGTTGTCCAAACATTTTTAAAAATTAGCTTAAAGTTTTGCATAAATGGCTAAAACATTTAGCTTCACTATAAGTAGTAAGATTAGTAAAACTCTCCAAATAAAACGAAATATTGACTGATTTGTGAAATGAATGTGATCCACCGCTTGCATTGGGAATTGATGAAGGGGTACATGAGTTCATCAAAGGACTGTGGGTGTAACTCAGACAAAAAGACATTGGGTTCCATTGTTCTAAGTTCGAGCCTTTATGTAGTCCGGCAGCAACAGTAGCTATTAATGCTTAAACCATTGTGGTCCAACTCTTCCAGCTGCAAATGAAACCACACTGCCAACTACCCTGATTAGGCTGAGTACAGATCTGACCAACCACCAGAGATGGATCAGAACCGGACCCCATGCAGCTTGGCCACACATGGCAGCATTCACTCAACTGTCCTATATGATCACAGCATATAATAAATTCTATAATATCACATGACTGTGCATTTTATTTGCCTGCGGCTAATCTTGGCAGAAACCAGCAGAAAGTAAAGGCCGGTAGGTTGAAGGTTTCCAAGGCCTGCATGTTTCATGAACATTGCACCCATGACACCTATTGAAATTATGCTGTGGAAATTTAAATATATGTTGGGATCTCTTTTTTAGAAATTATTCTTGGTCGTAGAGGATACGGCGGCAGTATGCAGACGAGTGCCTGAGAGGCTGTCAGAGCCTGTTTTAGGTTGAACCGGGCCTGTGACGCCGGCTGTCCCTGTTGTTAGAGCGTAATGGACGTGTCACCCCCGAGGAAAGGCTGCTGGCTGCTTGGGTCACCATGCCCTTCAGCACATGACACACACGTCACCGAAGTGACAGGAACATGCAAAAAGCATACAGACACCATGGCAACTGAATCTGTGCAAGTGTGCGTGTGTGTGCAGTGTGTGAACGGCTGTGTGTGTATTGATCTGTTGTGTTTTCCAAACTGTATTATTGACCTAAATGTTGTTTCTAACATCTAATCTGTTCTAGCTGAGATGTAATTTTATAAAGAATTTAGAAACACTTGTTAGTTTCACTTAAGAAATTGTCGGCTGATGGAAATTTATTGCCGCGATTCAGATGGATTGCTTTCATAAAACCTGATGTTGCATTGAGGGAGCCAAATATAGTAAGTGTTCCAGTAACTGTATGATGCCTCAGCACACACATATGCACACCCACACCCACACCCACCCACCCACACACACACATAAACATACGACAAACACTTTCTCATATACGGACGCATACGCACTAACACTTGTTATCGATCTACAGCTTAGCTCATGCCAGCAGGTAGTCCAACTCACCGGTTATTCTGAGGAATTGCTTTCAGTGGCTCTATCCGCACACGCACACACACTCACACACAAACACTACATGATTGTTTCCAGTGGTTAAATCTACACAATTTGTGCACAACCAACTCTTAAGACACCATCACCTCCTCTTCACAGATCAAGGGCTGAGTTTGTCGATACCACGCGCACACACACTCGCAGCCTTATAACTGAACCAAGTTTAATGCCGTGAGAGTGTCAAGTTGAATACTGTTGCATAGTTAGAACAAAATCCTTTATCCTGTCCTCTCATCCCTCCCTTTCCTCCTCTAAATATTGCTTTTCCTCCTTCTCTGTCATAGTCACGCTTTTTGAATTCTCTTTACAGCCGATAACACAGTTTTGGAGAGTAAAGGATAAGGGATTAAAGCATTTTGTGTGAGTATGTATGAATGGCTTGGGCGTGCTCATGTGCATGTGCATGTCATGTTTGTTGTGATCCCAAACGGCCGGGGCCGTGCCTCAGCCTCTGTGTCCCCTTTTTTGAATCTAATTTGAAAACAAGTAAGAGGAACACAAAGTTCAGTTTGTAAAAAGCAGCGTTTGGTACAATGGAATGTTTCTCATTAAAGTCAATCAGCCAGTAGACAACAAAAGAACCTTTCATTGAAGAATATGAAGTGAAAATAAAAAACAGGGCACTGCTTTAGCTGGCACCGCTCCTCTTGTAATATGTTATGTGTGCAGCCTCCTCCTCTCCCAAAATCGGCCTCTCTTGTTTAAAACGGATCGAATTAAGATGTTCAAGGATTTTTTTTGCCCCTTGCCGCTCTTCTGAAAGGTCATAAGTCTAATGTAATTATAGCACATAACTGCGGTAAGGGAAACACATGCCAGCAGATGATATGAACATACAAGCTGTAAACTGCAACTTTCTCTTCGCTAAGCAGAATGTTGCTTTTTTTTTATGACTGAATCAATATCTTTAACTAAGGCTTGTAAAGCAGCCCAGTTAGAGACTTTATTTAGGCTCACCTCTGCCTGACCTCCTCTTACTCCGCCTTGGCTTTCCCTGCAGGAGAACAGCAGGAAGCCTTGCATAAGAACCAGGGTGTACTGTATATATGAAATTGCCCCGATGTGGTTCATTTTAAAAGGAACATTTATTAAATCTATGGTGATGTATATAGTGTTTCCTGATATGAACGTGCTCCAAACTAGGCTTCATGGATTCCCTCTTACAATTTCACAACTTTTAACTATTCCATTTGCATGGGATGTGTCATTTAGAATATTAAAGCCAAGTAAGGGATTAAACATTTACAAAATGTTAACATGAAGCCCAAAGTAAAAGAAAAATATGTGCCACTTTTTAATACATTCTAAAGTGAATAGAATAGTGGTGCAAACAGAAAGAAAAAGTAAAGAAATATAAAGTTATAGGAAGATATAGATACTGGAAGTGTAAAAAGAAAGACAGAAGAGAACTGAAAGAGAACAGAAGTGTGGGAAACGTTTTATCTTACAGAATTATATTATATTTAAATACAGTTTATGCATTTCACATGGCCTTAATGTGAAATCCTGCTTCTCTGTCTGTGCAGGAGATGTATATGGTCCTCTGCAAGGTGAGGGTCATGTGGCTGGCGGGGGTGGCCGAGCTAGCATTTCCACTAGCAAGCTAGCTGACAGCTGACCACTTTTGACCATGCAATATATTGCAAACTCATCTTACTGATGTGAGTCTGACAAAAATATTTTAGGAGTTTTTATTTTAAAGATGATCACAATGGACATATTTCAATAGTTATGAAACTGAGTTGAGCCCTCGACATTATGTCGTACTCTTCCAGGGAGATATTCTGATCTCTTATAACCAATCTGTATGCTGAATCACCCTACAGATTGTGGAAATAAGTTTGCTATCAGCCGCATGTTTCATGTGGCAATCATCTCCCCTACCCCTCTATCTTTGGGAGGGCAACGTTACTAAATCTTCAGCACTGTCCAAGATAGTTATGATTGTCTTAAAGAAATGCAAACAAGCCAGAAGATTTCTTATAACAATAAGAATGGCTGCAGCCAGTGCTGACACGGGTCCTTGGTGTTGGTCTTGGTTACTTTTGCATCGCCAGAATAACGTAATATAAACTGGAAAGACTTTTTGATTGTCTAAACGGGTTAGATTTAAGACGTTGAAATTTAGGTGACTGTGAACACACACAAAAGACATTTAGCTGTAACTTAAAAACTACTATGGTAATTATAACCCAATCTACTGAATGTCTTTGATCAATTCTTTACCCAATATATTAAATCTGAGTCTGGATGGACATGGATCTGAACTGCACCATGACTGGCTAGTCAGAGCATACAACTGCAGGGCAGTAATTCTGGTTTAATGAAGGAAATCTTAAATTAACAGTTACTTTTATTTGAATTGTTTCCAACTTTACATTATGCTTTGAACACATGATGTCTTGCTTTATAGTTATTTTGTCTTTTTTATATTTAAAATATTTTATTTTGTGGTATCATTTGAATTATTTGTAATAACTAAATTAGGGAAAGGACATAGACCCCCCAGAAGACCATGACACATATCTGCTAAAAGTTCACTATAGCACTTTGCTCTTGTTTCTTTGTCCCTCATCCCTGTCCTCATTCCTCACTGTCACAGCTTTCCTTCTGCACTTTTATCCTCATCCGTCACCCATTCAGCTCAACAGCTCTGACAAACAGAGCATTGCACTGTATTTTTATTTATTTTTTTTTGTCTTTCAAAAACGAACAATTTTACCATTATTTACTTCTCTAAATCAGTCAAATTCAAATTCAAGTATGTATTTAATCAAATACACACCAATGATTCTTTCATATAAACAGCCCTTCACTGTAACCTGTCTAACCGAGTTATTTCGTGTCTTAAAAATCCCCGTTCTGATCTTTTGTAACCTGGTGAGGCTGGCTCTACTTCTCTCTCCACACAGACTGAAATAGAGAAAATTTGAGAAAAAGAGAAGAGAACTTAGTATAATTATTATAATCAGCGCATTGACTAACCAACAAAGAAACAGGTGTGTGTGTATGTGTGTGTAGGAGGATGGAGGTGGCACTGTGAGCATGCTCTCTCTGCTATTTGCTCGACTGGTAATCAGCCAAACACGCTACAAGTCTCCTGCTATGATTTGCCCCCCGGTGTGTCTCCAGTCTCAACGCTTTTGAGTAAGTCACTGTTTTTCTATGCCGGCGTGTGCATGTATTTATATAGTATATATACAGTATATATGTCTGCTCGTGTCAGTGTGTGTGCATGGGACTGTGTCTGTGCTTGAGTGTACCATATGTCCATATGTGTGTGTACATCTCAGAATTTATATTTGTTTCCTGTGCCTTGCCCCTGCTGAGGGGTATACCCAGACTGAGGTTTACAGCTTGTGTGTGTGCATGCGTGTGTGTGTGTGTGTGTGTGTGTGTGTGTGTGTGTGTAGTCTTACATGCTCACAGATGTGTGTGTGTGTTGCCGGATGGGAATACAACTCCTAGGACATTTAATCTAGGGTGAATTTCACGCTAGTTACTGCTTGTCATCAAACGTTTCTAGCGTAAAATACTGCAACGATCTTTTATTGGCGGATGTTCGGGACGGATTCACTGTCAGACCCCTGAGTGCCCCGCTGCCCTCCAGATAGACTGAGAGTGTGTGTATAAGTGTGTGTGAGAGGAACAGACTAATCATAGACAAAGTTTGTTGCCTCTATTTTGATGCTTCTCAGTTGAGACAAATGGTTGTTTAAGTGTGTATGTAAGAGTTTTAAGTGCAGATTCAAACTTTGTACCGCAGAGATTCAGAGACATGAAAGCTTTTTTTTCTTTTTTTTTCCTGCATGCACACACACACACACACACACACACAGATCTGATCCTAAGCTTAGGGGAAGACTGATCCAGTATATCTACGGTCGTATGTGTTCACTTAGCAAGCCACAGCTGCTAGCGCCATTACTATGATTTCCTGTGTGTGTATGTCTCTCTGTCTATCTGCTCCCTCAACACACACATCTAAGGGCTCTATCCAAATGGGTTTTAGCAGGACACATATTTTACACCAGCCTGAGTCGCTCTGATGTTCAGGTGCTTCACTGTAAAATGTGACCCAGGTTGTCTTCTAATGCATATTGCAGCCTGAAAAAAAAATTAGGTATTCCCTCCACCCTTTTTAAAAACAAAGAAACTCTTAATCTTGACTTTAAGCGTTTGAACAAAGGAATGAGTAATCTCTTTTTTTTTTTTTTTTTTTTTTTTTTTTTTTTGCCTATATATTAAAAGCTTTCAGCATTAAAGCGGGCAGTAAAAAACAAAGGACACATTTGTTTAATAAAATAATCCTTCCTGTGTTTAAGACGACTCCAAAGCTTTCAAATTTGATCCTTAATGTTTCGACAAGCTGTTCAATCAGTTGTTTTTTGAGGACATCGCAAATGGCAGGCTGTCTCTGAAATACGTTTGCTTGTTTTACCTGACCCACTTTTCCCTCGCTGTGTGTGTTTATGTGTGTGTGCTGTCCCTCTTTGCTCAGAAGGTTGTAAATGTAATCTTAGACACATGTTACTTCGGCTGATGTTTTTCAGATTGATGTCAGTTGCGATTAGCATATCTCCTGCCAAGACACAGGAGTGCTCTTTAGAGCCTGGCCTCATACACACTCGCTCTCACACACACATGTATACGCAAACCGTTGGGTAAACACAGCTCAGCTGCCATTTTGAATGATTGCACGATGATTATTTGATGCAGTGATTTATTTTGAACGCAGCCTGTAAGTAAACTGAGGCAGGAAAGGATGAGAAATCTGACTGACAAGCTCCAAAACAAAATTCTACCCCAAGACAGTCTCCTGACACCCCTTTCCCAGCAACATATTATTACATCCTGGCCCCAAAAAACACATTTTAACACTCCCTGGCCTCCAACTTTAATGTCACCCTGTCTGTTTCTTAAAATGCCGTCTGCAGAGTGCAGCCATGTAAATGCAGCTGTGACCAACACACTCTGCGCCGAAACTGTTTCATTTACATTCATCTTGTGCTTGGGAATGGAGAATTCCTCCTCCAATGTAAGACAGCGGGGGAACTGTGCAAAACGAATTTCTCGCCATCTCTGGAGAGCGAACGATATAGGGATTCAGAACACACCCTTCAGACAATGGAAGAGGAGGGGGTCTTATTTTCTCTTCTCTTCCCCCCCTCTTTCCCCTGTCTCTCTCCACACCTCCCTGACCCTGCTTCCCCTCAACCTGCCCAGCAGAGTGAGAGAATAAGTGTAGCACCAACAGGGGGTGAGGGGTGGGGGGG
>JAOWBC010000812.1:12102315-12116777 GCA_028566105.1 Hypoplectrus providencianus | reverse complement strand
TGTGGTGGAAATGGCGGAGGCGGTTGTGTGGGAATCTTAATTTCCACCTTTTTTTTTTGCTCTTATCAAATAAACAGAGTGGCACCAGTGGCTGCACGGACCCACCACCTGCACCTCCACCCCATCCTCCTTCCCCTGTCTCCCAATCTCAAGTCCCCCCACCTCCTAATTCCCCCCCTTCTACCCCTGCTCGAGAGCCCTAGCAGCTGTGGTCCCATGTAAATTTTACATGATTGGCACCTCCTTATTTTACCCCCCTCCGTCTGTCCCCATTCCCCTGTTCCTTACCCCCCTTCATATCATGTTGCATATTAATGCACAGTTTATGCAATAGCTCATCTGACAGTGCGCACCGGCTATCATGCTCGTGCCTTTCCCTGGGAATTTGCATACCTGATTATAGTGCCTGAAGTGCTTGATTGTTGCAGGGGCAGGGTATGTGATGCTGAAATGTGATATTTGGTGTGGAGACAGGGGAGGGGTGCTCAAACAGTTCCCCTTGACCCTTGAAATGCAACGTAATCCCGCGTGGCCCCATTTGATTAGGGCATTTTTCTGTCTAATTGTTGTCATCAGGACTTGCACTATCATTGTGCATCTGGAAGCACTTTGACATCTAAGTCAGTGGTTCTAAAAAAGTGGGGTTCAAAAATCCTCAAAGGTCCACGAAGGCCATGCAGAGGGTGCCCCCACCCACTCCCGCCCTCCCCAGGAGAAATGTTTAATTTCACTGTGATTTCATTAACCGGAAATTATTCCAATTAGAAAACACGTGTGCGAACAAAAGGTTGCATTTGTATGAACATTGGCGTCACACTGACAGCAGGTTTGCAATTCCAAATCAATAACAACAACAACAAAAATCATATTGGGAGTCCCAGGGACAGAATCCAATTAAATGGGGACCCTTGGCATAAGGTGTGTCCATTTGGGGGTCCTTGACATGAAAATGTTGGAGAAGCCCTGATCTAAGTGACTGAGGCAAAGGGCTGCATTGACAGTCTTTGTTTCTTTTTTTTCTTCTTCTCGTTTCTCTGCCTCTCTCTCTCTCTCTCTCTCTCTCTCTCTCTCTCTCTCTCTCTCTCTCTCTCTCTCTCTCTCTCTCTCTCTCTCTCTTTAAAAGGGAGCGGAAGAGTGGGCTGATACCGGTCTCATGTTGCGTATGGATTTTCGTTTATATAATCGATTGAAATGTCCCAATACATTGATTTCGGGTTCAGTGTTTTACAAACAAGCGTTTATGGGTCTCGATTTTATGTTAGGGATGATTCCAGTGTGACACCGATCCGTAAAGAAGTCGGGAGTTGTTGATTTTTAAATAAATGATCTAAATACAAACAAATAAATATCTATTGTTTCATGTATAAAAAAAAAATATATAAAACAAAAAACTGACTCGGGATGGGGGACGCCAGAGAAGGGAAACAGGGTGAAAAAGACACAATATTGTGCTGCCTCTCTCCTTAATCAAATAAAGTGGTGTAAAAAAAAAAAAAAAACACGCGCACACACACACACACACACAAAAGCATTTCCTTCCCTCTGAATTTCTCCTTGAATTATATGCCATCACTAGTGTGTGTGATTGCGGAATATTAAATTAAAGTGGGATAAGTCCGCACCGAGGCGGGCTGCGTCCAATCCGCAACTCATTTCCCCTGTTGTAGCACCGCATCACTGCGCTCCTCTCTTTTCAATGACAATGTGCCAAATCTGGGCATTTTGAAAACACTTTCCATATGCTATTATCGGATCGCTACTGAGCAAGAGAAAGACAGAAAAGAAGAAAACGGAATGTTTTATACCAAAGGTACCGAGAGTCTACATTTTTATTTCTCTTCTCTTTCAATGGCTTATTTTACTTTATGCTTTTTGGGGGATTTAAAAAGAGGTAAGAGGAGGAAAATTTTGAAGTTTTTATAACGATTGCATATTTATGGAGCGTTGTTGTATGGCTTTAGGGCTGAGTGTGAAAACGTCGAGAGAGTTTATGTTGAGCATATATGAGCAAAAACTTCATTCTGTCTCACTGTTTTCCAACGTTTTCCTCTTTTACTGCTAAAGAGCCAGTTGTTTATGCTTACTTCTCTTTGGAGTGTTTGGTCAGCAAACAAGTTATTGAAACATTTTTCTTCGACATTAATTTCGCTGAAATCACGGAAATAATTTTTGCCATTTTTATTTATTTGCAAATAATTGATTTTGCAACTCTGCGCCTTAATTTAACACAGATGGCAACTTACGAGTGACTTTACATCTCTTAGATTCTTCTGTTTTTCCTCTATTATTATGGTTAAAGTATACTTTTGATTATTGCATATATTTTGACAGAACAATTTTTAAATGCATTTGTATTTGGTTGAATAATTGTGAAGTGAGTGTTATGTTGGTGTGGCGCGAGGAAAGAGTTACGCTTAACTTGTTATTGTCTGTTTTATGGGCCTTTGTGAAGCTTGTCTGTGCGTGTGTTTGCTGGACGGGAATTGGCCAGTGGGTCACTGTGGCAGGTTCCGGGTCAGAGCTGTGGGCTTTTGCGTGTTTTTGTTTTTTTCTGTGTGTGTGTCCTGAGGAGGCTAAGGGGTCAGCCATGCAACCCCATGAGGGCGCCGGCGCATAGGACAAACAAGGTGGAAGTCTGTATGCATCCAGAAAACACTGACCAGCTGACCGGTTGGACTAAACATGCAGGACAGGCTACAGAGATGACTGAATTATTATTTTTCAAAATTACAACACATGAAAATCAATTTTTCAGTTTGACTTGAGAGAATATATCGATGGAGCAACTATGGTTCCATCCCATGGCATCTCTCAATGTGTCAAGCCTTTAAGGTAATATCTCCGGACGATTCAAAGCTATTGATCCACTCTGAAGTGGCATAAGATCACTATGAGTGTTCAATCCTACCTTTTATATCAGCAGATGCATTAAAAATAAAACACTTAAATATTTAATAAACACACTCACATACCTATAATTAAAAGACTTTAATTCCAGCCATCCTGCTTTAGGTTTCTCGTGATGCCACGAAAACATTTAATTTATTTGCTTTAGAACCCACAAATACTGCCCACGCTCGCGCGCACATGCACACGCAGACACACACACACACAAGCAGGCACACACATGCAAGACAGCAGACCGGAGTTTGCAGATAAAAATCTATAATTAATTGAGGATGCTGCTGATATGGAAATGGGCCGAAATATTAGTTAACGCGGTCTATTGTCAAGCGGTCCTCCGGAGAAAGAGCATCGTCTGCAGGGAGAGAGGGAGGGTGGAGACCGGGGGGATTTACAAAACGCAGGAGGTTAAGATAAGCGGCAGCCTGTATCACTTCCCTAAATCCGCTTTGTACTTTCTCTTTTTCTCACTGAAAACAAATAAAATGGCAAACGCAACTCCGCTGAAAATGTCAACAGTGCGCACATTTTTAATCAGAGAAAGTGGGAAATAAGAACATCCTTTCTCAGAAATTCAGATGCTCGTAACCTATGACTAAAAAAAAAAAGAAAAGAAAAGAAAAAAATCACGATGGTTTATGCGAACAAAAGTCATCCGGTTAGATGTATAAAGTCGCACATGAGAAATAGGTCCTCTCCACACAGCTTTGGGAAGCTCGACGCACGGTCCCGGTGGACTTTTTTGCGCGTCCGCTGCAGCAGCGGGTCGACTCGCCTCTCCAAGCCGTCTGTGAGCGACGCCTCCCAAGGCTGACAGGGCTAGAAAACCCCCCTGGAGGACAGGGAGGCAGCTGCAGCAGTAGCGGCAGCAGCAGGAGCCTTGGATCCGGGTGAAAAGTGACGCCTCTGTTCCCTCACCTCGACCCACCCACCCCCCTTTGCCAGAGACCTCGCTAAACCCAGAATAAACAGCCTCAGGTCGGGTCGGGCTCGGATCTCTTGGCTTCTTAAGGATCCAGTTGGTATGGGTGCAGTCCAGTCAATGTGGCTGCAAAGTAGACCTAGTAGTTCACTTGCCAGCAGCAGCCTTATCATCACATCCCAAGCCCCGGCTCATGCAGTTCAATTCACCCCCAGCTTCGATTTTTTCCATGAAGGCGAACAAGATCTCTTGATTTTCTCCCCGATTGAGACTGTGTAAAGTCTTCCTCTTGCCCAAAAGCCACTATTAAGAAACCGGGGGTGAAACACACAGTAAACGGTTTGCATTGAAAGGATATAGGGCCAACAGAGCGATGCACTTTGTAAGGACACTAAATGTAAACGCCAGTGAATGGAGCTTTGAATAGAGAGGGGGATTTTTGTGTGACCCTGTATTGGATTTTGCAGTTTGGCTCTATTGAACCCACACGGGGCCTCAGCGGTCCCGAAAGGGCAGTGATGACTTTCCAACATGAGGTGGATTTACCGTGATGCATTGTGCCTTTGATTTTTAAGCTTTATATATGCAACAGATCAGACACAGGCTCTTCACTCCGAGAAAAATCCACTACATTGCAATATGATACAATAAAAAACAACAAAACGTACATCCACGTGTGCTTAAATTACTCTCATGAGTATGAATAAGTTTTGTGTTTTTGTACATAAATATTACTACCTATAAGATGTATTTTACACGACGTGCAGGCCCGTTTTGATGCGCGACACAGTACGGATGTATGGTTTACATTCACCCCATCAGGTGTATTTTTCCTCTGTGTTTATGCACATCAGTGATAAAAAGTGCTTTTCACAAAGTCCATATTTTTATTCATTTTCAAAAAATTGTTCCAAACCTCCTATAAACACACACCTGTATTTCTATATTCTCTGAACGCTTCTCGGAACTCTGCGCATCTCCTGAAATATATAATTCACTTGTAGTTTCATAATCAATAAAAATAAAACTGAGGTTATGCACAGATTATTATCATATAGCAAGAAAGGAAAAAAATAATTATATTTGCTGGATGGAATCGAGGGAAAGTGCTGTGTGCGTTTCTGTGCAGGAATATCCGTCTGCAAAACTTGTTTTTATAGAAAAAGATTACTTCTAAGTACTTGTAAGTAATTGTGAGTCCAGCCTGTTTGGTGTACAGGAAGCGGCTGTCCATTGTTCTACATGTGATTTGGCCCTTGGAGAGAAACCATACAAAAGGATTTTTCTGCGCGCATAGACCTATGCGGCCGCCAGGGCTCCGTGTGCGCGTCATTTGCAATGTGGAGACTGTTGATCAACTCACTAATTACACTTCTCTCCTCTCTCTCCCTCCCTCTCCGTCTCTCGTTTGCTCCCTCCCTCTCTCTCTCTCTCTCTCTCTCTCTCTCTCTCTCTCTCTCTCTCTCTCGCCCTCTCTCTCTCTCTGTCTCTCTACCCATTCCCAGAGTGCATATCGGGAAATAGACACACAAAGACATGCGCACTCAACTTAATCAGCCATTTTTTTAAACAGGGCTAAAACGATAATAATTAGCAGAATAAAGACATATCGGATTTTCATTTCCTTTCCTCCGTTTCCCGACCCCCGTCCACAAGAGAAACTGCGAGGCAGCCCGTCGACACGTCGTTTCACCGCCACCGGAACCAAAATAAGGGATAGCTCTCTAAACGCTTGACATTTGTGGTTTTACCCCCTTTTCCCAATATAAAGTTGGAGGATTATTGTAATTTTCCCTGTTTTTCCACGTTTTGATTGTCCAATTACGCAAGCCGCTGGATGTGACTGTTTTATAAACCCAAGAGCAAAGAGAGAAGCGGAGGTGACGGCTTTGGAGGGGGAAGAAAGTAAGTTTTTTCCTTTCTACCTCTCCCTTTAACTTTTATTGAGTAGTTTGGGGTGTGTGTTAAATTTAGGGGTCGGGTATCGATTATCTATCTCGCTGGTGGATCTTTGACATCGGGGCTGTTTGGATAACAGGTGCTGGGTGTTTTTAGTCCAGAATAAAGGCGGATATCGTGATGTTAGTGCAACTCCGGCGCTTTGGCTCCAATAAAACAAGCGGCTGACAGGGTCGGAGGCGTTCTTACGCATGTGTCCGCGTTATTACAGTAGGCTATCACGTCCGGACCTGCTTTTTGTAAAGTTTACCCTATTGTTACGGGTCGTATGGTGGATGGACACACTGTAAGCTCCACGTTAGATATACCGACACGGGATGAGCGTTTCTTTCCTTTTGTGGCTTTGCATTGCGGATGTGGTGTTGCCTTTCCAGGAGTCCGATCCCTCGGACATGTCCGCTTTCAGCTTGTTTCTAGTCGAGGGCTCCGGCTTCATGTCCAACCCCTCACTTCCCGGCACATTATTACAGTCCCCAGCCACCAGATATTTCATTTAAAGACAAAATCAGGGTGCAACACAGCGCTCAACGCCAGTTTTGAACACATCGGGTTTCATGCACCTTCCAGGCATTCACCACCAAAGTGACGACCAGTCTCCCGACACGATCCCCTTCCGTGTGCACAAGTGTTTCTCTTTAAAATAGTCTCAATAACACCTTTAGTGACTGATCGGCACAGAGACAACGTGCCTTTGCCGTTTCTAGTCCGTACATGTTGACCTACTGCGCTCAAAAAGTAGTCTCACTTTACCGAGGCGTGGGTGGCTGCGTCGCCCAAGAGGGAGTGCGATCGTTGGGCTACTGATAGCACGGCGAGACCCTTTAGAGCCAGTGAACTCCTGGCTCTGCTGTTTTTCTTTACCAGCGGCATTTTGAAACATCACGATGTATCCCAAACTCACACTCTGTTGTTATTTAATGATATTAATACATTTTAATTTCCGCCTTTTATCCACAGTCTATAAGTTCCTTTTCCACCCTCGGTCCCCATCCGCGTCGGTGGGCTTATCATGTCCGTATGTAAATTGTCCCTCTCTTACATCCCAGAGATGCGGTCTGCAACATCTTCTTTAAGTTGTCGGTTGATGTTGTTTTGGCTGAATTTAGTAAAGCCAGAGCGCAGAGGTAGGGCTCCTCAGGTATTTTTGCACCCCGATGGCTGTTTTTTGAGGTATAGACTTGGCTCGGGTTGGGACGCGACAGTGACAGGGGGGACATCGATCGCACAGGAGGAAAAAAAAACAAAACATCAGGGCCAAGGGGCCAGTCAGTCTCCAACCCGGGTATGTAGCGGTGTAGTGTGTGTGAGTGTGTGTGAAGAGACTTTACGATGAACGGTGTGCAGGGCAGCAGTGTCTCTATTTAGACACGGCTTTTCTGGCGTTTTTTGATGGATTTCAGAGCGTATTTCCCCCCGAAAATATAGGAATTTAAACCCGTTTTTCCGAATGTGTTTTGCTTTTAATTTAGTTTGGATTATTGAACGCGTACAGGTTTTTATACACAGAATGCAAGCATACTTTTTTAAAATCAAAATACGGGGTTTCATTTAGAATCTCTAAAAGCAAATATGGAGCGTTATCACTGCTTTAGTTAGCATATTTAATCAATTTTATTATTATAATTATCATAATCATTTTTATTATTATTATGATTGTTTTATTATATCTAAATACATGAGCTGATATTTAAATTTTAAAACTAAATCAAACAAAATAAATCATTCTTGTTTTTTATTAATTAAATGTAACTGAAATCAGATCAATTTTATACATTGCTAAACTATGAGCACCAATGATTTTTGGACATGGTGGATCTTCCTTCTAGTTAGACAATTTAATTGCATCTGCATAAAAATTCTTCATATCATGACAAAAAATTATTCAAGGCCTAATATTAAAAAATATAGAAAAGTGAAATACGGGAGATCATCCTGTCTAATTGCAGTGAATTTCATCAGTTAATGATGGTATTGTCTCACTCTATAATAAAAACACAACCTCTCTGTTATTTTTGTGTCTTGCAAATGAGAGACTTTTGGAGGTTTATGTTTGCAGAAGGCAAGGCCCCTTGTTTTTGTTTTTCTGCACGGGGTGTCTTCGTACTATCAAAGGCTGGGTGTGAATATCTCTGCATGTTAGTTAAGCAGCTTGTAACGTTCATTTCACCCGTAGCAGTGTAGGGGAGGGATACAAAAACATATAGTGTGAAAGATGGGCTGACAGCCCTGGGAGGACAATAGCTGTTGGCTTGAAAATGCTTCTTGATTATTAAAAGCTAATGCATTTTCAGCATTGCAGCCTTCATTAAGGGTGCGGATGGAGGGGGGGGCAAGAGAGATGAGGGGGTACTGGGAGGAGGGGAGGATGGGAGAGGGAGAGAGAGGGAGACAGGGGCTGAGTCTGTCCTATAACTCCTGGGCCCAAGACACATGCAGCTAGAAGATTGGCTCGGGCCTCTCCTAGGGGTCGACAATGTGTCATTTCCACCCGGCTAGATTGCCCTCTGCCTATCTGATATTAATGTGCAAATCAATATTTCAGGGATTAAATTTCCCTTCTTCATTTTTTATGGTTTCTACCTCAATAAGTCTCCCGTCTAATAGAGGAGGCTGGATGATTTAGAAGCCTTTGCTGCAGAAAGAGAGAGGGAGAGAGAAAGAAATAGAGAGGAGCTTTGCAACAAGGCTATCGCTGCATTTTAATGTTCTTCTTCGTGGATCCCCCATAGGCCCTTAGTAAGGAGGGCTATATCGCTGCTTTACAGTGTAAAGACAGCCAATTTGGCTAAAAGGGCAGAAAGGGAAAATATGAGTCCGGTTGAATACTTAAGACGCTGTGGTAATCCGAGTAGCAGGTATTAGTGAAGGGGAGCTCCCCCCCTCAAAGACACACACACACACAGCTACATCCAAACCTGCATTACCAGCCGTCATGCTTCAGCGAACAGTATGGCTTACTACAGGCCAGACTGCTATAACAATATATTTTTTTCTTCTTCTCTTTCTCCTCCACTTTTCGCCTTTTTTGCATAGAAGCCCATCGACATCCACTGGAGAGATTTACTCTCCTGCGTAATAACATCTGGCGTATGTGTGCGATAGAAATGAATCACTCTGACACAATGACCTGTGTATGATTATTAGGGAAGGGAGGAGCGTATTACCATAGTCATAATGCTGCATCTCATTGAAAGTCAACTAAATGAGCTTGGACCCTTTGACTCCCCATAGACATTCATTAAGGCACAGTGCACACAGAGGCGTCTGTCTGGCAATAGGTGTGTGTCTGTGCATGTGTGTTTATTTAATCCTCCTTCCTGTACCATCTGGTGCGTGTGTGCATGCATGTGTGCATGCATGTATACGTGCGTGTCCAGCAGCAGCACAGTGTGAATTTCCCCCCTACTCAGCCCTCAATCCCCTCGCTTATTCAGCCTTTGCAGCCGAGCAGAGTAGACTGTTTTAACATACCCTTGATAGGGAGAGTGTCAGCGAGTGAAAACACGAAAAGAGAGGGAGAAAGAGACAGAGGAAGAGGCACAAAAGAGCTCTAATTGTAGCACGACCGCTTGGCTTCCTCCCTGATTCACGGCCATTACGATGTGAAAAGCACAACCGCCTGTCCTCCATTATCAAAACGGCAGGCCTACACACACTCTCACATCCATACACGCATACTCACTGGGGGGAATCATGTAGATTTTTTGTCTCTTATCTATGGCCCAAATAACTGCTATCATTCTGGTCACCAGCTTTGAGGAGATTCAATATTGAATGTACCCAACATTCTCCTCTCACTAATAGTGGGTGGTTGAATTTATAAAGTGAAAATAAATTCTTAATTCCAAGGTTTCCAAAAAGGATCATCGTATTTGACTCTGATGGGCCAAGTTGTCTTTTTAAGATTCTCTCTTTCACACTCCTTCCTTAGGTTTTTAATAGACACTGTTTTATGCAACATGTATTATGCAACTGTTCAAAGCATGTAGTTTTTGATGCAAAGAGCTATCTAACAGCTGAATATTTTAGAAAGATCAAGGTGTGATGTTCTCTTGGTTATGTAGTGCATGTTTGTGCGTGTGTGAGGGGTGACGGTCTGCAGTGGTAGTGTCAAGGTCTCCTGGCTCAGCGAGGCCTGTAGGGGGAGAAGCTAAGAAGTCCGCAACAGCTCAGCATTATGTCTCAAAGAGGGGGGCTTCCTTTGTCAGCCCTGGGGCACCACTGCTAACACACACTTTCTCTCTATCACACACACTGAGCGAGAGGCGGAGGAGGGTTAAAGACTTGGAACGAGATCAAGCCCCTCCGTAGCTCCCAGGGAGGGTACTTGTGAATATTCGAGTTTTAGTGTAATTAGCACTTAATTATATTAACATATGCAAATTGTCAGGCGGAGAGCTTGTACCGCCGGTGGGTATCGGCTGAGATACAAGTGACTCTATTGTACCACCACGGCAGAAAAAAAGAATAATGGGTGTGTGTAAGGCAACCAGCCAGCAGCCAGCCAGCCAGCCAGCCCCCGTGCTAGCACATAACCAGCTAGCTCATTTAAGTCCGTGGCTGGCCGCTTTGCCAAATTTCATTAGTAGCCATGACGACCTGGCTAATTGTGCTGACTAATGTTCCCTGATCTGTCTTCAGTCGGGATGGGTGTACATCCCCCCCCAAAACATGAAAGGGGTAGAGAGACAGAGGGAGAGAGAGAGGCCCGACTGTCCAGATCAAACCAGCACACAATGACTCCTATTTACACACGTTCCGCTTGTACGAGCATTTGCATATTCAAAAATACTCTGCCATCTTTCCTTGTCTGCTCAGTGTGTGTGTTTGCATGTGCACTCGTGCATTGGCAAGGTTGCGCGCATGTGGCAGCAATGTGTCGGATGGGACGACAGCAGTTCAGCTGCGTGTCGTGTGTGTGTGTCAGTCTGTGTGTGTCACATGTGTAACACACTGCTGTCTGTGAAGCGAGACTGGGACTGTGAGACTGGTATGGCCCTGTGTAGCGACACAGCTGAATTTGTTTTTGATTATTGTACAAGACTGAGATTCTGGCAAAGAAAAGCTTGGGCCTAAATAACAGGGACAGGGAGTTCTGCCTTTGAAACTTTCAGGCCGTCTTTTCATTCCATCCAAATATCTAATTACAACACATCTTTATAGCTACCCCCAACCGAGCAGCGGGACTTTCTTTTTTAAGGGGGAGGGTGGACAAACATTTAATTTTCTGTGCTTCCCGCTAGCCAAAGGTGGATAGAGATTGGGCCTAGTTGGTGCTACTAGTACTTGCATGCTAATCCTGTTTTTTGACAGGAATGTAAACTGATATAATTGCTTTTCAGAGGCAGGAACGGCGGTTTATACAAGTGTGAAAGCACGGGAAAGGGGATTAGCATTATTTTGCATAATGCTGGGCAGGCGCTGAATGGGGCATTGAACGCTTGACTGGGTGACAGAGATGAAAGAGAGATGAAATGCTCTACCCCTCTTCTCTCGCTCCCTCCCTCTCTCCCCTCCAGTCCCTCTGTCTCTGGCCGCTGTTGCCGGTAGAGGACTGTGTTTGCTGAAGAGGACCCGGAAACACCAGGCTGGTGTTTTTTGGCTGTTTGTTCGGATGCCAGCAGATGGAAGCTGTCATGTGAGGCAATATGTATGATAATAGAGTAACTGTGGTAAACTCCTGGCTTCCTAAGCCTTCATGTATATACTAAACTGCATCCCTAAAGCACTGGAGTGTGCAATTATGTAGTGGATGGATGTGGCTCAGGTAGCATTTACATGGAAGGAAGGGAGCGGCTTTCATGGATCAAATCAAAATACACTGTTCTTACATTTCCTTTATTGAGATGTTTGCGAAGGATTTGGTTGGATATCGTCTTGGTACAGGGAACTGTGGAGTTGCGAGGCAGGTGTGTTTTATATGAATGCCTGCGCGTGTGAGCTCTGCTGATAGTAGTAGGCGGGCGCACTGGGCTGGTGACGCAGCTCAAAATGCCACCGTGACTTCCATATGACCCGGCTCGACTTTCTGAGTAATTTATGATCAACCGTCATCATTGCTATTGCATCTGGCGTATGGAAATGATCCCGGGTCGAGGGAGGGGCGCGAGGTTGTGTAGTGGAGAACATGAACGCCACAAAGGCCGGTGTGGCCTGTTTTTGTTGTCTCTCATTGGGCAGGATCCTCTTTCTTTGACCTTTTGCACGCCTTCCCTCGCCTTTCATATGTTAATGCTGGCCAGACCCGAGGAGGAAACGTGCTGGAGCTGAGTGGAGGAGGACAAAGACTCCCTCTCTCTTTCTCTGCCTCCTTTCCACGCTATATCTCCTCTTTTCTTGCCTCTTCCCCTCTCAACAACTTGACAGACTTTGGCATGAAAGGAAGTGAGTGCTTAGCGGATGGGAAAGGTGGGGATGGTGTTCTCGCCGTGACCTGCACCACCTGTGAGGATCAAGTGCGCTGCAGCGATCCTTGCTTATGTGTATGAGGAGTGTTATTTTGAGTGGCCCTTGTAGTGTGTATTGCAGATCGGTAATCGTTTGAGCCGTGCCACGGCTAGTGTTATAGCTCAGTCGGTTGAGGAGTGATTTGTTGCTCTTCGAGTGAAGCTAGTCGAGTTGTCATACAGGCTCTATATTTCTCCCCGTCTCTCTCAGCTCTGCCAACTCCATGTTCTTACAACCAGTAAAGTACTGTCTCTGGCGGGGTAAAAGGATACTAATATAGTTACTACAACCCTCCCCTAACATAATACTCCAGTGCACCACTGTTGAGCATGACGTGGTTTCGGGGCTCTTCTGGCTCTGTTATGGGAAGGGGGCATGTTATCTGTAGGAAATGTAATTTTTGTCCTCATTGAAATCGTTCATTATTGAGCGCGGTTATCTAAATGTTTTTGTTGCTGTTGGTCCTGCGCCAGTCAGGATTGCGTTACCCTCTCTCTCGCTCTCTCCCTCTCTCTCTCTCATGTCTCTATGTCTGTCTCTCTCTCATCTCGCCAGGCCTTCATCAGTCTCCATCAGTCTCTTAAGGGAAAATAGAAAGAGGGGGATTTTTCTCTTCCCTCTGTGCTCCGTCCCGTTCTCAGGCTCTCCTGCCTATTTTGCATCAGCCATCTCATACAGGATATTAGCCATGGAAAAACATGGGTCTGGGTATTTCATTTAGAATAATATGTGTATTCTTTTCATTTCAAAGTGGAAATGGAGGAGGGGTCTGGAGGGTGGGGAAAGAACAATCGGGGCCGTGTGTTCGAAGGCTCGCTGTGTTTGATCTGAAGTCCTGTGGGCCATGGGGGTGGCTAAGATTCTCAGGTTTAGGTCAAATAAAATAGGCTGTTGAAAAAATGAGGCCTCTCTTTTTCTCCCGTATTGTCTCTCTGATTTGCTTTCTCTGTGGATCTCTGTTGGTGTCAGTCTCATGTTCTCTGTTGCCTTCTGTCTCGTCTTTCATTTGCATCTCTGGATGTTCTTTTTTCCCTGTAGTATGACAGTCAGGTAGGGAGGGGAGCGATTTGCAAACAGTGACTGGGCTATTCGCTGCAACTGATATTTCTAAACTCTGACACTTTTGCTCTACAGATGTAACTCATTTTATTTCTATAAATCAGTGTCGATGTGAAGCTGCAGTTACCTCTCAGACTGTGACATTGCCTGTCCTCTGTACTCCTTGATGCAGTCACTATGAAGGACACTTGCTCAGCCCTTCAGGTCCATATGAGTGCCTCAGTCCTCGTCTTACGGATTCAACAAAGCATTCAGTAGGATTTTGTTTTAGAAAGGTTTGTCCCTCTTGTACTTACCAACAAAATAATGCACAGTACAAAAGGTTATATGCTACATTTTATCGATTGCTCTCAGAAGTATTTTCATTGCTTTTAAAGCTGGCAACGTAAAAACAAAACGGGGAAAAAATAATATGCACAATAGCCTCCAAAGAGAAGTTAAAAAAGACAAGCTCTGAGTTAAGAGGGGGAAAAAGTTGATGAATGACTAAGTTTCTCCAGGTTTGAGAAAAGACACACCACAATAGCACAAGACGTCTCATGACAAATGATGCATTCTCCCTCCTTGTTGGCCAAAGACAAAGGCAGGGATTGAAGAGGCACCGAGCCCAGTCACAGGACAAATGCACATTAATAGACCTTAAGGAAAACTGGATAAATATGAAGAGAGTGATACTGTACATCCATAGTAATTAAAAAAATCAGTGTAATAAATAAGATAACACTGATAGAAAATATGTATTAAAGCATGCTTCCTTTCTCTTCAGTGCAGGTGTTTTATTTGCATGTGTGTCAGCATGTGCACGTGCCTGTGCATGCATGTATTTCTCATATGCAACATGATTGGCATGTGGTATTCCTGAAGGCAATAACATGTGGATATCAAGGCCATTGGCAGGGCTCGTCAGGGAATAAGTGGCTAATTAATTATGCATGACTTGTGGGCTTAAACAAACAGTGTAATGAGAGATGAGACGAATTTACCAAAGAATTTACCCCTAGTTGCATGGAGACCTTCTCAGTTATTGTAACAATAATAATAATAACAATAATAATAATAATAATAAATCCTTCGACTCTGTTAACAGCATGGAAACATATACAGTTTTAGACATGTAAACATTTTTTAATGCCCATTAACCTGGCCAAATTGAAAATGAATCATATCCTGG
>JAOWBC010000812.1:12083345-12097074 GCA_028566105.1 Hypoplectrus providencianus | reverse complement strand
GGGGGGGGTTGGAGGTGAAGGGGGGAGAAGAGAGCGAGGGGAAGAGTCGAGAGAGTGGAGCTTCTACCAGCATGCACTTTTAAGGTGGCTATAGTACCCCCCTGTGCACGTGTACGCACGCGTGCACGGTCATAATAGTCAGGGCATAGGCTGCCCTTTGTTTGTGCGGTTCATTTCCAATCAACCCTAATTAACTAGAGAGTGTTTCCAGATTGCCGGCAAAAGAAAAATCCCCACTTTTTTTCACTCCCCTCGGTCTTTGCTGTTTTGAGTTCGAGGAAGGGGAGTTTAAAAAAAATGGAGGCATTAGCTATGTAGATTGGCTTTGCCTTTGATGCTGGAAAATCTTTAGCAAGGGCAGTAAGTGGTGACTGCGACCCAGCAGTGTCTGACTGTTTATTTTCATGTTTCAGTTTGAGTTTAGTTTGAAATATTGCCTCTTCAAAGGCACAAGACTTGTGCATATATTTAGATTGGACTGTGTAAGCCCAAAGTCCATTTGTAAAAATGTTAAAGCCAGTCAAAGTTGTCTTTAATCCATTAAACTTTGTCTCTATGAAACTGTACAACCAGGAGATAACCACTGACACTGACCTGGGAAACACATTCAAGTATTATAATGTATAACTGCTTAGCAAAAAATAAATTTAACTGGCCTCTACACTCAATAGGATGATAGAGTCTTTGAGGTGGCTGTGTCTTAGCTGTAACTGGAGGACATGATAGATGTTTTCACCTCATCCTGGTTGAAGTCAGGATAGGGGCTGCTGTAATCTGATCCTTTATCAGATTTTGGGACCCATCTATGGCTTGAGTGATATGATTCTTCTGTTGCTCAGAGGGAGAAGAAAAGACAAACATAGCCCCTGGGTTGACTATTTGTTCTCACCTGGTCAACAAGTTTTTTTCGCATACTGGACTATTTCAGTGCGTCCAATGACGCTCTCATCTCACATGTTGCTGATTATTTCCAAGGTCACCCAGAATTTTTTTCTCTAACAATGAAATATCAGTTAAGGACCTGAGGGCAGTTGGGTTTATGTTACCTGAGCAACCAATGAGACCAATTTACTTGTCATCAACCTGAGGGATAGAACCTGCATACCTACTCTAGGAAAAAAAGAAAAGACCACTTCCGTCCTCTACATTTCTCCTCATTATTCTGGTCCCCCCCTCCTCCTCTAAACCTGTTTCTCTATTCTTTTGCCTCCTTCCACAACCCAAGATCATTGCTCATGTAGGCGTAATTTTGATTTTGATTTGCTAAAAGGCATTTTTTCGCGGAGTAGGTAATTTGTCGAACAAGATTCCTGTGCTAAATGGAGTAGGGCTTGCTTTAGGTGTCTGGGCCGCGCCTTGCAATAATGATAAGGTGTCTTTTGGGTAATGAAGGCCTTTGCTCACAAGGGAGACACAGGGAAGAGGAGGACAGAAAAGGGTGTGGGGGGGCATCAGGGAGATCTACTGCATCTATGGTCTAATATTACACCTCCAGGCAACAAACAAGAGCTGCATGAAAACCCTTTGTGAGATTAAGAAGTAAAGAAGACAAAAAAACACTTGGTCACGCAAAAACCCTCCCCCCTCTCATCCTTTTGCAATTTTCTCCCTCTGTCCTTCCTTTAAGACTTTAAACAGAGAGCATTAGGCCCTCTTCTGTGATTGTGTGCATGTGTGCATATGTGTTCGTGCACGCATGCATCAGCACTCTTTGATGGCAGCCAAAGCTCCTCTCGCATTGTGAGGAAAAAGATCATTCCCCTCCTCCTTCATCTACTTCGTTTTTCATCCCTCCGTTTCTGCATGGCAACAAATAAACAGGTCTAATTAGACCAGAGTAGACCTATTCATGGCACTGACAGTGGGAGATGGATGCAGGGGCTTTCACAGCGCCCTTCGCCTTTGTCTTTGGCTAACGCTTGGTGACATTTTGATAGAAGATTTGGTGTTAGACTGAGAGGCCACATGCCGAGAGAGAGATGACCTTCTAGGAGACCTCAAGGAATGGACACATAGTCTCACGCTGTCTTCTGACTTTGTTGTTTGACTTTAAAAGCTTTCATGGGTCACCTTAAAGATTCAGTCTGGATTTAATTTCGCCAGTTATTAGCTGTGCTCACATATGTATCCAAACATTTTGACAAGCAAAAGAAAAAAACATTTCAGGCCACATCCCAAAGCACAGATCTGCCTAATTCCAGTGTTTACAGATCTTATAAATATTCACAGCAGTATTAACAGCACTGTCTGCCCTTGCACTAAGATATGGGACAGTTAATGATGAAGAATTTGAACCTAACAGATCCCCATGTAAACAAAGACGGCAGTGTGGCGACGCTGCAATTACAGGTTTGGCATTTAACAGGCTGCATCTCTGGCTAATGCGTGATCGTCTGACAGGAGGACAAAAGTAGGAGGAGACCATGACATCACCGGGAGCTCAGTATCTCAGGTCTGCACTGTGGACATGTTGTTGTAACACTTTATGTATTATCAGCACATTTATTACAACTGAACAAGCTTATAATTAAAGGCCCTAGCCACAGGATTCAACTTCTCTCTGAACCAGAAGTGCTTTAAGAATAGTCGGAGGGCGAGGAGAACATTGAAAAAAAAGGAAAAAAAAGAGAGAGAAATCCCCTGATTTAGACTGCCTCTCTGTCTCTCAGGGAGCTACTGAAAAGCAGATGGAGGGATAGAGGACGGAGGAGGGGAGGGGGGAGAAAAACAATAGGCCAAAGAGTCTCTTAGCCCCTTTTCTCCCATCAGAACTAGCAGTGTCCAAACCAGGCATTCCTGGGCTATTATTTGCCTCTCACTGGATCTGATCTGCCACTTTAATTACCTTAGTGTATGTGTGTGTTTGTGTATGTGTATGTGTGTGAGCCTGTGTCAGTGTGCATGCATGTGAAAGCAAGGGGACATGCTTAATTAAAAAACAGAGGTAGGAGCGGCTCAGGCCATCTCTTTTGTTCTTCTGTTAAAAGAAGGGGAACTGTTTGCAGTGTGGAAAAACCTGGGCTTCATTGTTAGTTTCTCTCTCTCTTTTTTCTATGTATCTGTCCATCTATCGCTCTCTTTCAAATGAAAGTAATCTGGTTGGTTAGCAGAGCGAAGGAAGCCGGTGGGGGAGATAGAGAGGAACAGCAGTAACATGATCTGCCTTAAAAGAAGCAGGAGTGGGCACTGCTGCTGTGATAGGTGCGAAGCCTGGAGAATGAAGCAAAACATAACTTTTCCACACATTTGTTCCTGAGACAAAGTGTCAGGAATTCGGCTTTTATAAGCTGATTACAAGTTACAAATTTTATTGATCTGGGCAAGTGTAAAGTTTTTTGTGCCCAAAATGAGCTCAGAAAGGTAGAAGAGGGAAACATTATAACCACTTAATAGCAACACCAGACACCTTACTACCTATGTGTCCAGCGATGCTAAATGCTGAATGGATTAGAATGACTTTAAACGCCTACACCAGTCATAGGATCACAGGGTACAAGCTAGGACCTTAGCTTTTGACTTGAGATCTGGCATCCATCTCCACTTTAAAGTCCCCACATAGGAGTCAGTTATTAAGACACATCTATGTCCATCTTAAGCATTAGTCACACGGTGCTACTTTGTTTGTCAGTGTGCTGTTGGTGGCACGATTAATGGATTCATTTCAAGCCAGCAATGACAAAATAATGGACAGTTACGTTATTGTTGGCAGGCAGCACACATGTAAACAGCTGCTAACCTGTTAGCATTAGGGGTGATATGTCAGTGCCAAGTGCTTAACACATTGGCTTACCCATAAGACATAATTCCATACTTAAAGTGTTAGGAGATGCATAATTCATAACCCGCAGTGTTTTATGTCCGAGCTACAATTCAAAGGGGTTGCTCCCCAATGAAATAAGCAGTGAAATGACACCAGTGACAAGTAGTAAATCCTGTCGTATGTGTCGCATTAGCTCTCAAACCCAACGCTTCTGAACAGCTTTACCCTCAATCACATTAAAGACAAACCTTGGTGAAAAGGACACTGGTGGAAAAATGAATATATGTTTGACTGGAGAAAGAAGCCCAGTATGTTGTTCCTAGGTGAACATAATAGACGATTTATGGTTAAAAGCCAACTGAGCTCTGATTTAAGTGAATGTGAAAAAGCTTTTAGTTTATTTTTTTCTCCGTTGGCCAAATTATTTTTTTAGTTCTTCTGTTTTACAGGCAGCAGAGCCGTATCCAAAATTTAGACATTTGTGGTCGAACAGGCTCTGTGTATGTGTGTGTGTTAATGCCATGCATTCTTATAGCATGACAAATATTTGGCCTGTCTCAACTCCTCTCTTGTTTAGAATGCAGAGCTAATTGCTGCTAATTTCTTTGCAATTAAAAGTGTGAGTTAACATGAAGGCAGGTGTGTTTTCTTTGTTGTTTGTGTGTTGAAAATCATAGTTGTAATCTTTAGCATCTGTGCCTTTGGCTGGAAATCACATGGGTTAAAAAAAATCAGATAGAGTGCAATGTTTGTTTTAAATCCTCTTGATGTGGCAGTTGGGTGGAGTTTACTGTATCACTAGTAAAGTTAGACTTTAGTGTTGGTCACAGAACTGTACGGTGTATCCACGTAAGTGGAACAACTATCAGCAGACATTTTTGCCTCCTTTTGAGGTTGTGTTTAAAAATGTAAAAAATGAACATTATTTTCCCTTGAACTATGCTTTACTTTGCCTCACTGTACATACCTACGCTTGTGGAGCAACATGTCTTCCTCCTGCCTTTCGCCACGTCCATGCTGAACAGATGAACACTGAAATTCATTTTCTCCTCCTTGTGATTTTTTTTCTTTAATCTCACGAATAGAGAGATGGAAACTGAATGAGACACAGAAAGAGAAAACATAATTTCTCCCTTTTAATCTATCACTAGTCCCCATGGAATCATCTCTGGGATATGTCAGATTAGACCTGATTATAGCGCGTGCACACACATGCACCCACAAACATACTCACACACATGTTTGATTTCATTCCTCACGCTTTTACTGTCCCTCCCACTGGCTTTGTTTAGCCCTGGATTGTTGCAGATTAATCCTCTAATTGCTTTGTAGCTTTGTTGTGAGAGGGAGGGAGTGTAGAGAAAGAGAGGGAGAATTAAGCAGCAGGTGGATTGGGTTAAAGGTTAACATGGCTCTTTAAAGCTTTCTTTTAATGCCAGCTCATTTACACGCAAGCATCTGAAAGGCGCTGGTACTGTATCAAGTGGGAAAAAAAACTGGCATGCACAACTAGTTCATTTGTTGCATTTAGCTAAGCAAGAAAGCAGTTTCTTCTAAGTAGCAATGAAGCCTTAGTTCTCAAGCTTTCCGTCTGTTTTCCCTTTTCTCTTCTGATGGCTTTGTCTCATTTGTTTTTTCTTGTTCTCTTTAGGTGACGGGAAATTGCGCCTATGATAACAAAATAAAATGACTCTGGGTTGGTGTGTGTGTTTGTGGGCTTAGGAAGCTTTTTTTGCACATTGTGTGTATGCCAGTGTGTGTCTTTGCTTTTGCATTTGTGGGTTGTTGTGAAAAGCCAAGAGATTGAAGTAGTGAGGGGTTGAGAGATGGGCAGCCGCCCAGGATTGATAACATCTCACTGGTATTCCAAACATCATTCCTCATGGAAGCTCATTCCTTCTCTCTTTCGGTCTTATAGGTCCTATAAGAAAAGGCTTTAGAAATATTAGGAATTTAAATAGTTTAATTTCACTATTTAATCCTGAAGAATTGGTCTACCTTTTCCTAGCTGCATGACAATATATGGTTTCCTTATCCACACAGAGCCAGAGTCATACCTTCAGGGCATTAATAGGTTAATAGGTGCTGCCTAATTAGCAACTCCTGACTGGTAAGAACATGCCAAGACTGATTTAGCCAATGATTGAAGACTCCTCTAATTCAATCCGCTCTTCCTCTTAAAGGAGGACATTAACTGCTCTGCAAATTAGTTATTTGATAACCTAGCTGGTACTAGCCTGACATCATAATTTTATAACACAGCATGAGCACACACAGGGCAACATAGAGACAAAATCTGCTTCCCACTTTCAGTGTTACACATTGGCACGTCGATCACAGAGTGTATTTACTAGACAATTGGGTTATTCCTATAAACTTCCCTACTGCAGGCTGTCGTGGGAGCTGCTTCATTCATTTATACCTAATTTCCCCTGTTTCCAGGCTTTGGTCCCTGGAGTCAATAAGAAGCTAAACTTTTGTTCAAGGATGGGTTTTTTTTCTGTGGTTGTGGCAAGCAATCTCAGTCTGCCAGTTACAAGACAAAGATGCAACCGGGAGCAGTTAATATTGGATTTTCTTCACTTCTGAAAAGTTGTCATGGTGCTAGCTACTTAACACCACTGTTGTTATTTCTGGGAGGTGGTAGGTTTTACAGAGGGAGGTTACTGTAGTTTTTTTTTTTGTCACATCTAAGATACACCTCAGGATCTTAAAGTTTGTATTTTACCTGATAAGCCCTGAAAGTATTAAAATCGCTATCCTCTGCTAAATAAAATCAGTTTAATCCAGATGAGGTTTAAAACAGCACAGTTCATACTAGGTTGAATTTGGAGTGAATGTAAGTGGCAACTAATTAGACTGAAGTTAAAATTATCAACCTTTACTAAGTCTCTCTTTCTTTTTTTATTTATTTTTGCCTTTCTCCACCTCAGGTCCCTGTTAGGCTGGATGCGATGAGATCCCTATGTAGTGGTCGTCATGGCAACTTGTGACTCTCCCCCTATGGTGTCATCACGGCAGCAGGAACATGGTGGCCAGAGGCTGGACGCTGCTGCTGAGGACAACTCCGTCGTCGCCATGGAGACCAGTGTCGCCAACAACAACAACAACCAACCGTCGCCTGCTGCCATTGGAGAGCCAGAGAATGGCCTTGGAGAGCCCGCTGTGAGCCCGCTGAGGTCCACTGCTACCCCCACCAATGTCAGTGCAACCACCGACCCTGTAACTGAACAGAGTCGGAGAGAAAGCTTTACTACCGGTAACAAAGGGAGTGTTACCGGGACTTTAACAGGAGGAGGAGGAGCAGCTTTGGGTTCGGACTGTTCTGCCCCTGCCACATCTCCCGTGGCACCGGCAAAGGAGATCCCCTGCAACGAATGTTCTAGTTCCTTCTCCAGTTTACAAAAATACATGGAGCACCACTGCCCCAACGCCCGCCTGCCTACCACTGGAGGTCACGAGGATGGTGAGGAGGTTGAAGGGATGGTAGGGGAGGAGAGTGAAGAAGAAGGAGAGCGTGAGGTGGGTGCTGCAGAAGTGGGGGAAATGAACAGCGAAATGGAGATGGAAGATGATAGTGATGTGGAGAACCTGAGCGGCGAGATCATCTACCAGCCCGATGGCTCTGCCTTCATCCTGGAGGACACCAAAGAGCAGTGTGGCAACCAGGGGGGGCTCACTGGGCCTCTCCAATTCAGGGGCCTGCTGTCCCCCCAGACCTTCCCCAATGCCCAGGCCAGCAGTGGCCAGAGCAGCCTGAGCCCAGGGGGGGAGCGGCTGGAGCAGCCCGCTGCACCCATGTCCTTCTATCCCCAGATCATCAACACCTTCCACATCGCCTCATCCTTGGGGAATAACCCCCTAAAGGCCGACCACCCCTCCTTCCCAAATACCTCAGCTGGAGGGCTGGCGGGCACTCGTCCCGTGTTGCACAGTTTCCGTGTCTATGACCTCCGCCACAAGAATGACAAAGACTATCTGAAGGCGGATGGTGCAGCCAAAAACTCCTGTGTGTCCAAAGATGTCCCCAACAATGTGGACTTGTCCAAGTTTGAGGGCTGCGTAGCTGATGGGCGGCGGAAGCCTGTGCTGATGTGTTTCCTGTGCAAGCTGTCTTTTGGCTACAGCCGTTCCTTCGTGACACATGCTGTCCATGACCACCGTATGACCCTGAATGATCAGGAGCAGAAACTGCTGAGCAACAAGCATGTCTCTGCCATCATCCAGGGCATCGGCAAGGACAAAGAACCTCTTATAAGCTTTCTGGAACCAAAAAACACCCCCAACTCTGTGCTACCCCACTTTCCTACACCTGCCAACTTCCTAGGGCCAGATACGGGGCTCCGCGGCTTGTGGAATGCTTTCCACAGTAGTGGGGAGAATACCGATTCCCTTCAGGCAGGTTTTGCCTTCCTGAAGGGCAGTGCCAGCAGCTCCTCCAATGACCAAACCCCCAGAACCCAAACCATGCCAAAGGCTGAGACCAACCCAAACCTCGGGGGAGGGGCTGGTGCCCACAGAACCCCCAGTGGGAGTTCTGCTGCTGCTGCCACTGGTGGCAACCTGGAAGGTCGGAACTCTGATAGTGACTGCAAGGGCCACGTTAGGGACACATGCACTTTGCAACCCAATGGGCCGGACCTGAGCCAGTACCCGCATGTCAAGCGGGAGCCCGGTGCAGCTGGAAGAGAAAGTCCAGAGCAGGATGAGGATGCTTACTCCAATGGTGGTGGAGTAGAAATGGAGGCAGATGAGGAGGAGGAACAGGCAATGACCATGGCGATGACAGGCCAGCGGGCCGACAGCACCAGTAGCAAAGATTTCCCTCTCTTAAACCAAAGTATTTCCCCCCTTTCCAACAGTGTGCTAAAGTTTAACAGTGACAGCAAAGGTCCTGCATCCACCTCCTCTTCCTCCCTGCCTATGTGTGAGAAGCTGGAGATGGAGAAAAGCCGCCTGTCTACTGCCCTGGAAGCTGCCAGAGAGCGGGACAGCAGCAGTGACTCCACCAATGAAGCCCTGGCAGGACGGGAGGAGTCGTCGCCATCCTCCAATCCCCTTGACATGATGATGTTGCGCAGAGATGATGAAAGTCCTGGACCTCTGCATCAACTCACAGGAAATCCCAGTACCCCTGGAACACCAGGGACACCTGGTACCCCTGGTCCAGGTGAAGGGTCCCCAGGTAGTGGGGTGGAGTGCCCCAAGTGTGACACGGTCCTTGGATCCTCGCGGTCACTGGGAGGGCATATGACGATGATGCATTCACGAAACTCCTGCAAGACGCTGAAGTGTCCCAAGTGTAACTGGCACTACAAGTACCAGCAGACACTGGACGCTCACATGAAGGAGAAACATCCAGAGTCTGGTGGATCATGTGTGTACTGCCGAACAGGACAGCCTCATCCTCGCTTAGCCAGAGGCGAAAGCTATACCTGTGGATACAAGCCTTTCCGCTGTGAGGTCTGTCCATCCTATTTTTTTCTATGGACTTCTTCTTTTTTTTTTTTTACATTTCCAAATAATGATAGCTAACTTTATCCTTGATGGTCATATGCTTTAAGTAATATCATAAACTCAGGATGACCAATGTGCTTTCGAAGCCTGTTTTTAAGTTGCCTTTTTCTTTTTTATTAAAAAATTACTTTTTATTTAACAGCATCTATTACAGCTATAATGGTTAAATTAATTATTTCAAAACACTGTCTTAAGAAAGACTTTTGATGCTTAATCATAATGCAGATATGTGCTAGTTTTTGTTGCTTTTGTTATATTTTGCATATAATGTATATCATGCATCACTGTGCTAAATCTTTTAGGTGTGCAACTACTCAACCACCACCAAAGGCAACCTAAGCATCCATATGCAGTCGGACAAGCATCTGAACAACGTACAAACACTCCAGAATGGTGGCAGTGAGGCACAATACAACCACAACCATAACCATGCCAACCCTGTGGCCAGTGCCAGCCTTGGTGGAGGCTGTGGTGCACCCTCGCCCTCCAAGCCAAAACAGAAGCCCACTTGGCGCTGCGAGGTAAGGAAACAACGGTGTCATTGTAACGCTGTGGTAGCCACATACCAATTTGCTTCATTCAATGCCTAAACAATGAGCCATTTATTTCCCTCTGCGTCACTATGTCTATTATTTTTCTTGGCCACATCATCTGACCTCTGGTCATTATAAAACAGAATTTCTCATACATTCCTGGCATTAACTCCAAGTATTGCAGAAACCATCAGAAATTCGTTATCATTACTGCATTATAAAAATGCTTGAATCTAATGTTGTTCTGTTTTAGGTCTTAAGATTTTGTTGGTGTTGCTTTGGTTGTTGCCAATACCCATTTTAGTATTACATAAACGTTAATGATAAATCTTCCAAGTGTTTTGATGTAGAATCAATTACATGCTGAATTATAATTTCAATTGAAAGCTTAAACCAGTGCTTTGATAATGATATTAATCCACCTTCCGTTCACAGGTGTGTGACTATGAGACCAATGTGGCGCGGAACTTACGAATTCATATGACCAGCGAAAAACACATGCACAACATGATGCTGCTGCAGCAGAACATGAAGCAGATCCAACACAGTCTCCATCTGGGCCTGGCCCCGGCTGAGGCAGAGCTTTACCAGTACTACCTGGCCCAAAACATGGGCCTGGCAGGTGTCAAACTGGAGAGCCCAGCTGGCAGTAGTGGCCCAGATGCTCAGATGATGATTAACCCATTCCAGCTAGATCCTGCAACTGCGGCTGCTCTTGGATCTGGTCTTGGTAAGTTTAGAAGTTAAGGGTTAAAGTTAAAGAACCATCACTCATTGGTCAATTAGCATTTTCCTTAAAAAGAATTTTCTTTTTAATTTATTTGCCTCCAAGCTTATATTTGTTTTTTCATCTCATCCTTCACTTTTTTAGCTTTATGTTTTGTTTCATATATCTGATGCCATCTGGGTGTTGTTTTTATCTCTATACCTTTCCTTTGTTGCTCTTCATTTTTCTTCCTGCCCTCTCACCTTCTCTTTTTCTGCTCCCATCCATTTTACCTAGCACCCCTCCTCCCTATTGCCGCACCCTCTTCTCTTTCTCTTTGCCTCTTATCTCTACTCTCATATTGTCCCTCTGTCATTGTCTCCTTTCTTTGACCCCTCTCACTGATTAAAAAATGATTATGAGACGCCACATGAGAATTATTCTTAATCTTTCATTTGTAATTTTCTTAAGTCAGCTTAATCCCCCCCATACACACCCCACCCCACCTTCCCTCACCCTGGAGAGGACTCACACACATGTACGCAAACGCATACACGCACACATACACTCTCACACAGCAGGAAGTGGATTCCCGTAGGAGTGAGAGAGATTTAACAATGACCCTGCAGTGTTACACACCCACTCCCTCCTCTAGTGTGGAGGTCACAGCCCAGCCAGCAGATGTACTCTCAGTGAATTACACTGATAACACACAGCTCCCCATAGTGAGCGCAGCTGTACATAGGTTTAGATGGTGTGAGCAGGATATTTAGACATTCAAATATTCATGCAATCATGCACATATAGATAAAAGATCCGTACACACCATCACAGTTAAATTTAAATTATTTTTTGCTTGCAATTTGCTTTTTCATTCAGGTAAAAATGCATATTCATATTATTATCCACTAATTGGGGGAATTATCCTAAAACGATTTACAGAAGAAAATCAGTTAATGTGCAACTGTTAAATCCTCTGTGTGTTCCAAACACCATGTTGAGGTATTATCTGAAAAAAAAAACATGATGAGCTTTGGTGACATGCATAGAGAGACAATGAAGGGATCAAATAAAAGAGTTAATTACTTTTCTGTGAATGGCAGATTCTTTTTTTTTGTCCCAGGGTGGGCAGGCGGAAGAAAGAGAAAACTTGTATAATGCATTGATCAGCTTCTCAAATCTCTGCGTGGATGTGAGAAATTCTTAGAGCCCTAAAACCGTTGTCCCGCCATTGCTGAGAGCAGTAATTAAAGCTACCTGATGAGTGAGTTAGCAAGTTGAAAAGGATGATTGTAATTGATCCTGATTCAATCCTATTAGGGTTTTTTATAGACAAGACTTTGTAAGGAGCCCTAGTCCTCTGTGAGGCTTTATTTTATCAAATCCTTTTGTGTGAGAGAGGCCTGCATAGAGGACTCACTTTTCTCTCCACAGTTAATTTCATTAAAAGAGCCTTTTCTCTTTCTCTCTATCCTTTAAAACCTGCCTATGCATGCCAGACTTTCATTTTTATCCAAGCTTTGTCTTTTTGTCATACCTCTTTGTTTTTATATACCATTTTTCCTTCTGTGCCTTCCTTCTGTATGGCATGTTATACTGCAATGCTTCCATGTATGTAATCTGTATGAAAAGCCCAAGCTTTTAAACAGCTTTGTGTCTTTGTGTTTTCTGTCTAACCTGCATTTTCACTCATTCTCCACAGTGAATAGTGACCTATCAGCGGAGTTGCGGCTTGCCAGTGGACAACTGATGCCAGATGACCTGTCCTTGGTGTCCACTGGTGGAATGGGGGGTATGTCCTCATCAGACCCCTCCCTCTCCTCCTTGTCGCCACCTATCAACGATCCCTCGCTGCGCCTCTACCAGTGCGCTGTGTGCAACTGCTACTCCACAGATAGCCTGGAGGCTCTCAATGCCCACGTCAATGCCGAGCGCTGTTTGCCCGAAGAGGAGTGGCGCTGCGTGGTTGGCGACGTCTATCAGTGCAAGCTCTGCAGCTACAACACGCAGCTTAAGGCCAACTTTCAGCTGCACTGCAAGACAGACAAGCACATGCAGAAGCACCAGCTGGTGGCCCACATCAAGGAGGGAGGCAAAGCCAACCAGTGGAGATTAAAGTGTGTGGCCATTGGCAACCCTGTGCACCTCAAGTGCAACGCCTGTGACTACTACAGTAACAGCGTGGATAAACTGAGACTACATGCCACCAACCAGAGGCACGAGGCTGCCATCCGCCTCTACAAGGTAATACACATTGCTATTTTTGCAGGGCACTGACACATTGTATATAATATAGCATAAAAATACAGTATTCTTACTGGCAAACATCTGCAGGCTCATTTTAAGCTCAAAATTTAGAAAATGCACACATGTTTTTGTTTATAAAGGCTGTGCCCTTCCTCTAAACTGCAGTATCACATGGATATAAAGTTCCCATGAGAATGGAATGGCCGAGATGGAAAAGGTCACTGTTACAGTACCCAGGCTGATATCCATCAGATATGGGTATATATCCTGCTTAGGACCAGAGGGCACTACTATGATTGTTAATTATATGCAATAATCGAGTTTCTGATGTTTCAAAGTTTTGATTATCTTCAGCATTTAGTAAAGCAGTCTGTAGTCAGTAAACTGCTTTTTTGTGATAGGAATGTTGAGCTATATTAATGACATAAAATTACAAGATTAAAAAAGAACATATTCTATACATGGTACTGTATTTATAATCCTTATGCAATTCTAAAAAAAACAGAAACTGCACAAAAACACAATTTCATGTAGGATCTATATTTCTGACCCTTATTTTGATTTGGGATTATTTGGTCATAACTTGTCAATTGGTTACAACACTAATTGCCAATCAGAGCAGTGAACACACACAGAAGTTACTTACTTAACTAATTAAACTTTTCACTCTTTGGGCAATAAACAGCTCCTGCAAAGAATTTCCAACAAGGCCAATATTTGCTATCTTTCTCCTCGCCTATATATTTAAGGTGATTTAGTTTGTCAGACGTCTCCTTCAGCTTAATAGGATGCTGTTACATTTCCGAGGCCTTGACCTACAGGACAGGATCAAGTGCATTACATTAATGAGGATTTCTTTACTACTGTACGCAACATTTGGCAGTGGGAGGTGTTTGTGTGTGTGTGTGTGTGTGTGTGTGTGTGTGTGTGTGTGTGTGTGTGTGTGTGTGTGTGTGTGTGTGTGTG
>JAOWBC010000812.1:12068052-12083245 GCA_028566105.1 Hypoplectrus providencianus | reverse complement strand
GTGTGTGTGTATGCTTTAAATGTAGCAACAACTGGAGAAAGAGGATATAAAAATGATGGCACTGATGCCTTTTAAGAAGAATATATTTTATTAATTATTCACACTTTTTTGGTATAATCCTGTCACCATTTTCTAGGTATGTTTTTTTTTATGTAATAAAAAAAATAATATTTTGGTAAAAGGTTTAAACTGAAAATCATGAGACAGAATAACACACAACAGAGTTTTACAGATTTTTTATTTGCAGTAATACATTTATAAATGATGAGACTGACCCATCAAACTTATTTCATTGCTTTGAATCTGGTTTGTGAAAGGAGATCCTGCAATGCAAAGTAATGTTGATGGAATTGCATTTATTCAGAAATCTGTGTCTGATTCTTACTTACAGTTCCAAGGCTTGAGTGGATTAAGCCCTTTGGCATTCTTAAGGTTATTTAAAACAGTCGTAGTTGACTTAAACAGGATGTATGTATTGACACAGGATTGGCTGACTGTCTGGCAACGGCTGATGTTGGCACGGGATGAGTAGGAGATGTCTTCCCTCACAATTGTTCACTCACTGAATCTAAAATATTTAAAATGTATAAATTCTTAACACAAGAGCTGCTTGCACGTTGGCCTACATATAGCTATTATATTGGATCAGCTTGATTAGCTCACACTAATCAGGATCTCCTTAGTGTCAGGGAAAGACTTCAGCATAAGTGTGTGTGTGTGTCTTTTCACATGCATGTGTGCCTGAATTTTACAGTGTTGAGCCACTTTTGGCAGCTGTTTAAGTTTATTCAAAATGAGGCAATAGTCTGATAGGTTACCTAGGCTACACTGAACTCTAGCAACTGTGTAATCATGCTAAGAAAGCTATTTTTATCAGTTGTGATTAAATGTACCAACCCAAAAAGCACAATATACAGTGTTGAAATTAAACAAAGAAGCTTGTCTGAACATTTTCTAATTTAGCTTATTTTGCTTTCCAAGAAACAAGGGAGTCACCTTTTAGGTACACGCAAACACCATTTTAGCCAAGGCAAGTGAGGGTCATCCCAATGCCCCCTATGTGCACCCATACAGCCCTGTACCTCATCCACCCACCCACCTACACCGCAGGCCTCAACAAATCTGTTCCACAGATGACGCTTTTAATGCCTCTGGCAGAAATCCCACTGTTTTACCCTTGGACATGTGGTAGTAAAGCAGAGAGAGGGGAGGAGAAAGCATAGAGCAGCAGAGCAAAGGCATAGGGAAAAAAATCATTTCTTTATTTGACCAGAAAAACACCTCTCCTTTTATGTATTGGCAGAGGTGAAAAGCACATGGGGATGGAGGTAGCTTGGCTGGGCGCATAAAAGATCCGAGTGTTGACGACTTTACCATCTGGATTTTTGGAAACACAGAATATCTTTATGGCATGGGAAACCATTTGAAGATACAAACAAAAAGCATATTCAGGAGATTTTATGGCTGCTTTGTAGCAGCAATGGAGTACTTCTAAGGGGAATTGAGAGTTTGAAAGTGATTTTTTTCCAGACTTTGAAACTGCAAGAGGGAAATGACATTAACAGCACATGGACATCTAGTCATCTGGTGTCCAGGGCACAGCAGGTGGCGCAGGAAGTCATACGCCTTATATGGAAAAAAAAGGAGGTCTACGCCTCGCCAACTTATTTGACAGGAAATGTAGGTAATGTGATTGGTTTGTTTTAATAAGAATGCTATTGCTCAGGGTATTTTTCCACATTGTCTCTCATGACACAGAATTTAGTTGGAAATCCAACGTGTGCATAGAGGCTTCAGTATTATCACAGCTGTCAAGTGAAAATCTTTATCCCCTAGAAACACTGTAAATTAGAAAATGGATGGATGTTTTAATGCAGTGTTTGTATGCTAGCAGCCAGTGAGGTAAGCTCTGCATTAAATGTAGCTGTAGCATAGCATGTCCATAGCTGGCATGGCTCGTGTTTCCCTTAGCATTGAATATGATGATGTATGGTTTCGTTATGATTTTTAATAACAAACACTGGTGTTAATACACATGGAGACAGGAGTAAATCTGTCAGTGCCATTCACAAGTGCTGCAGGGCTAAGTAGGGGGTTCAGTTTGTAGTGAGCATGTGTGTTTGTGTGTGTGTGTGTGTGTGTGTGTGTGTGTGTGTGTGTGTGTCCACAGAGCTTTGAGGTTTAGATCTGGGCTGCGTTTGCCCCTGGGTCATTAGAAGTTGAGAATGTTCATGGTCAATGTGGCATGGTCAAGGACCACACACACACACACACACACACACACACACACACACACACACACACACACACACACACACAGTGTCTCATAGGCCATGGCACCTGTTTCTCAGATGGCTGTCCGAATAAATCTTAAACTGTCCTCAGCCTCCACCACCCCACCCCTGTCTGTCTGTCCAGCTTTCCGTCATAATTCAAGCGGAAATGGATGTCCGGGGTCCACTGCACATTTCCATTTCTCTGTTTTTCTTTTTATTATTTTTCCCCCTTCCCTCGCTTCCTTCACGCTCTCCTTTGAACTCAGAATCTTAGGCTTATAAAATGCTGAACTTTTTATGACAGAAATGAAGGGAGAGAGGACATTTAGATAGAGTGCTTTGTTAGCGGGACATACAGAAAAGAAGAAAGGGGATAGAAGGTGTCTCTCTCTATCTGTCCCAAACTCTTTCACTCTTTCGGTCTTACCCACTCTCTTTGTTTTGTCTCTGACTCTCTCTTTCTATCTCTCCCCTGGGGAGCCGCAGATAGGCCATCTCATTACCCATGATCCTCTTGGCAACACCATGGCCGGGAAACGAGGGGTGGGGGGGACTTAAATGAGGGGAGTGATGGGAGGAGGGAAGGATGGAGGGAAAAGGAGAAGGAAAGGGGGCTGGATTTGTAGATGCATCAAAAGAAGAGTCTCCCCTTTTCTCATTTTCATCATCTCCTTTGTATTTTTTCTTTTCTTCTTTATTTATTTATTTTTTGCTTTTTTCATTAACCATGGGACTTTTTTTCTCTCAATCTCCCATCACTGGCCCCCTCCCCACTTCACATTTTATTCTCCTCCATCTCCCTCAGATGGAGATGGCTGTGCTTATGCATCTGTGATATTAAGTCTACCGCTGTGCCTTGGCTATTAGCAAGGGTCAACCCTGCCCACTCTCATTTGAAAATCAAATGGCCCTATATATATGCAGCCCAAATTATTGGACTGTCATTTGGACTTGTGTGATGGGGAAATGGACAGGAGATTGACTCCCATAGATTTGCATAAAAAGCCATTGTGCCGGTCCCCGGAATAGAAAAAGAGACTGGATCTATTTCAAATGCATGGCACCATTTATGACACACACACACACACACACACAGACATTTGCACTCACATAAATGCCCATGTGCACACAGAGATATGCTTTTACATACATTCATAGAGACACACTCACGCATACAGTAACCGCACTCACATACAATTGTAGTCTTGGTTATTAACTTACAATTTTCCACTTGAGCCTATGTCCCCTTGTTCCAGACACAGGCTCTTGATCAGTGCGTCCTTGTCTCACACTTGCAGACAGACCTAAAGAGTTTCTCTTCAAAAAGGAATGTTTGCAGACACTTCACACTAGATGCTACTTGACTGCAAGATATAGATTTTCATGTTCTGTCATGGAGACTGATGATGCAGCCTGCCGCCGAGAGTTCAGCGCTGTAAACCTGAGCAGACGAATGAATTCACTTCAGTGTTTTTGCCAGAAAGGTTGTCTCTGTCTGTCTGTCTCTTTCTTTATTATTCAATTCTACAAGTTGCTCTTTTGCACTCTCTCCCTCTCTCTCCCTCTCTCTCTCTCTCCCTCTCTCTGTCTCTCTCTCTCTCTCTCTGCAAGCAAAGAGACGCCGGTTAGTAGATTATTCAAATCGTCTCCTCTTTCACCTGCGTGGAGATTACAATGGAAATCTTTCAGAGGTCCGGGGGTGGTGAAGTGGGGGATGGAGGGTGGCGGCTAATTAAAGCATAAAAGCAGGTGTGTGCATGTGTGTATGTATGCTGTTGCTTTGTGTGTTTGACAGAAATGTTTGAATGGATGGACTTCCCTGCCCTCCCCCTTCTTCCTAATAATCCTCATAGATATTAATAAGAGTTTCACCCCGTCTCCCTCCAACGCCTTAACCAGATGGTCGGCAAAGCATTAATGTGTGTGTGTGCAGTGTCCAGCTTTGGTCCAGCTCCTGATTGACACTCATACATAATGTTTAATTACCCTAGCCAGCTTCCCCCTCTGCTCCTCTCCACTTCTCGACCCTCTGGTGAGTTAGCTAAGGCCTGCAGACTGAGATGGAAGATGCCTTTTTTTTTCTTCTTCTTGAAGCAAGGTGTGTTTCTCAAAGACAAAGAAACAGACAGGGCTGCTTTTCTCATATTAATAGCCAGATGTGATCCTCTTCATAATCATCCCCACTCCTCTCTGAGCCGTGGGTCATTTGGGCCGAGCCGGGGCCAAGCCATTTGTCCATGTGCAGGGGACTGTGAAGCAGATCGGGGCTGACAGGTATGGGAACGATAGCAGAGAGGGCGGGGGTTATGGAGTGTGTTCAGGGGCAGAGGGGGGGCAGTGTCTTCCAGACCACCACAAGGAAGGGAACATCGCAAGGATGCAGGAACAAAGAAGCTAGCAGGAGTTTGTCTTTTTTTGTCTCTTTTTCCCCCTTGGCTCATCTAAAAACCCTCCCACCCTCGCTATATCCCCACCCAAATACACACTTCCCTCCTCCTCCTTCCATCCTTACACCCCCTACTCACAGGCTCGTCTCCCTCCTCCTTCCTTTTTTTCAATCTTCAACTCCTCCCTGTACCCTTCTTTTCTCTTGGGTCTAAATCATCCTGTTGGGACAAAGATAACAAGAGTGTTTTTTTTTTTTTTTTTTTTAAAGGGAAAAAAAAGGAATAATCAAAGAGGCCGCATCTCAAATATGATCTCTCGGGGCACGTTGCCTTCACTTTTGATACCTTGATTTGATCAGAGCTACTTCAGACAGATCACATGCTAGTGAGATCAGAAAAATATTTTTGTGTAAGTTCATTAGTGTTACTTTTGAAATCATCTGACATTAAAATGTGAGCCTAATTTGTCTGAAAGTTGTCTTAAAAACCGTAGTCTCTTTATACTTTATGTGTCAATTAGGGACAAGAAGCCGTTCTAGAAATAGTCTGAAATGTTACATCAGCTTTAGAATGGTATTTAGATAGAACAATCACGCTTTTCCCCTCTCATGAAGCTATCAGGATATTGATATGGACAAAGTTGAACTGAAATACTCCTCAACGCCCTTCCAAATCAATAATCAATCGATTGGAGGTAATTGTGCCTCCCTTGGAACGGTCCCAAGTCTCTCTCTCTCTGTCGCTTTCTCTCTCCTTCTCACACTCTCTCTGTCATTATCAGCATGTGGCCCAGTATTCGGCATTTCAGCATTCCAGCTGTAATTGATTTTAACCATTAGGTGCTCAGTGAATAGATAAGTAGTGGGAGATATTCGATTATACGGTGAAAGAGAGAAACAAGGATGAAAAGAGGGAAAGAGAGAGGATTGAGGGATGTTGCTGGAGAGTTGGAGAAAGAGGAACTGACCTGTCCTGCTGTCTATCTGTCTCTACCACTGGTCTCCCATCCTTGCAGCAGCACAATACCACTGACCTCCTGTGAGTTCAAGCAGCTTAGTTTCTGCAGGGTAATCCCTAATGCTTTGAAATAGACCTGATAGAAAGCCCACTTACTTGTTCGGGATTAATGTGGGTTGAGCTGGGGGTGGTGGTTTGGTCCTCAGTTTTCAGCACATTTAGTTAAATTAACCCATTGGAATAATCATATGCAACTCTAATTGTGGTCTTACTTGCACAGGGTTTAGTCATGAACTGTCTTTAAAAGCATGCTCCACTTTATGATATGCAAACAGATGGGAAAGCTGCATTTACATCCATCCATAATATCAGCCACGTGCATTAATACGCCGCCCTTCTCTGTTGTTTATGTTCAGGTTTACTTTGCTGGTGGCCAAAGCGCTATTATTTCTTTCAGTAGTTGCCCATCCCCTACAGAGGCCATTTTGAATCTGAGTGCAGCTGAGGGTGGTATTGCTTTCCCACTGTTTTCTGAAGATATAAGTCTGATTTTTTTCACCCTGCCCTTTCTCCTCTTTTCCTCGTTCTGGAAGGAGTGTAGGTTAGGAGTAGGGGTAGGGGCGGTTGGGGGGTGGGGGGGAACAAAGGCAAACATTTGAGTAATCTTCAAAGGGCCCATTGGTATGTTGAGTGGACGCTGGTATGCGGACTGCGGCTGAGGCTTTTTCAGGGGAAAACAATATCCTTCCTTTAGACGGCAGGGGCCTGGGCAAACACTAACAGCCAGGCAACTCTGCCCAGTGCTGCCACCGCTATCAGCTTACCCCCCCCCTGCTGCCTCCCCTGGCTCACACAGAAAATGGTAGGGTCCTCTGTGTTGCCGGAACAGCACAGAGCTTATCATTATGGGTTTATGGGGGTAGACAGAACATCCCAAGTTGTCTAATGTTTGGCTGATGGATTTTTTATAAAACATTTTTGCAGAAATGTTCATACATTTTCATTTCTGTTCGACATAGACAATAATTAAAAGTATAATATGCAACATTTCACATTTAAAATGTCAAAAAACAAATCTTCAGAAGTTTTTACAGTATTCTTTCAGCTCTTAGACTAGGTTAAGGTTTTTAGTTATTGGACTAAATATTAATAGTAGTTTTCAGATTAAACAACACAGGAGCATAAGCAGAGAGATGCAATCAGCTGTAATCAGACGCCTTCTGTAAGGAAAGTAGGAAGGGATCAAGTGTGCCATCTTGTAGGTCAACTGCAAGGCATTTGATTTCCTGTGGCAATATGCAAAACCTCGCAGCTGAAGAGGTGCTTTCATTGTGCTCTCCCTGGCAGAATACCACTCCAATGTGCATACACAGCTTGTACAGATAACATGTCACATTGTTTCCTAAGAATTAGGTTTGAACTTTTTCTTTTGCTTTTTGTTCTGTTATATATTAAGTTCTGTATGTAGTATTTAAAGTTAGATGAAGCAGGTTGTGTGTGGCGGTGTATCTGTCAAAAACAGTTGGATGATAAAACACTCATTTTGGTGAATCCAGCTCTTAAAGAAAGAAGACAGTCTGCCATTTTGTGACAGTTTCAAAATGAACTCCCTTTGTCCAGTAATCACTAGCCATTTTCTCACGAGGATCCACCCCAGGGATAATTTCTCCCATTTCTCTGTCATTAGTAGGGCCTGGTATTAGGCTTGTGTTTTGTTCCCTGTACCTTTTGTTTTGTGCTAAGTGAAACCATGCGACAGGGTAGGGGCTAACTGGAAAACAATACTCCCCTTCACAGGCTCAGGAATGTGTAATTAGTGATTTGAACCCGACTACGCTCGTCTAGATTCTTCCCTATCATTCTCTCCCTCTCTCCCTGTCTCTTTTGTTCTCGCTGTTATAGATTCTCACTCTCTTCGCCCCTCAATCTATCGGTTAGTTTCTCTCACTGTATGTTTCTGTCATGCCTTTTGTCTAACTCTCTCTAATAGACATTTTTCAGCAAGGCTCCATTACGAATAGAGCGAAGAAAAACAAACTTGGCAAAAATCTCTGCTCCGCTCGGCACCAAAATTATTTTCCCTTCTCTTCCCCTTCAGTTTTAGTTAAATATAACAACATCAGTGTAGTACAAACCTCTTTGATGGTGCCAGCCAATAAGATGAAGCTCCAGATTTTCCCCTTTATTTTTGTTTTTCTCCCAGTCTTTCATAGATTCTGTCAATTAGGCCTTGCCTTGATTTCCCCGAAGTATCTTTGCATGTTGGGAAAAATGGAAAATGATGAACCCTACCCAAAAGCATGTTAGTATTTCAGCAGTATCCCTCCCCTTGCAGAGCACTGGAAAAAGATAATCCCACAAGCATGTTAGCATTTCAATGATCTTGATCTCCACATTTTATGATCTCTGTCCCATTGTGAGTCGATGGAAAAGATAATCTCTGCTGCAATATGGTTTAGGGAAATGGGGAGGTCTGGTCAGTCTCACCTGGCTGCGATGGAGACAAGCGGGGGCTTTTAGACCCTAATGGGCGAAGGTCAGGATGGCTAATAGGGAGTAAGTGGCTGAGCCATGCTGTCTAAATCTAATGCTAATGTAAATACTGATCCATTTTCATGGGGGGGTGGAGGTGAGCTGGCTTTCAAGACACCTAACACACATAAATGCACCGATGAGTAAGAAAGATTTGACTTGGTGTATCTCTCTTCTACAGTCTGTTATTGCAACTGCTGGGTCAGTACATTATTAAATATGTGGGGAGGCAAAGAAGGTATTTCCTAAAAAATCTAGACTAAAACTAGAATAAATGGACCATGTGATAAATCAGCAACATGGTTTTTCCCCTTGTTTCATTGCCTTGGTCTGCACGACTTTTCTGCATCTGTTTGTGTGTCTGGCCAGGAGAGAGTAAGAGATAGAGTCAGAAGGGATTTTTCCAAGCGAGGGGCCAGAGGTCAGGAAGCTGTGAACTTCAGATTGACCTTTGCCCCATATGTCAGACACACTTACGTCACTGCTACTAAGTGTATGTGTGTGAGTGACTGCGTGTCCATGTGTGGGAGTCAGAAAAATAGAAGGCAAAGATTTTTCACTGGACTTACTAGAACTAGATTAATTCCCAAGCCCTCACAAAGCCCCATTTACTATTGCTTCCCCTTTTTTTAATTCTGACAAATTGCAAAGAATAAAGATGTAAGAAGAAATGTGGAGAAAAAAAGAGGGGAAGACTAAGTTGAAGGATGAGAGAGCTAGAGAGAGAGAGAGAGACAGCTCAGAAGTGGAGAGGAGCGTCAGAAAGCTAGTACGAAAGATTCATTGTGATAATTCATTTATTTGGCTTGCCGACCATTATGCGCTGGATGCTTATTATTATTGGGTGACCTAAGCTAAGCTCGCCCACAGGCCCTGCGCTTCATGGACAGGCCCCAGAGCTCTGAATACATGTGACTGCCAGCAGGCCGAGCTGAGAGAAACAGGAGAGGCAATTTAGCTCTAGGAAATATTTTTCTTTGCATTTATGAAAGTGAGATCCCTGGTAGTAAAGAAAGAAAAGACGGCTATCAGGAACGAAAAGAAAGCCGGTGAAAGGAGAGGGGGATTTTCGCTGGGATTGTTTTGCTTTTCCAGTTTCTTTAGATCACACACAGTGGCCTTGTAGGACTGAGAGAGAGAAAAGCAGGAGATGAGCATTGTGCCTGTATATTTGTGCATATGCAATATGCACTCAGCACTTTTTGTACGCGGCCTCTATTTGCATATTTGTTTTGTGCGTGTGCAGCACTGAATCTGTCTCTCTATACACTATATTTGCTGCTCTCTTTATCCGTGGAAGCGAGGTGGCACATACCTGGGCCCTCAGCATCTCCTTTCAGCAGTGCAGTCTGCCAGCGAATCCATTGGCAGTGATCTTGCGTTACATCTATGTCTTGGGGGCTGAGCGGCGGTTAGCAGTAACATGTGTTAGGGAGGTGGTAGCACTGATGGAATTCTACACTTGGCAGCCTTCCAGGCAGTGCTGGTATGTGTTTAAAATACTTTCAAGGAACAAAACACGCTTTTGTTGTTTGCTGGGCCAAATGGGGCTGTTTTTGTCTCCGATGGCCCCCGGGGGCCCAGGGGATAGCACCGGAAGCTGGTGACGTTCCAGAAAGAAGGTATACCCAACAACAAGAGCCATGCTTCCCCTTAAAAAAACAGTGATGAAAGGAGATAAAGAGATCTTTATTTTCACAATGCGCGGGGTGCACATTTGCATACATGCTCATACTCTCAACAGACAAAAATAGGAAAACAGGATGTATGTGCTAATTCTTTACGTATAAAACACGTACACACATGCTCCGACACACGCACACACACTGGTTATTAAGACATAGCTGTGGTAGCAGAGGGCTCTTATTTTCAGTATGTGTTCATTAGCTGCCTGCTTCTACACTTAATGACAGGAAAGAGTCATGTTTGTACTGAATACCCTAATTTGTCATTTGGTTTATGGAGGAAAACACAACCCCACTGCTCTGTGCTGCTTTCGAAATATTTTTGTCATATTACCAGTGCACTCGCACAATCACAGGCAAAGACAAAGAGACAGACATAAAAACACACTTGTGAGGTAAAATCAAAAAATGTAGAGCCGAAATTATTGATGCATAAAAACCAAACACACAGACACAGTACGAAGACAAGAAGCGCTGAAATTATACCCTCACCCACCCACAGACACACACAAACCACACACACTTTCACGTACATGTACACGCACAGAGAGATAAAAGAAGTTGTGAGAAGATGTCTTTTGCCTTGGCTTATTAAGAATTCAGTTAATGAGGCAGCTTTGTCACCACAGATAGAACAAATGAATATGAGACAGCAGTGCTGCTTTCCTCCCCCCAAACCCAGGGAGTACGCCGAGGGGAGGTGTGTGCGCTTGTGTTTATGTGTGTGTGAGAAAGGTGTTTTGTAAACATCTCATTCTGCATAATGAATGCAGTCCTCTGTCATCCTCACCCACACATACACACACATACACACACACACAGCAGCAGCAGCAGCAAACCACTACACTAGGGAGCTTCCCTTACCTGTCAAATTGACTCTCCTCCCCTCTCCTCATGCAACTCCCAGAGTGTGTGTGTGTGTGTGTGTGTGTGTGTGTGTGTGTGTCATCAACAGGGCTGACAATGTTGTGTTTTTGACAGGTAAACAGGAAGTCCCGAGTGTCATAATTTGAATTATGTGTGTATGGGGGTGTGTTAGTGCACCTCCTCCACCATCCAGAGATGTCTGTGCCATGTTTAGGTCCACCCAGGGAGTGCTGTTTAGCTGGTTTTGATTGGCCCACAGGGAGTGTTAGCTTATTTGGTTGTTTGCCAAACACTAATCCCCAACAATTAACCACCAGGCACTCTGGAGAGGGGCCATATTGACAGGGATGGGCCTTTTTTTTGCCATTCTGCACAGTCAACACGCATATACGCAGACACTCATATGACACAAATGTATGTACATGCACACAAATCAGCTGCGGCATAAATTACATACACATTTCAAACAGACACACACAGGCGCAAACCCAGGAGCAGGAACAGTGTGTTTGTGTGTTTGAATATGCATTACACAGCCCACGCCTGGCAGGAGTCAAAGTGCTCCTTTAAAAGTTCATAAATCATGGATGTTCTGGCCTGTGATCACCAGACCGCCTGCATTTCAGGCCTGCAGAGTGCCAGAGAGCGACAGACAGCCCTCTAGTTTAGGTCTTAAACAAACCCTCTGGAATGTGCTGATGGGGAGAGAATTAATATTAGGCCTAAACCTATCTGGCAGCCCAGTTCGACCCCAAGTATATCATCCAGCTACGCTCAGCCTATGGCTCAGATCCTAAAAACAAATAGAATATACATTCCAACATGGAAGGATGTAAGGGTTATAGGAACATTTTAATTGGAAACCAATGTTCTTACCTCAATAACCATGCAGTTAGGAACCCTCTTTATGCTGATCAGACTCTCAACTATCATACCTGTCTCGTCTGCTAAGAAAATGAACATTTTCATTTACAAAACAGTGCATTTTAAATGAACTCTTCTTCTGTGGGAGTTGTTATTATAATACTGAAGGTTGCCACTGGGCAAAAAAAAAAAAAAAAAAAAAAGAATGTTTTTGATTATTATTTTATCATTCAATGCTAAGTATCCCCCATTTCCAGCAGTGGTCATGAAATAAAAGTCTGGAGTTCAGACATGATTGAATTAAGAAAGAACAAATATGATGCTTTGTAGAGAAGTGTCCTTGTTTTTACGCTGTATTGGTACTAATTAGGGACAGTGGAGATCTGAGCAAGTAGGATGATGAATACTCCCATCCATTTCTTACTTTTCCTGGCCTCTTGGTACTTGGGGGCCTTAACTCCATTGTTTTACAGCAGAAAGCTATGATTGGTCATATTTCAAAAAGTTATTGTTAGAAAGAATAAGACAAAAAAAATTAAAGTTTATATTTATCGAAAAATATGAATTCAAACCTTTTTGGTGTGCAAGTTTGCATGCATGTGGTATTTATGCATCTATAAGCATGTGTGTGTGTGTGTGTGTGGTTTCCACAGTAAAGCTCAGCAGCCCAGTTCTCCTGCGAGGGAGGGAGGGGAAGAAAGAAAAGAAGCAAAGAAAGAGAGAGAGAGAGAAGGAGCGAGGGAGGCCTCTTTTCACAGAGAAACAAAGATAGCTGTAATTAATGGCCCTGAGCTCTGGACTAGGGGAGCTTTCTTCTGACAACTCCGACTTAATTAAAACTTAAGACTTCTGAAAGGGCCTCTGACTGCGAGGGGACGTCCCACCGTCTCGTGAGAAAAACCTCGTAAGATTTCCTACAAAAGAAAGAAAGAGGGAGAGACAGAGAGAAAAGATGTGTTAGCGGCTGTAGCTATGTTGCTAATCCCTGTTTGTCAAAGGAGGAAGAGGGAAGGGGGGGGTTAGAACTCACACACCTGCAGCTAACTGAGCTCCCCTCCAACCCTCCCACCACCCACACACACTCACACACACACACACCTCCTACACACACATTTTTCCAATCTCTCTCTTCTTGCTCCATATAACTTGATGCAACAATGCTCAGGAGAAAATATTACCTTGCTAACTTTTCATGTGCTTCAAGAATGAAAGATCTCTCTATAGGAGCCATGAGAGGCAGGGTAGGGTTATCACACACACACACACACACACACACACACACACACGTCATTATGTGTATTAATTCATGCATAGAACCCTGCACCTGTTTCTCACATGGCCGTATGAATAAATCTTAACAAAGCATAAACTAACCTTCGTGAGACACCTCTGTGTCTCTGTCTTGTGCCTTGCTCTCTTTCCTCTCTGGATCCCTCTCTCTCCCTCCCCTCCCTCCACAGAGGATCAGATAATAAAAGCCTGGCCTGGTCTTTTGTTTTTGTGCATTGTTCATTAGCCCGGCAGCAACAACAGAGGCACACTTGATATGCTTGGCTTGACTGGGTGTATGGGAGTAGGGTAAGGTGGGATGGGGGCTGTGCGTGTGTGTGTGTGTGTGTGTGTGTGTGTGTGTTTGTGCACACACACACATCGAGGTAGGGGGTAGCTTTGCATGGCTGCAATGCCATTAAAGAGGCAACTGGAAATTAAGGGCTTGCAACTGACAGCACACGTTGAATGAGAAACCCCTGCAGCTGCTGACAATGAGAGAGCTGGACAATGTGCATGTTAAAGACAAAAACAGTGTTCTGAACCCAACCCCATGTGTGACTTTCTGTGTTGTTAATTTTTTTTTTTGTCACCTAAAACATATCCAGGTCATTTGAAATGGAAGGTGTTTAAAAATAAGTACAATTACTCTTACTGTTTACGTGTTAACAGTATTCCCTCTTTTTTAAATTATTAAACAAGACTTTGTCCAGAGAGTTTAATTATTGCTCTTCATTGTAGGTGTTTCTGCTTTTTCACTGAAGTGAAATTAAAATTACAAAGGCTTAATAATACCAAATCACATACTGTAAAGAGTGAAGGAAATATACTGTAGAAAATGGGATTTCTGTGTTTGAGTTTTGTCGCCAAAATGGAAGCAGGTTAGACGAAAAGGCTTTTATTACCATGAAACAGAAAGGCCTTAAAACATGATTTTGCAGACAAGAGTCACTTGTTGCACTAAATTCACTCAAATATCTCTGTAATCTCACAATTATTGAAAACACTAGTCTGATATAAAAATGCTTAGAGGAAACAAATGTAGCAGTGAGAACAATCACTCCTTGAATCAACCCCAGGATGCCGTAAAACGTGAACTCTATCTAACATCTGCGCCCTCCTCTCTTCTCTTCCGCAGCACTTGCAGAAGCAGGACAGCGCGTACAGCCCAGAGTCGTGCGTCTACTACTGCACGCTGTGCGACTACTCCACCAAGGCCCGCCTCAACCTGGTGCAGCACGCCCGCTCAGCTCGCCACCAGCAGAATGAAGGACTGAGGAAGCTCCAGCTTCACCAGCAGGGCCTGGGAGGGGACGAGGATGGACTGAGCTTCCACGAGCTGTTCCATGTCAAGGAGTGCCCCTCCAGCCAAGGTCTGTGCCTCTTTAACCCACTGTGTCTGTTTGCTTAAGTTGTTGTGACTTGACTGAGTTTTTTGTTATTTTTAATGCCATTTTTTGGTGTTTTTTATTTTCATGCATCATTTCCCTTTTTTATATCACCTCTTTATTTGAGATTTTTGATTTCTGATTTGTTGTGGTGGGTTTTTTTTTTTATGTGTCAGAGCTGTAGACTCTTTTCACTCCCCCCCCATCTCTTTTTTTATTTTCTTTCAACCACTCCCGCTTTATTCTGTCAAACCTTCCTCCCTCCTTTCCTCCCTCCCTCCTCTGGCCTTCATATCCAGATCACGTCTCTCGATACAGACCCGTCCATTCCTCCTAATCTCTCCAAAATGAGCATACTGTTCCTATTAGGCTGCCGCGCTTATATGTGCAACACACACACACACACTGTCCCGTGCACAGGGACATCCCAGGCAGGCAAGCAGTCAGCTTATGAAATTTCACCTTGGGAGTATCTCATAGTGAAAAAGCTTGTACACACATACGTTAGTCACACACACATACGTTTCTCACACACGCATACGCACATACACACACGTATGCTACGGCTACACAGTCTCTCCCTGGAGTGAGCTTTCATTTCCTTTCTCATGACCAAAGCAATTTGGCTTTCATTTAAGACTCTCCGTCCTGCCAGCAGCTAATAAGTGTAACAGAACTGTAAAACATTCAGAGAGACAAAAAAAAAAAAAAAAAGATTAATCGTTTTTCTTTGAGTGGGGGTTGGATGGTTGGTGAGGGGGTTGCAGGGTGTAAGGGGAGGGGGCTGTGCTGTAATTTAAACCAGAGGACCAAGAGTCAGGGTCCATTATTTAGTCATCCCTATGTTAATGCTGCCGGGAGAAAATGAGCGCTTAACTTGTTTTTGCTTTGCTTGACCTGAAGGAGCGGGTGGGATGGGGTAGGTGGGGGGAGGGGGGGGGGGGGGGGGGGGGGTGACAAACTTTGCA
>JAOWBC010000812.1:12050866-12067952 GCA_028566105.1 Hypoplectrus providencianus | reverse complement strand
GGGGTAGGTTGGGGTAGGGTGGGGTGGGGGGGGGGGTAACACATTTTGAATAGCATTCCAGAATAGCATTAGTCCATACATCCATCTGTGTGTGTGTGTGTGTGTGTGTGTGTGTGTGTGTGTGCGTTGTGCTCCCCAAAGTGTCCTGTTTATACAGTACATGTACTCCCAAAACAGATGGGGGCCCAGCGCTTAGAAACATATGTGAATCCCAATGCTCACACACACGCACACACACAAACAGAAGAAGAGCTCCCAATCCTGAAATGGAGACTGTAGCCGGCGTACGTTTGGTTTTAATTACACATGGATCAAAGTTTCGGTGAGATTTGGGGTGCAGCAGAAAAGCATGCTTAGATAAATCATTACCGTACATTTTAACATCCCCCTCCACCTTCCCCCTCTCTCTTTCTGCTGCTCTCTTTTTGTGTCTCTCTCTCTCTCCTTCTTTGTCCTGCTTATTCTATCTCCCACTCTCTCCTGCTCCTGTCCATTTTTTTTTATCCAGAACACAAGCCCAGCTTCGAGCCTTTTTTTTTCCTCTTCTTTTTACATCTCAAACCAGTGAGCACAACCAGGGTTTAAACCTGTCACAAGCAATATTCGCCCGCTGCACCTATTTCAAATGTTCCACTCTTAAAACACACCATATTTGTTGCTCAGGCCCTCGTTTTATACCTTGGCTTTGATGCCACATGGTGAATTTCCATGAGGAAGCTAGTGCAAAGCTTAAGCGGACGCTGGCAGCGTCCAAAATGCTAAGCCACTTTTTTGGATGCCCTCCTTTTGCCCACTCTATATAATTTTTAGTGAACAACAGTATTCTTTCACAAGGTATGCGGTAAATGTTTCAAAGATATTTCCTTGTGGACCATACACATTTGGCAGGTGTAGGCAGAGGGGGAGTAAAAGTGTTTTAACCAGAGATCAAACACTGAAAGTTAATGTAATAAATCGGGGTTGTATTCTTGTTCTGGTCAAATATGACTTTTTTTAGCTCTTTTTTTTTTTTTTAGCTGAGCCCTTTTTGCGAACATTACATGCTACAGTAGGTTATGTTATATGGAAGAAAATGTATGTTCTAGCTGCTTTGGTTTCCTATAGTGATAGATGAATGTTTTCATGGAAAAGGCTCTATAGTAGGCAACATTTCCAGCCAGTGTTCAGTTTAAGGACCCTCTATTTGTGTGTACGTGCATGTGTATGCGGGCTGTTAGTTTTCTGGGGCTACAACTCCTGACTCGAGCACTTTCTGTTCATTAGAGACTGGTATGAAAAAGATTAATTTAAGTGCTGACCGGTATCTTTCTCTTAAAGCCTGGGACCTGGCACTGAGCCAGATAATTATAGGCCCATTTGGGAATAAGAGTTCTAATGCTCTGGACTTTATGTACATGTGAATGGCTTTCATTAAACAATTTTGATGCTGATTTTATGGCCTAATTAAGGATACAGTGCTGCAGAGACACACCGCAAGGGTATAGGTGTTTTGAACAAAGACAGGAGTGTACAAGGAACACTTCTGTTGGACTGCATTGTGTGCATGTCAATACACGTGTTTGCGAGTGCATGTTTATTTGAGAACCTTTCACTCTCTGTTATCCTTTTGAGTCTGTAATTCCCCTAACCTGAGCCCGGCCGTCTCATCCTTTACACTAGGTAAACACCACTGTAAAATGAGGGTGAAGTGTGTATGTGTGCGGACACTGACTCTCGTCGACTTTACAGCAAAAACTTTGTGCCATAAGCCTTCAGCTGTGTCCTTCAGAGATAAAAAGCCCACTGTGCCTGCATTGCTGGGATAAATCGTCGGTCTCTGTGTACAATTAGAAGTGTTAAAGGAAATTGAGTTTATAAAAAATGCCAGTTTGCATCAGACAAGCAAGCATTAATGAAATGCCTCTCAACATGGAGGACTCAGAGGCCATTTTGCTTTGAGGGTCGTCCAAAAGTTGTTAGAGAAATTAGATTTTTTTTTGTGCCCTTCTCTGTAATGAAGTTACGCCCTGAATAGAGCTGTTTAGGAAAATTCAAGCAGGAAAAGAAAAATATGACAGATTGCGAGTCACGGGTATTCCATCATCGATTTTATAATTTGAACAATTTGTTTAACTGGATTTTTGGAGACATTAACAGTCTCTGAAGTTTAGTTGTTACAGGGATTTTTCTCCCTCTGCTGCCTCTGTCCCAACCATTTGACCGTTTGTTTAGCCATAAAGAACACTAGGAGGAGGGGTGTGTATGTGTGCATGAGTGTGTTTTTCTGTGTATGCTCGCCCATTAGCCCTGTGCTCCATCATGTGTAAAGCTCCTCATAAGCCAGATCAAGCAGAAGCACTAGGGCCTTTTCTGCATACTTTACTTTCTGTCATTTTCCCCCTTTCGTTCCCTCTGTCCCTAACAAAAAGGGAAGAGAGATGGGATCTTATGGAGGTAATTATTTCTGAGAGCCCAGCCTGTCATCCAACCCTCCACCACCACACCACCCACACATCTCCATCCCTCTATACTCCCCCCAACCAGCCCACCGCCACCGCCACCACCGAACATGCATTACAGAGGGAGGGGGAGAGAGGACCCTCTTTGTCTGAGTCCCCCTTTTAAACAAAAGACCTCTTCTGACTTAGAGAGACCGACAACACTTTTATCGTGTGGGTGTATGTGCTTGTATATGTGAGTGTGTGCATGTATCCCGAGCCTTTTGTTTTCTCTGAGTGATAAGGCTCTGGGTCATTTTTGGTCCTAGTCAAATTAGTGTAGCTGTGCTAACCATTTAGATAGCAGCTGTAGGCTAAAAACGGAGCCTAATGGACACTTATTATCCCTATATGTGCTTGTGCTTCCAGCAGGAAGTGATTGAACATGAGCAGAGAGAAAATGTGCCATCTTGCCTGATTCCAAGTGCGCCGACATTCCTTGTTTTGCTGTTTATCCAACCCAAACTGTACATGTCAGAAATGAGTCAAAGCAGCAAAAACGGTCTTTCGGATTGTAATGTGGGAGAGGGCTCTGCTTTTCCCAAAGAGCATTTCAGTGTGATGACACCAAGGCATCTTGTGAGCTATTAGGTTTTTACCTCCTCCCTCACTTTCACTCCTTCATCTTATACTTTTTTTTTTCCTCTGGGTAGTGTGGGTGGTTTCGCCATTCCAGCGGTTGTCTTCTTTTTTTTTTTTTTTTTTTTTAAAGAAGGTCTCTCCTCAGACAGAAGTCTATTTCCAGGGTTTGTCTCAGTAATTTGTGGCCATTACATAAACATTCACGGATGGCCGGAGGAGTGAGAGAAAGGATGCAACACACACCCAGATCTAGCTAACCGCTGGAGTTAGCGCAGTGGTGGCCATTTTCTTTTTCAAGTCAGAATGCAGTAGGTGAGAGCAGCTGACTGACTCATCAAAGGACAATTTTCCTTTTTTAGTTACTGCTGTACACTTGCATATGCCATCCCTGTGACGCATCTATCCCTCTGTGTTTAGATTAGAAGTTTAATAGGTTAAGGCAGCCAATTATATTGCATATTGATTTGCTTACAAGCAGCTGATTGCCTACAGTTAATAAATTATTCGTGACCTTTTCTTTCTCATTTACTGTGAAACAGGAAGTTACTTACATAAAAGGTAAAGTCCACAGCTTTCAGTCAGGCGGGATCCATTCCTCGCATAATAAAAACTTGGAATGTTATTTTATGTGCCCAACATGAGTAAAATGCAGTTCCTGTGGAGAACTATTCTGATGAGAGTGATGTGATGTTCCCCGAGAGGATTTCTGTGAAGTATGTAGCTTTTTATTGCTGTACAATTAGCTGGAGACAATACACTGCATTTTAAATCATTTGTCAAATCAAAATAAGACACATTCATATATGTATATTATTATATTTTCGGCAAGTAGCAATTTACCCCAAATTTCCCAAAACCATATTCTCTATGGCTGAGGGAGTAAAAGATGTGGTCATTTTTTGAATAATTCCATCCAAGCGAATTATAATTACTTTGCGGTCTGTGTGCACATAGGAAAAAAAAGGGCAGCAGGCTGACTTGTGCCTCAGAAAAAAATGAGCCTCGTTCACCATAAACTATTTTTGAAATGGTGTGTCGAGGCGGTATGGGCTCAGGCCGATTGTTTTTCTTTGAGTTGAGCAGCTCTTTGGTGGAGGGGTATTACCCGGCCTAAATTGTTCCCTCATGTTTTCCGCCAAGGTTCTGTGCCCACCACACTGACAGTTATAATTTGCAGAAATTGCACTGATTATCTGAATTAGCATACCTGACCAATGCCACATTAGTCTTATTTACAATACAAAGCCATGGGGCTATGAGGACGCATACTAAATATGACTTAACCCTTTGAAGAGGGGACTGGCGTCACAGTGGCAGCACGTCTTTCACATCGGTGATATCAGGCTTAAGGGCTTGCACCATATGGACTGAAAGAAGTGGTGAATGTAAAGTCCGAGGACCATATTGAAATCACAGGGTTATTGCATGTTTCCCTTACTTTCAGTCTCTTTCTGACCTTTCTCTTTCAATATTTTTTTCACCTCTCAACTCTTATCCCCATCTTGTTTCCTTCCTTTTATTTCCTGCCTTCATCTTTTTCTCCCCCTTCTTTCTCACCCCCCTGCTCTTCTTTATTTTCCTCCTCACCTCCATTCTTTTCTCTCCCCAATCCCCTCATACACCCTCTGTCCATTGACTCTTAACCACAGATGGACAAAACAATGGGCCATGTCACACAGCATTAAGACAAACAATCCGGTGATGGGAGGAGGGTTGTGTGGAGCCGGAGCCGCGGTAACCAGGCAATACGCTCACCGGGTCCAAGCAGCCACTAATCTCAGCCCAGCGATGATACAATTCACAGATGGACATTTTAGGCAGCCTATATGCACACACACCCACACAAAGAGGAGAGCAGGAACTTTACTTTAGGAGGCAGTATTATCAGGTAGAATGTCTGCCGTTCCATGCAACAGTCTTTCCTTCTGTTGCTCCTTTCTTCCTCACTCTCTTCTCTTTTTCCTTTACCTCATCCATCAGCGGGAGGTATGGAATTGATAGCAGCTATTGATTACCTATAGCGAAGGCTAATCGTCGCTAACCGGAGGAAGCTTTCCAGCTACAGCAGCTGTCAGTGGCTCGTCCTATGTGTGTGTGTGTGTGTGTCTATTTGACCCTCCAGCGCTTCAGTTTACTTACAGCACACTAATAGCCGTCAAGCCAGACAGCACATGTAAAGAAACAAACATTATGGACATTGCTTCTTTTCCCAGAATAACGGATATGTAACGTCTGCCCAAAGAAACACTAAGAGACGTGCCAAGTTTCACCTCCCCACCTATGTGAATAAGACCCATCTTTAGCTCTCCTTTTCTTCATCTCCCTAATAGGAAATTTGAGCACACTGTGTGAGATTAAAGCAGAGAATCAATGCCTTGTGAGCAATAATTTCCAGACAAATCTCTTTCATCTTTTTCTCTCCCCTTTTTCCCCCTCGTTCTCTCGTTCATCCTCTCTCCCACCTTCTAATGCTAACAGGGGGTCTCATGTCATGACATCCCTTTCGCTTTTATCATGTCCTAATAACACTGAAAATAGAGAGAGAGAAAGCGGAATGTGACAGAGAGGAAAAAAGATGCTGGGAAAAAAAGAACGAGAAATGGATAGACTGATAAAAATCCATTGAATGAGTCTGGGTCTTGATTTGTGCTTTGATGTGGATGTCTTTGTGCAAATTAGACAAATATGCCCGCTGCTTTAGTCATCTTGGAGCTCTTCGTAAGATGCCATCTCCCTTTGCTGTTTTTTTTATGAAGGGTGGAGGAAAAGAAGGAAGAAATGAGTGACAAGTTCATTTAGGGGCATAAAAATATACATTCGGATGACTGAATAGAGAGACAAAAACATGGCAAACACACAGAGAGGTTATGTAAAAGAAAGGAGCAGTAAGCTCAAAGTAGAGGTAAAAAAAGTAGTTAAATAAAATAGAAAAACAAAGAGAATGAGATGTGTATGCAGAAAAGACAAAAGTGTTTCTGCTTGGTTGGGCCCACAAGGTGCTTTACCAATGATGGCACATAAGGCTAATGGGCAGAGATACACACATTCATACACACACGAAAAAAAACACACACCTTGGTCAGGCCTTTGTTTCAAAAGCAGGTTAATGGGGAGTGAGGAAGAAGAGCGTTGCAATTTTCTGCTCTTTAGGCGCCAGAGAATTCTCTCCAGTGTAAGAGAGACCAGACTCTCAGCGTAATAGGCATTTTACACCCTCATCACCTCTTACACACAAACACACACACTCTCACACACACACATACATGCAAACACACACTCACCAGAAACGTGTGGGAGTGTAATAGGCATTCTATGGTGTGTATTGCTGGTCCCCAGAGTGCCAGTAAGTGTTAGACATGCATAGAGTCGGCAATGAGACAATCAGCATGCTGAAATTGAAACCTTGTCTGAAGTCACACAGGAGGGGAGGAAGAGGAGCAGAGGGGGAGGAAGAGGAGAGGAGAGGAGAAGAGAGGAGCACAGATGGCACGAGAGAAGGAGATGAGGAAGCGGAATAAGAGGAGAGGAGAGACGGAGGGAGAGGAAATAGGAACTGATGTTTGTTTAATTGCCTCATAAGTGATGACACAGATAATTATGTCGAGAAAAGAGATGCTCCTCTCAGGCAGGGCCGATGAGCTGCTGTATCTGTTTTTGTGCGTGTGTGTGTCGCCCTGTCTCTCCCTATAGCCTCATCAACTGTCGTCCCCTCCAGCCACATCAAGTATAGGACACCATTAAAGCATTACGGTTTGTGTCATATCATATCATTCAGCTTAATTAACAGAAATACACACACACACACACACACACACAAAACACACACTCATCATTTGGAATCATTTTAATTACTCTGTAACATCCTGATTATTAATATCTCCGCTTCATATACCTGGGGATATGAAGACGAGTTCACCTATATTTCCTGCGTTGTGTTTGCAGGCGTGTGTGTCCATGTGTGTGTAAGTGATGCTCCCTTGACTTCATATCTAATTGTCTTTTTTAATGACAATATTCCACTGTGTGCCGGCTGTATGTAATGAGTCAGGGTGTGTCAAAGTGCAGGCTTGAGCTGTCTGCTTGAGTTAAGCTCTTCCCGTCTACTGTAGAAGCCTCTAGCGTACACACTCTCGCGCGCACACACACACATGTGGCGCACACACTCGAAGAGACAGTATCAATGTGGGAGTTCCTGTATCTGACACGAGATTAAGAGGGCCAAGTGGAGGAACGTCGAAGAACTGCCCTGTTGCATTTGCAGCAAGGAAAAAGGACCATCCTGTCACACACACACACACACACACGCACACATACAAGCATCCTGTGCTGTAAGTGAGCAGTAGCCTCCCTTGCATTATTCACAGTGGCCGAGTGATCGAAGCCTGGTTCAATAGCACTAAAGCGGCGCACGCTGGAGAGATTTGTCTTACAAAACCTTGACACACACACAGGCGCACATATGCTCTCACACACATTGATTTTTGGTGGTGGGAATCTCCCAGGCTTTGGACGAAAGGCAGGGACGTGAGAGGGGCTTCCCCCGTCAGAGCAACCCCCTGACAAATGCACACATACACACCGGAACACTCAATATGGACCTCACAAGCGCGCACATACACACACACACACACACACACACACTGCATAGGCAAATACTGTAAGTACATCTTTAATTCTCTCAAAATGAGATTTGATGATGATGAGATCCAGCGATAGTATGAATAAGAAAATGAAAGAAGAAATGGGAGATGGGAGATGAAGGGTCTGCCCCTTAGATCTGATGGGGTTTCATTTACAGTAAGATGAGCTGATGGTAAAATAAAAAGCAAGAAAAAATTGTCTAACTGATCATATTTCTTTTTTTGCTGACTCCTCTTTTTTGCATTTTACCATCAGCGGGCTTTTTGCAAGCGAGGCACAAAAAAAAATCACGCATTGCCTGATATGTCATATCTCTCCACTGCAGTGTGTGTGTGTATTTTCACATGGAAGAGTTCAATTTAAAGCCTTCACTTGATTTGAATGGTGATTTTTTTTCCCCCCCTAACACATCAGTCACTTCATTCAGTTTTCTTATTTTCTTCACGAGCTGCGTATACCACCCCCTCTGGCGTTTTTGACGTATTAACATGTATCGACAAGCCAGCACTCGCATGCCTGTAAACACTGGCGCACAAACGCACACATACTCACACCTCTGTCCCCTGAAGACATGTGATCAACCAGGCCCAATCCCTTGTAATCATCTAGAACCCACACACACACACATCGTTCCCATTCAATCCTGGGTAATGGTTTGGGGCAGGGGGCTGAAGCGGTGGGCTTCTTTCCCTTAGCCCCAGTGTCTTAAGCTGCCATTGATTAAATGTTAACTGATATACTCGGCCCTGGCAATCTTGTTAGAGCTGGAGCAGGCAGGCAGCTAGACAGACAGTTTAGGACCCGCGCCCTCCTGATCAATAGCACAGATAAAGATTTCATCCATCAATGAGCTCCCAAAACAAAAGGTATCTGATACCTGATTAGGCCCGTGGGGACAAATGCACACACAGATTTGAACATGAACACACACTCACACATTGCCACATGGGCTGAAGCACATGAAGAGACAAACAAACGCTCTGAGATCGCAAATAAATGCGGAAGGATGCAAAATTCTGCAGCTTAAAGAAAGAGTATATTTTACACACACACACACACACACAAGTTACTTTCACTCCCTTATTTCATCCAGAATAATACCTCCACCATAACCCATCTGAAGTCAATCAGTTCCACACCTAATGGTGTAATTACAACACGTACACACAAGCAAACACACACACACACACACACACACACACACACACTCATGCACAGTCAAGTTTGCAGATAAGGCAGCCCTGACTTTTCCCGGATGAAGGTTAATTATGCTGTGTTAGTTCACTTAGGTGTGTATTTGTTTGTGCATGCAAGTGTATGTGCATCTTTTCTCAGTAATGTGTGTGTGCATGTGTTTCCTCAAATGCACAAGCATTTAGATCCTCAGAGCATGCCAAAGGCACCGCGAAACGGCTGAATCAATGTCTGGGCGACCACCACTGTTAAAGTGTATCAATAATGTTCCCCTATCTTCTTTCCCGGTTAACGTCACACGGCAGTTTGAAAGTCCAAGCCTAGCCGCAATTAAGACTTAATTACAAATCAATAAAAGGAGTCATTTGAATATTGATTTTTCCTTTTTCCTCAAATTGTTAACATATTCCCCACCCTGTCTACACTTTTTTTTCTTTTTTGTTACAACTTTAAAGAGAATCAATACTTCCCTTTACAGTCATCAGAGAAGTGCTTTGGCATAATTGGAGCCAAAAACACAACGGGATATCTTCATGGAGTTCGATACCCAGAGGTGGTCAGGGGGTAGAAAATGTCACAGCCCCTCAAATTCTGATGGCTTTTCAAATACAGTTCATGACGCTTTGTGGTTGTCAAAGAGTGATCTCATTTTAGGGGATATTGGGTGACATTTGTTGTCACAATGCCAAAATGCATTTCCATAATTTTCACGGCTGACATTTTCTTTGATATGACACTGTATCAGAGCGCACTTCAAAAAATGATATCAATGCCGGTAACCTGCATTTCATTAGATTAAATGATATCTTTGCTGTTTTATTTTCCTGCTCAACCATTTTGAGGGGCTGTGAGATTTTCAAGTGGCGTGTCAGGGGCCGGGAGTCTAATGCATGGAAACATGGAGCTTTCTGTTTTCTGACGGCTAGCAGAGATAAGGTAGAGATATGGCTCTAGCACTGGCTCAAATCTAAAACAGATCCCGCTGGGGGGGTTGGGGGAGTTAAGAAAGTGAAGGAAAGGAGAGAGGGAGGGGTGGAGGTAGCAAGAAAAAGGAATATTGTCAATCCTCTAAGTGTCTGGCGGTGTCTCTCTTTCTTTCTCTCTTTCTCTCACTCTTTCTCTCCCCCACTCTCCCTCAGTAATCTGATTTATTCGAAGCATATGTGTGCTGCTCTGTCTTTGTCTGCTTCTATTAGGGCCAGTGGGGGCCCATATGACATTGTTTAGCCAGTAATGAAATGGACATTTTTTGCATGTTTTTGAGAAAGTCAGAGGAAAGCCAACACTCCTTATTTGTAACCGTCTGCGAATACCATCTCCGGGGCAGTTGCCCCAGGTCTGTGTATTCATGTGTGAGCGTGTGTGTGTGTGTGTGTGTGTGTCGCATGTGAACATATGTGCCCATGTATTACAGGTTCCATGTGGTCCTTTTGGAGATGATTCTGAGCAACCTAATGAATATTTGGGCTTGGAGATATTTTTCTTTTTCTTCCGTGACTCCATTCTTCGTATGTTGAAGAGTCCTGCCATCCTCACTAACCTCAACAGATAATAAGGCCCTGACGATGCACACATTTTTGTTTTGCACACTTCTCTATGTTACATGGACTTATTGTCAGTGTATGAAATTGTTATGTGCTAATGGAAAATATTTGGTGCTCTAGACTCCACCGAATCCCCATCAATAAGGAATGTAGTCATAGAAAAGCATTGCAAATGAATGGAATGAATGGAAACCTGAAGTTATTTTTTAACATAATTCTTTGGCTGAAACACACTAATATCCTGACAAAGAAAAACCTATTACATTTACAAAAATACACAACATGCATAATTAAATGTTGTGTGTTATCCTTCAAAGTTAGAATCCACATTTCTGTCCTTTATTTATTTTTTTTAAAGAAATGAATTGATAAAAACTAAAGACCCCTAAACAATGCAACTTTTCATGACAATATAACTGTATTTTATCTGTGCTTTCTATCTACTTAAATCTTTTCTTTGATTTTCATCCAGGATTACAGTCTTGTTTTTGGTGGCTCTGAAAGCAGATGGTTTTTATGCAGCTAAAAACGGGACAGTAGCCCAATAGGATAAAGATCTGTTTAAGCATTATCCATTTGGCCACTGCCCGTCACAGGCCTATTTTAAGCATGGACACAAACACACACACACACACACACAGAGCTATTCTCTTAAACCACGGCAGCCATTTTATTAGATTCCCTGATTCTCTGCCTCGTATTAGTTCTCGGAAAATAAATAAACCTTGAATACATGACAAGGACCAGTCTGGTCAATTGGAAACTATATCTATCCTGCTGGTATCTTTGTTTACCAGTGTAGTGATGGATGGACAGATAGAGGGATAAATGGAGACAGTGAGGAACAGATAGGATAGCTATATGGATGGATAGCTGTGTGAAAAGATATAAAAATAGATGGACAGATGGATAGATAGGCGGATAGATAAATGGATGGATAGATAGACAGATGAATGCAGCAGGGAGATCTTGTTGGGCTGATAGAGTTGAGCAGGTATGCCGAGAAACAGCTGCTTTCTTCATTAGGTTCATCTATCGATCTCGGACCCTTGCTGTGTGTGTGTGTAAGTGTGTGTGTGTGTGTGTGTGTAAGTGTGTGTTTTTTGAGGGAGAGAGAGGGGAAAGACAGCAGCCTCTGTAGATAAGTGCTGGTAATAGAACAGAATGAATTCTTATCACAGAGATGGGAAGGCCATTAACCCTCAGCTCCTAGTTCTCTCTCTCCGTCTCTGTCTCTGTCTGGTCCGACTCTCTCTCTATCTCTCTCCCTCCTTCTGTTTCTCCCTCCCTCCGTCCTCCGGTCTGGACCTGACAGGGTCACGTTGACGAGTGTGTGTGATATTTCCACGATGTGTGTGACTCTCCAAGTGTGTGTATGTGTGTGTGTTTTGTGGCTGTCGCTGTGCAGACTGCCCCATCGGCCAGATGTTTATAATCAGGGGCTAGATAAATATTGGGCCGAGGAATCATAAAAGACCAGGAAAGACAGAAAATAGAGAAAGGGATGGAGGGGGAGATGAAACAGAGGAGAGGAATCTTCTTTTCAAATTATTCCTAAATCCCTCAGTAAGCTTGCCGTGCCGCCTCCTCAATTCACCTACTCAGCCTAAGGTGATTCAAGCAGCCGAAATGCAATATGGCTGTTGTGTAAGATGCAGGTGTTTGTGTGTGTGCACACGTGTGGAGGTGTACAGTAGGTGTGCTAGCCTATTGTATAAGGCCAGGTGTTGCAGCAAAAAAAAATTTTTTTCCACCGCTGAACCTTTTGAAGCCATATTTTTGTCCTGTGAAAACCTTTTGTATTTGCTATTAAAGAATCATTAACATCATCCCCCCCAGTGCTCACAGCAGTGAGAATGAAACCCCTCTTAACACGAAACAACAGTTTCTGTCTGCGCAGCAAGCAAGACACGCAAGCCTTTAATCTTGGCTATGTTTATTCATATGATTTTCATTTTTTTTTCTTCTTCTATTTTTTCAAAAGAGTAATAGGTGTTTTGTTAGTTGCCTGCAAGACAGCGGAGTGGGCAATTTGAGTGAAAGAAAATACAATGAAGTGTCTCAGGAAGTCGTAATTGACAACAACAAAGCAAATTTGGAGCTGCTGATACAAGCATTTTTTTTTTTTTACACAAAAAGTAATTTTTTTCAGCTTATTCTGTCAGTTCAACTTATTGACATTCACACCAGGAGCGTATTAAATGTGACAATCCTATTGTCTGGCTTTCAGAGTCGACCTGAAACAATAGATTTTTTTTTTTTTTTTTTTTTTTGCTGGTGTAATAAGTTCTCATGTGTTTTAAGCAATAAGTGGGTGGGTGTGGGTGGAATGGAGCGTGTGGATGGAAACACGTGTGTTTGCTTGTGCTGGTGTGTGTATGTGTGTGTGTGTGTGTGTGTGTGTGTGTTTACATGTTCGCATGTGGGCTGTGGAACTGTGTGCATGAAATACATTGAGCGCTGTGTGGGAGTATATGTGTGTTATGTGCAGAGGGTTTTGGTGTGTAGGTGTGTGTGAGCGAGTGCAGGTGTGTGTGTCAGTTATTCCCAGGCCCTGTGCAGGAGCTGTAGCCCCTCTCCTCTGGGTTGATGTTTAGTATTTTAGACATGCTACATTAACAACATCTGGTTAAGATCTAAATGCTTGTTAAACGCGCTGAAATTTCGGGGGGAAAGGTACAGGGAGAGCTAGGGGAGAGGGGGGGATAAAGAGGGAGAGTAGGGTAAATAAAGATTTGAGGGTGAGAGAACGGGAGGGAGGGAGATCAGTAAGTCTGTAAGGTTATTACCCTGGCAGTATTACCACTGGCCCTTGACTGTGTGTGTGTGTGTGTGCGTGTGCACATGGCTGTGACTGTGTGGGATGGTGTAATGTTTCAAAGCTTTCCCCTTTAAAACCTGGAGGCCAAACTAGAGCCACGCGCGGCGCAGGAATGTGACATCATAGGGCCCCTATTCCTCACACACACACACACACACACACGCACACACACACGCACACACGCACACGTGGTCTCACAGGGGACATGACCAGAGTTGTAAGAAGAAATCAGCGTCAACATCACTGCTAAGTGGGGGAGACATGGCAGTCATGGGTGTTACGCAAAACATTAAGGCTGCATTACTACCACAGATACACAGAACACATACCATATCTAGTCTTTATTATCATTTTTAGGCATATAACAAAACGACACTCATAATATTGCGGCATATCGCAACACAGTTACTCACTCAAGCAGTTATAGCATTTCTCATAATATTTTCTTTGTCAGCAATTACCGTTTCACTTGATGTACTGCTTTCATAGTGTCTATGATTTAAGATAAACAATAATGTTAAAAAAAATGGGTGGGGTTTTTTTTTTGTTTTTTTTTTACCCCTTTAATGAGCACCATCCCAGCCCTAAGGAAGCAAATTAGAGGCAGCTCGGCCCAGCTAATGAATTCAGCCATTTTGGAGCCTCCGTGTCCAGTCCCTCTGCGTGGCATTGCTCTTCGGCTGTGTGCTGTACGACTGAGTCCTCCACCGGGCACATAATGACCCGGCATGGCGGTTATGGGCCCTTAGGGGGGAGACGGAAAGGGGAGCGAGTGGTCTCAGAGCAGGTCATTATACAGCTAGAGGGCACACAAACACACACACACACACACACACACACACACACACACACACGCACACACACGAGAGCTCTGACACTTTCAATACATCCTCCATTGCCTCCATCTCCCATATGTCTACTCTTTCTTTCCAAACATCTCTTTCTATATATCCTCCTGTGTCTGTCTGTCCAAAACTTCTTTTTCTATTTTATTTATGACTTTGAGTTTTTTGAAGGAAATGTAAAATAATTTTGGAGTGAAATTTGTACTGCAATAATTCAAAACACATTCTCTTCTAAGGTCATGTAAACCAAATATGTTGTTTTTGTGGATTTGAGAGTTTTTTTTATTGGACAAACAAGAGAGTTATTCATCCAGGGACCTAATTGGTTGCAGTGGCTTCCAATTAATAGTTACATCTAAAAGCAGACTGATTTGGCCATATCCCTGATCAAGACTCACTTAATTATTCTTCCTCTCTAACGGTTAAATATAGGCTGGTGTTGGTTGCAGGGTAATCGGACCCAGGGTCTGTGGTTAGCTCGAGCTCACCGGCCGGCTTTAATGTTCCGACCGACCCACATCAAAGAGAGTCCCACCAGGCTGCCAAAATCACACACCCTCCACAGCCTGACCCACTCCCTGTGTATGCATGTGTGTGTGTGTGTGTGTGCACGAAGCGGTGGAAGGTGACTGCGAAAGTTTTGCTCTGTGCGTCCTCTGGTAGCGATTAAGTTGATGGTTAAGAGAGTCCCTGCCGCAGAACCCTCTCCTCTGTCTCTCTTTCTCTCACACACAAACACACACACTTGCACATGACAACTCACATGCAAACACATGCAGTCACTGTCTCACTCACTTGATCAATGGCGCACATCTACACAAACACACTCAAACATGTGCACACATACGCACACTCACATACACACTCATGTGGTGTGTTACTGTCAGGGTCAGTCAGAGGGCAGACGCTGTGCTGATGTATTGAGAGAGCTCGTCTGGGAATGTCCTCAGTGTGGAAACACATTCCCCGTATGCACGCACGCACACACACACACACACTCTCACCCACAGATCTAACCGACTAGAAGGGGAAAGGAGTGAAAAAAAAAACACTGATGAGGCCCAGATGATCACCCCTCCTTTCCTCTCTCTTTTTTCTCTTTCTTCACCCACTCTTCACCCTCATTCCTCCCTCTCTTTCCTCTCTCTGTTCATTGTCTCTCTTTTCACTTGTGTCTATCTAGCTACAGGTAGACTGCCCCCTAGAGGTCAGTAAAGATGGTGGTTTAGTAAAGTCACGATCAAACACTGGCTGTATCTATGACCGCTCTAAAGAGACCCATATCCTCCTTTTTTTTTCTTTTTCTGTCCTTAGAAAAATCAGTTTAATTTGCTTTAATATTCTCCTTAAGATATTTTGCAAACATCACATCAAGCAGTATCAAACTAATTAAGGTTGAAGTTATAATGTTTGGTTTATTTGAAGTACATAAGCTTACAATAATTATTCTCCCAGTATGTTGGCATAGATTATGTAAATGAAAATGATGACTGACTTGTTTTTCTTTGCCCACATTTATGTTTCAAGTCAAAGGAGATAATATGAAATTAAATGTTTTTTGATAGAAATTACAAGCCCCAGTATGATATGAAATATTAAAACTAACGTACAATTAACCTGTTTTTTTTTATGTGTTAGTTTGATCAAAGTGATCATATATAATTTTGTAGATATATACAGTGCAGAGAAGGGATAAAGAGACAATGACACAAGAGATGAGAAAGTGTTTTTTCTTTCCTTTTGCTTTTTGAGATTTTTTTTCTTTTGAGACACATTGTCCTGACCTTGCAGCATGTGAGATCTTCGAGAGCTTATTTTTCTCTCTCTGTATTTCTGTTTTGACCCTTCTCCCTCCCCTTCTTTTTCTCACTCTTCTGTGAAACATGCTGTTCGATTTGTGCCATTTGCTTTTCCTTGGCATCGAACAAAAGTCAAGTACAGAGAAAAGATAAACCAGTGATGAAAGACTTTCAAGCCCGCTACACACAACAACATTTACACAAACACACACACATGCTATCCTTCCTCTTCCCCTCTATACGAAGGTGGGGTGAATTAAAATACAAAGATGGACGCTGCAGCACCAGCAGTGAAAATTGCAATTTCTGCAGCCCGGGCTCTCTTGGCTGACAGGAGATATTTCATCCCCGTTGTCACCAACGTATTAATAAAACATCAGGAGCAGAGTGCAGTCCCAGTCTCTCTCGCACTCTACACACACACACACACACACACACACACACACACACACACACATACAAGGACACACATATACACCTTGAAATAGACTGTGTGTACACATGTGCAAAATGCGTACAGCACTCACACACAAATGCGAAAATACAACAATGTTCATGAATCCGAAACACACACACACACAGCCACAATTTTCCTCCTCAATCACATGCCAGCATCTGCCATGAAAATTTCATGCTGTATATAATGTCCACTTAATGTGTTGGCGCTTAAAGCAACGGCGCCAGCACTTAGTCTGTGTGTCTGTCTGTGTCTTTGTGCGTGTGTGTCTTTTGTTGTGTGCATGCATGCATGTGTGTGTGCAGCCCGCCGTATGTGAAAGGGTTAATCATATCATGTTTCTGAGGGGGGTTTCGCAGACCCCTTGTGCTCGTCATACAATGGCCAAAGTGATTGTATGCAAATGCAGGCTGACCTCAATGCACCCTTTGCCTGATTTCTATGAATATGACTCTGTGTGTGTGTGTGTGTTGTAAAATATGGTTATTAAGGCAGCGCAGGATTGATGAGCACAGCTCTTTTACACACACTCACACAAACACACATGCACACAGGCACATACACCAGCTTCATTCTCTGGCAGAGTGAGGGGTTTGTGGTGAGAGACCCCCCTTCCCCCCGTTTAGAAGACATGAAATTTTTAACGGTTTTGCTGTGTGTGTGTGTGTGTGTGTGTGTGTGTGTGTGTGTGTGTGTGTGTGTGTGTGTGTGTGTGTGTGTGTGTGT
>JAOWBC010000812.1:12029348-12041034 GCA_028566105.1 Hypoplectrus providencianus | reverse complement strand
ATATATGTATATATATATATATATATATATAAACTATAAAAGTATTGATGATACAATCTACTAATTAAGTATTTACAAATGTTTATAGTAAGAAGAAAATTACTTTTGTCTTCAAGGTTGTCGGACCTGACACAGCATCACCAAATAATATAGGGCATCCCCAAACTGGACAAGACAAAGCTATGTCTTTAATGGATTCCTCTACCTCTCTTATTGATGGGTCAGGAAAGTCTCAAGGTGAGCAGAATGTGTTACTTACTTATTTGTTGTCCCAGTGGCAATTTTAACTTTAAAGTTTAACTTGAATATATATGTATATACATATTTTTTTGTATTGTTGTCAATGATATTCACATTCATATTACTTTTTAATAATAAAGCATATGTAAAAATGAAATATATGTAAATTTAACAGGGTATTGTATATTGTATTTTAAATTGCATTTTTCACTTTTAGGAAACATTTCAAAGGATGAGCTGACCAGTCAAGACAAGAATGAATTGGACCTGCAGAGTGATGAAGTCAAGCCCCCAAAGGAGGCCTCAGAGGCCCCAGGCTGGAAGAGAGCTAGTGGTCTAGGGCTTGATAGTAAGTCCCCTGATACCCTACAGGACCATCTCAGTGAGCTCCAAAGGCTCCAGCAGCAACAACAGCAGCTCTCAGTATCTGATCGCCATGTCTACAAATATCGTTGCAACCACTGCAGCCTGGCCTTCAAGACAATGCAGAAGCTTCAGATACATTCCCAGTACCATGCCATCAGAGCAGCCACGATGTGCAGCCTTTGCCAGCGCAGCTTCAGGACATTCCTGGCCCTCAGGAAGCATTTGGAAAATGGTCATCCTGAACTAAGTGAAGCTGAGGTGCAGCAACTCATAGGAAATCTGCCACTGAATGGAGATATCACTGAGAGTGAAGCCAGGGCCTTGGAGGAAGCTCAGGCCTTTGAACATGACTTGGACAAAGATGATGAAATGGACCAGGAAGAGAAGCCCAGTCCTACAGGAAGTGACAGTAGCTCTCTGCTAGATGACATGGGAGCAGAACCAAAACGGACCCTGCCATTTAGGAAAGGGCCCAACTTCACAATGGAGAAATTTTTGGACCCCTCTCGGCCTTACAAGTGCACAGTATGCAAGGAGTCCTTTACCCAGAAGAACATCCTACTTGTCCACTATAATTCAGTTTCCCACCTACATAAGTTGAAGAAGGTTCTTCAAGAGGCATCAAGCCCAGTTCCACAAGAGACAAGCAACAGCATTGACAACAAACCATTCAAATGCAATATTTGCAATGTTGCCTACAGCCAAAGCTCAACACTTGAAATCCATATGAGGTCAGTGCTCCACCAGACCAAAGCCAGAACAGCCAAAAGTGAAATGAGCAGCAGTAGCAGTATCACTGGCAGTAGTGGTCCAGTGCCTGCAAAAAGCCCAGCCCCAAGCACACAAGGAAACAGCAGCAACTCAGACACAGCTAGAAGTGGAACACCCTCTGCTAACAAAGAAATCACTGTGGAACCCAAAGAAGCTAACAGCAGCAACAACACAAAACAAACCACAACTACTGACCATGTTTCAGCACAGGCAAGCAGCCACCAGTCAGCGCAGTCATCAGCCCAACTGCAACTGCAGCTTCAACATGAGCTCCAGCAACAGGCTGCCTTCTTCCAGCCTCAGTTCCTCAATCCTGCGTTTTTCCCCCATTTCCCCATGACCCCAGAAGCACTGCTGCAATTTCAACAGCCACAGTTCCTCTTTCCTTTCTACATCCCAGGAGCAGAGTTCAACCTTAGCCCAGAACTTGCGCTCCACTCAGCAGCAGCTTTTGGAATGCCTGGCCTTACGGGGTCATTCCTAGAGGATTTGAAGCAGCAGATGCAACAGCAACACCAGCTGCAGCAGGCTCAGGCCCAGCAACAGGCTCAACAGCAGCAACAGCAACAGCAGCAGGCCTCTCAGACACAGTTACAAATTCAGCAACAGAAAAACCAGCAACTGCAGAACCACAAATCCAAAATGGAGTCCAGCACTGTGTCCGTTTCAGAAATTCAGATGTCAAGAGAGGCAGAGGACCAACTAGAAAAACAAGAAAACAGAGCAAAGATTGAAAATGCAGGTGATGCAATTAGTGATGGCGGAAAAGACAACAAAGACCCAAGAAAATCAAAGTTCCCAGAGTCACTGATTCCTCCTCCACGCATTGTGTCAGGAGCAAGGGGTAATGCTGCCAAAGCACTACTCGAAAACTTTGGATTTGAATTGGTGATCCAGTACAATGAAAACAGACAAAAAAACCAAAAGAAAAATAAAGAGGGAATTGAACAAGTGGAAATGAACACTGATAAACTTGAGTGTGGGATGTGTGGAAAACTCTTCTCCAATATGCTTATTCTCAAAAGCCACCAGGAACATGTGCACAGTCACTTTTTCCCATATGTGGAGCTGGAGAAGTTTGCCCAACAGTACAGAGAGGCCTATGACAAACTCTATCCAATAAACCCTGCTTCACCTGAGACTCCGCCACCGCCGCCCCCACCACCTCCTCCTCCTCCACCTCCTACTCCAGCCCCAGTGACCGCTCCCCAACCTCCAACTACATCAATGACCAAGCCTCAAACCCCAGTACCCTCCCCAGTTTCAGTCACTCATCAGACCTCGCACCCACCATCTCACCAGGCACCACCACCACAGCCACCTCCCCCACCTCCACCACCTACTGCCCCTGCTGCTCCTCCACAGGTGCAGCTCCCTGTTCCTTTGGATTTGCCCCTTTTTCCACCTCTAATGATGCAGTCTGTCCAACACCCGGGCCTGCCCCCTCAGCTTGCCCTCCAGCTGCCCACTATGGACTCCCTTTCCACAGACCTTACACAGCTCTGCCAGCAACAACTGGGCCTTGATCCAAACTTTCTTCGCCAGTCCCAGTTTAAGCGACCACGTACCCGTATTACAGATGACCAGCTTAAGATCCTGCGTGCCAACTTTGACATCAACAATTCACCTAATGAAGAGCAAATTCAAGAGATGTCAGAGAAGTCTGGCTTGCCCCAAAAAGTCATAAAGCACTGGTTCCGTAATACTCTTTTCAAGGAGAGACAGCGGAGTAAAGACTCTCCTTACAACTTTAATATTCCTCCCATTACCACATTGGAAGATATAAGAATGGAGCCTCAGCTCAGTGCACATGAATACTACAGAACTGAGTCAACCTTCAACAAAAGATCTTCCAGGACTAGATTCACTGATTATCAGTTGAGGGTACTTCAAGATTTCTTTGACACTAATGCCTATCCAAAGGATGATGAGATCGAGCAACTTTCCACTGTTCTCAATCTGCCATCCCGAGTCATTGTGGTGTGGTTCCAGAATGCCCGTCAGAAAGCTCGCAAGAGCTATGAAAACCAGGCCGATTCTAAGGATAATGAGAAAAAAGAACTAACCAATGAGCGATACATCAGAACCAGCAACATGCAGTACCAGTGCAAAAAGTGCAACATTGTGTTCCCTCGCATTTTTGACCTTATCACTCACCAGAAAAAGCTTTGCTATAAGGATGAAGACGAGGAAGGTAATGAAGACAACATGTGTGAGGAATACATAGATACCCTTGAGCAAGGTACAGCTAAGACTAGCCAAGTACTTGTAGAGCCTGCCAGACAGCCCCATGGAACTGCCAGCAGTTCTGGCTCAAGCTCACCTGTGATGGCCTCTCCTCGTGCCAGCATGGGGAAAACCTCCCCAAAGCCAGACATTGCCCCTGAAACTGAACCCAAACAAACTGAGACTGCACCCTCACCTGTGATCAAGTCACTACCAGAACCAAGACCATCAAAGGCCTGCACACCCCAGCCACCTCCTCAGAAAGCTCCCCAGCCCCAAATGGCAAGGCCCCATTCCCAGCCACAGGCAGCTGCCGTGCCCTCAAGTCCACTCTCTCTGGCCCTTTCCTCACTCACAAACAGCCTCCCGCACCAGATGCTTCAGTACCAGTGTGACCAGTGTAAGATTGCATTCCCCACTGTGGAGCTTTGGCAGGAGCATCAGCACATGCATTTTTTGGCTGCCCAAAACCAATTCCTTCACTCTCAGTTCCTTGAAAGACCCATTGATATGCCCTATATGATATTTGACCCAAATAACCCCCTTATGGCAAGCCAGTTGTTATCTGGAGGCCTCTCCCAAATCCCATCTCAGGGTAGCTCTGGTATGGCCTCTGCTGCAGGCTCTGGGTCAATGAAGAGAAAACTGGATGACAAGGACGAAAGTACTAATGATAAAGATGGTGGAAACAGTAGTGAAGAGCAACACAGAGATAAACGTTTGAGAACTACCATCACCCCAGAACAGCTGGAGATTCTCTATGACAAATACCTACTTGACTCTAACCCAACAAGGAAGATGTTAGACCACATCGCAAGAGAGGTGGGATTAAAAAAGAGAGTTGTCCAAGTTTGGTTCCAAAACACTCGTGCAAGAGAGAGAAAGGGGCAGTTTAGGGCTATAGGGCCCTCCCAGTCCCACAAGAAGTGTCCCTTTTGTAGAGCACTGTTCAAGGCTAAATCTGCTCTTGATAGCCACATAAGATCCAGACACTGGCATGATGCTAAGCAGGCAGGCTTTAGCTTGCCTCCAAGCCCACTGATGAATCAAGACAATGAAAGAGGTGAAAGCCCAAATAAGTATAATTTCTTTGACTACCCACAGCTGCCTACAAAGACTGAGCCAAATGAGTATGAGCTGCCTGCTGCAACCTCAACCCCAGTCAAACCATCTGAGGCGCAAGTAAAAAACTTCTTAAGCCCTTCATCCTTAAAAGCTGAAAACTGTGATGAACCTGAAGGGCCTAATATAAATTCAGCAGAAGCCTCATCCTGTGACTTCAGTAGAATGGACTTTGATGAGACATCATCCATTAATACAGCCATTAGTGATGCCACAACTGGAGATGAGGGTAATAACAATGAGGTTGAGAGCCTCACGGCTAACGGAGGGGACAAGCTGATTAACAACAAGAGTGGCATGGCGACAAATTCTGATGGTGGCAGCGAGAGGTTCCAGTGCAGCATGGTGAGCCCTGCCCTCAGTTTCTCTGGAAAGGACTGTGACTCTTACTTTAGCTCCAGAGATGATGAAATGGATGACTTCAATGACAGGAGTGAATCATCAAGCTTAGCTGATCCCAGTTCCCCTAGTCCCTTTGGGGCAGGTAACCCCTTCAGCAAGTCTGGGAAAGGCAGCAGTGCCGGGGATAGGCCAGGCCACAAACGATTCAGGACCCAGATGAGTAACCTGCAACTTAAAGTTCTCAAAGCCTGTTTTAGTGACTACCGAACTCCTACAATGCAAGAGTGTGAGATGCTGGGCAACGAGATTGGACTTCCAAAACGAGTTGTCCAGGTGTGGTTCCAAAATGCTCGTGCTAAAGAAAAGAAATTCAAGATCAACATTGGAAAGCCATTCATGATAAGTCAAGGCTCACCAGAGGGGCCAAGGCCTGAGTGTACTTTGTGTGGTGTGAAGTACACTGCCCGGATGTCCGTCCGAGACCACATCTTCTCCAAACAGCACATCGCCAAAGTGCAAGAAACCCTGGGAAACCAGGTAGATAGAGAAAAGGACTACCTAGCACCAACCACTGTCCGTCAACTGATGGCTCAGCAAGAGCTGGACCGCATGAAGAAAGTTGGTGAGGGACTCAGCCTGCCTGGCCAGCAGCAACAGACTGCAGTGGACAACAATAATGCACTTCATGGCCTCAGCCTACCCTCAGGCTACCCAGGGCTATCTGGCCTCCCGCCAGTGCTACTTCCTGGGGTCAATGGGCCATCATCTCTTCCTGTTTTCCCACCCAACACACCTGGTGAGTTAGTATGACAACAGTGAAAAAAAAAATAGACTAGAAGCTTTATGAACTGAGCTTTATCATGCACTATTTTATTCTACTATACTACTGTTTATTCTGTATCACAGTGGTGTTTGTCAAAAAGTCTTATTTTTTAAAACTATTTTAAAACATAAAAAGGGTGGGAGTTAGTGCATGCATAATATCATCATCAGAGTTGAACTGCTAATTGATAATTCAGAGATTTTTTACAACAAATGTATCTATTTCATGGCTTTTGTTTGTGTTGTTTGTTTTTCCCCTTATTGTAGGTTTGGTATATTTATATAATAATATATTGGCAGATTGAAATATCATAAAGCGCATGTGACAGTTTTGATCCATAACAAAATCTTAACAAGACTCAGCCAGTGACAAATTAAGCATCTTTATCTTGTCATGCAAACAAATTTCCATAGTGATTTGGGGTTGAATATTTAAATATTGAATATTTCCATATTTATATACCACTGTATTTCAGCTTTAGCGTCTCCCGGTGCTGGCATGCTTGGGTTCCCTACACCAGCCACCCCCTCTCCTGCCATGTCTCTCAGCACTACCCCAACCAAGACTCTTCTGCAGACTCCTCCTCCTCCTCCTCCACCTCCTCTTCCTCCTCCTGTTCCCTCCACACCTTTGGCAGCAGTAAATCATACAGAGCAGCAAGGTAAAGACACAGAGAGAGACAGCAGCAAGAAACCAGGAGAAAAGCCACCTCAGATGAAGGTGAAGGACAGAGAGAACGAGAGCGGCTCACGCCCTGAGACCCCCAGCATGGCCAAGAAAAGGGAGAAACCATGTCCAGCTGCAGGGAAACCAGGAAGTGAGAATCAACTAGACGCCGCACAGCTTCAGGCACTTCAGAATGCTCTTGCTGCAGGTGATCCAAGCTCTTTCTTGGGGGGGCAGTTCCTGCCCTACTTTCTACCTGGATTTCCCAACTGCTTCTCCCCCCAGCTTCCGAGAGGGGTCCAAACAGGGGGCTACTTCCCACCTCTGTGCGGAATGGAGAGCCTGTTTCCATATGGCCCAGCAGCAGTACCACAAGCTGCCATGGCCGCTGGTCTCTCCCCGACCACTCTCCTGCAGCAGTACCAGCAGTACCAGCAGTCCCTCCAGGATTCACTGCAGAAACAGCAGCAGCAGCAGCAGCAGCAGCAACAGAAGCAACAACTGAAGCAGCAACAGAAACCAACCCAAGTGAAGACATCCCAGACCATACAGAGCACCACCACAAACTCCTTCAAACCAAAAGAAGCTATAGATGCTAAGGATACCACCAACAAAGGCTCTTCAAAAGAAAGCACAAAAGAAGAACCGAAAACAGATACCAAAAGTACCATGGATTTTCCTGACGCTTTTATTGTACCGTCCGTCAAGCATGAGTTTATATGCAGGAAGTGCCAGATGATTTTTGCTGACGAAGATTCTGTGGTGCGTCATCAGAAGTCCTTCTGTTACTTAGGACATCCTTTTACTGACCCGCAAGAGACAGTGCTTCGAAAGGCAGTGAGCAACTACACTTGTGTTGCCTGCAATGTGGTTGTTAACGGGAATGAAGCACTTGGCCAACACCTTCAGTCGAGCTTGCACAAAGAGAAAACAATCAAACAAGCAATGAGAAATGCCAAAGAGCATACTAGATTATTACCTCACTCTGTCTGCTCCCCTACTCCTAACACCACATCTACCTCGCAGTCTGCAGCTTCTTCTAATAACACCTTTCCTCATCTCTCTCACTTGTCCATGAAGTCCTGGCCAAATGTCCTGTTCCAGGCCACCACAGCCCGGAAAGCTGCTTCCTCCTCCCCGTCTGCCTCTCCTCCTCCCCCCCTCTCCTCACCTTCAACGGTTACCTCAACTTCCTGCAGCACCTCAGGGGTTCCAACCTCACTACCCACCGAGAGTTGTTCAGATGAGTCTGACAATGAGCTAAGCCAGAAGCTGGATGACTTAGATAACGCGTTGGAAGTCAAGGCTAAGGCGGCCTCTGGCCTAGACGCGAGCTTCAGTAGTATCAGAATGGATATGTTCAGTGTGTAGGAGTGACAAAAGGATCCCTTGCTTAAAGAAAAAAATAAGACTTTTTAAACTGCAGTTCCAAAGTTTCTCTTAACCCAAAAAATTACAGTACCAAATGATTGACTCAGGATTGTTTTTCCCATATTGATATGCTGGCAAGATATTGATTGATTTTTGTTATGGACAGAACTGTTGCAGATGCTTGACTGAGCTTATATTGTATACAAAAACATGGAGTAGGAAAAAATCCCACAGGCTCCCTTGGGGGGGCTTGTTTCAAGCCAAAAACTCTCACGATAGCAAATTGCACCTCAGCTGGATTGTTTTCCAAATGCTAGCATGTACTGTATGGGATGACGATCCAGAACCCTCAAAGAGAATCTCTCTTAGTTTAGATAGGTGTAATTCAGTAGCTTTAAATTCTCAGGTCAGAACATAACATTTCTCATTTGTTAAAGCAGCAACAAGCCTGGGTACACTTGGCTTATAACCAAAACATGTCAAGCTTTATCGGACGCATTTCCTTGATGTGTATAGAGTACCAAGAGACAATATTACTGTTACAGTGGACGATGTGCATATCCTTTTAGTTTTGCCCTACAAAGACAGTATGGTTTTGCCACTGAGGGAATTTAGAATGGTGAAGTAAATGTGTATGATGCCCCTGTGTTTGCCAGTTTGTATTACAACAAGCTGTATCTATTTCCCACCCCCTTTTTTCTTGTAGTATATACTAATCTGTGCCAACTCTTACCTTCTCACTTTTACCTCTGCTCACACCCTTTTCTGAAGAGGTAATAACTCTAGTTTTGATAGACTCTCTCGGATTATGTGAATATAACATTTTTCATTTGTGAATTGCTGTACTGTTACGGTACCTGCTTGTGTCTGGACTATAGTGCACTTATTTTGTTTTATTATTTGTCTTTTTATTATTTGAGTAGGCCATTTGTTAATTTAATAGATTTTTTTCTGTTTGTACGTATGTTTGTGTTTTAATTATTATTTGTGTCTATTGCAGCAGCATATTGGTCCATATTTGTTACAGGATTGATGCCTAACAATCTAGAGACCTATTTAACAATTGGTGCATCCATGAAAGCAGTACTGTATACTTGAAACTGTTAAGGTACAAGTTGGTCACAATGTTAAAAAAGGTATGATCATTTGCTCTACGTTTGCAAATATGCTGCTTTAAAAGGGGGACAACAGCATTTTTGTTGTATATTAAAAACATTTTCATGTACTTGTAGGACTTAAAACAGTGTTACACCTATACACAGCCATTTAGTGTATAGGTTGACGTCCTCCCATCAATTCTCTGGGCACTTCTGATGATCTACAGTTAAAGTCAACATTTTAATTTTTCCACATTTAGTGATTTCAACATTGCAAAGTATTACCTTACAAAGTTTTGCTGCTACTGTGTAATGTTATTTTGCTTGCCATAAATTCTCTCAACTTTCTACCAGACAAAATACTGATCCATTAATTGCTTTGCTTTGCTATTTTTTATTTTATATTATTTTGTTATTTTGCTGTGGAACTAAGAATGTGAAAGCTGTCAAAGGGTGTTCAATTTTTTACGAATCACTTTCTAGTTTGGTAATTGAAACCAATGTGATTCATTCCAAAGTAACAGAAGGCTATTTGTATGAAAGAAAAAGGCTTGTGAACAAAGAAAGCTAAGCTGTTGTACATATTCGTAGTTGGCTGTGCATGGTACAAATTTATTAATATGAAGAAATGCAAAAATGTATTGCTTTTGGTATTTCCTATTCTGAGATGAGCAAGTAGCATGTAATGCAACTGTTTGACAGGTTAAATCAAATCATGCTTAGTTATTGTTTCAAACAATGAAATCAAGTAACATTTCCTCTTCTGTTTTTATTATTGTAAAGGTGTTTTTTTTTTGTTTTTTTCAAAGTTTAAAGCAAAATGTCAGTTTTTCATTTTCTGCGTGAGCTTTTCAATTGTCATTATTTGGATTTTTAGTATTTTAACATTTACTTTAATCCTGAAGACACTTTTCGATTGTGTTTCATAAGAGACATCCTGGCCTCCCAAGGTGCAATTCTGCCATTGTACAAACATGAGCGACTGTCCTGATTCCAAAGGCTTTCACAACTCTGGCTTTTTGCCTTTCCCCACTCTGTGGCTCAGCATTAAAAGACTGAACTGTCAGCTAGCATCATGTGCTAAGATGCTAGCATCAGACAGGACGCTTTCCACACCAAGGACTGGTAAAAGCTAACAAACCAACAAAAAGGATGGTCCAACAATATAACTGTACATAGATATTGCAACTGCACAGCAGCCAAAAAGAAAAAAAAAAGAACTTTTTAAAAAAAAAAAATGGATGGATTGTGTCATGTTTATGGGGACAGCCTTCAAAAGGTTGAAATTGGAATTGTTCTTCTGGATGTCAAAGGGATTTTCATGGCGCAATCATATCCTACACAATATGTACTCTTCAACATCTGGGTTACATAGGAAATGCACCCTGAGGTTTTAATAAGAAGAAGCCCCTATGGCTAAAACTTTAAATAAACTAAACCAAAAATGTTATTGATGTTTTATATATAGAGAGTAGTCGCATTAGTTTTTGTTACTGTACTGTTTGAGGTCTCAACTGTACCGTATCACGGTAATAACATGGTTTTGAAACCTTTTTTTTATTTTGTCACAGACCTGTTGTCATAGTTGAAATGACGTTTATTGTAGATGGTATTTGAACAACTTCTGGAAATAGTTCATCAAGTATGTTTGTTGCTCATTGTTGTGATACATTAAAAACTGTATCTGCAAACCAGTTTGGTCTCATCAAATATTCTTCATTCGATTTTCACTGAAACATGTTATCATCATCTTATGGTGAGCTTTCATTAGTTTGTATTTACCACAACTAATTGATGCATTAGTGTTTAACAATTTCACAGCAATTTAGAATATGCAGGTGTTTTAGCAACACCTTTATTGACTTAATTATTGACATTTATGTTAGTTATATGCATTTTAATGTAGTTTCATTATCACACTTTTAACTAATGCACACAGTAAAAAAAGATTTGTTTTTCCAAACATTTGCTGTTAATTAACTATTAACTTAGTTCCATAATTACACAGAATTCAATGTATAAAAAAATACACATCATATTGCTTAATATAAAAATAAAGGCAACTGTCAGGGGTTTTACAGTTACAAAAATAATAAAAAATATAAAAACCAAAAAAAGGCTTACCATTGAATTTAAGTAAAATAAAACACAAGTTATTCTACAGATGTTTAGAATGCAGAATTCTTTTTTGAAGAAATGATTACAGTTTACCATAATTTGATGTGAAGTGTCTGCCATACTGTTTCTCTCTCTCTCTCTCTCTCTCTCTCTCTCTCTCTCTCTCTCTCTCACTCGCTTTTATTTTACAGGCCACATTTTTTCCTTTAAACTTTGAGGTATGTGTTTGGCATACTTTAAACAAAAAAAGGACTCTGTCAACTTCCTTCTGATAATTGTCATTCCAGTCACTGACAGACCAAATTCCAAATCATATAATGGGTGTTTCCCGTCATTATGCTATTTGTGGTAATCTGACTCTGAGCAGATGCAGAGGATTATGTTTGGAAGTGTCTGCTAATCTGGATATGATCAGGTGCAGCTCTAGACCCCTCCCATTAAAAGGCAAATGTCCACAATAATAAATCATAGATAGATGGATAGATAGATAGATAGATAGATAGATAGATAGATAGATAGATAGATAGATAGATAGATAGATAGA
>JAOWBC010000812.1:12007915-12018419 GCA_028566105.1 Hypoplectrus providencianus | reverse complement strand
AGAGTGTTTAGGAGGTAGGACTTCGTCTGTTTGGAAAGTAGCAACTCCACGGTGGAGGTTTAGACCTCATGTAGTACAACAGAACAACATCATAATCAAAGTTTTTTCTTCAGGGTACAGCCTTGTGTTCACTCAAGAGTCTATCAGCTCCGACAATGCGTAGCTCCACTCACAAGTGTGTATTTGTGTGTTTAGAGGCTGCAGTTCAGTTTGTACTGTACTCTGTGTTGAGATGACAAGGTTAATGCGCATGTTTGTGTGTGTTTATTATTCTTTCTTGTGCATGTGTGTCTCCGTGCATCTGTTGGACTGAGCAGGTTAATGCTAGTTGACACATGCGGTTCACTGATCTCCTAGAGGAGTCGAGACTCACAGCAAAACCTTCACACACAGGTATCCATGGCAACCACAAAAATTATATTTCTTCCTTCCCCGGCAAGCCGGAGATTCCAAGATGCTGAAATGCACAAATACATTGTCATTACCCGGCAGCCTCATACTTAACAGGGTTAGGCTTTTTCTGCCTGCTGTTCTCATTGTTCAGTGTGTTGCCTACACATGTAATTTAGAAATTCCTCTTGTTACCTTTCCCTGACAGAAACTCCATATTATCTTTACATGCAAGGTTGATGCTTCTCTTCATGCCCACATTAGGCTGCGTTGTTGAAAATTCTTTCCATCCACGGCCATCATTGTGTTTAATGTTTTACATTCCTATATATTTTTGTTTGCAGCTTGGCTCTGAGATTTTAAATATTAGATTTAGTCGATGAACAGAAGTAACAGTAGTCAGATCGCAGGACATTATCAAATATTCATGTCACTTTTTATGTGCTCCTGCTTGTATTTTGCTGCTTGTGAGGAATGAGGGCCTTGTTGTAGCATTGATTGACAGATGATGGGGAATAAAGCTCAGTTCACTCAACTATCTCCCTCTGTTGCTGCTGACAACTTCTGGTTGATTGCACAATGATCAGAGGCTTTTCTCCCCCCAATAACAATATAACAATACATGCTTATGGAAATTAGTTTATAGGCTGAGCTCCAACTGTAAAATATATATATGCTCACCATATTGTTAGTACAAAGAAAAGCTAAACAAAAAGATTATGATAAAACATCATCATTATTTCTTTTGCATTTGACACGTTATCTGTGCAATGTAAAACTGGAGACAAAAGAAATGATCATCCTGCTATTCTATTATAATTTTAGTAACCTGAATTATTACAGTGAACACACTATAAAATTGCACATGTTAAAAAGGTTTCTTCAACATATATTTCTTAAGTTGTGCGCCGCACATCAGACATCTTTTTCTGGCAATCCTCTTAAAAACGTGTGTTAGAAGTGAGGTATTTTGCTCCTTCCTGTCACACTCAATGAACTGGTTTGTTGGGAGAGGTTAATGGTTATGCTGCACACAGAGTGGTGTTGTCTGACAGTCTCAAACGCACCACCTGAGGAGCTGCACGCTGACTGCCGTGATTACTAAAGAGGCTCAGGTGTGTTAATGAAGATCAGACCTTGTGTGAGAAAGAGACACCTGAATCAGAAGCTGCCACACTCTACACGTTTCCCCACCAGTCACGGTTACTTTTGGTCCCACCATTTTAACAATAAATGAACAGGAGAGCAAGATGGGGCTCTTCGCTCACATGATCCGGACCGAGCTGTCGGACCTGCGGACAGGTGAGTTCATTCCCTCCACAGTTTACCCCGTGCTTCCCTCACTCCAGGTTAGGACTGACTTTGGTAACAAACTGTACTCCCTAGACATAGTCAGGCCGTAACACATGTAAGACTACATTGCACTAAAAGGTGTTCTAGTAGTGGGACCAAGTGCATGCCTCCTTTTTCATCTTTTCGAGGTAAAAGAGGCATAAGCACATTGTGTCCTGCACCACATTCCTGAACAAGCAGAGGTTCAATCACATTTGCAGAAGTTATCAAAACTTTCAAAGAGCTCAGCTGGTGCCTTAAGCCACAGGAAATTCACTGGGACATCTGGTGGGATGTGTGCAGATTATTGCTCATTTAGTCTGTTCTAGACATCAGTAGGAAGAGGACTGAGATGGCTAAACACACGCACAGACTGGAGGATGCACACACACACACAAACAGGCTTGGCTTTAGCAGATCTAACCCCAGGCGCACCACATTGCACCTGTGTATAATCCCCCATGATGCCCTCTGGTCGTTTGTCCAATCCCCTCTCCACTCCTGTCCTAGCTCATCCAATCAGAGGGCAGGTCAGGTAAAGTTTGCTTCCATCTTTTTAGCTCGGTGTTAATGTAAGAGGATGTGAAATATAAAACACACACCCCTGTTGACTGTTTGGGGATTTTTATTGTATACAGTCGCAAATATAGCACTTATCCGAGCATTTAAAATAATATTATGTAAAGAAAAAAAAAGTATTAGTGTGAGTTTAGATCAGATGTATAGATTACTGATTAATAAAAATATCTATTTGTAAAGTTCTGTGAAGTGAATAAAGTATATTACGCTACATAAAAAATAAATAAATAAATTACAGGGACCTTCAGCTTTTTTGTTGAAAATAGCTAAGAGGGACAGTGACAAAGCACTGGCAAAACCATGTGTCAACCTTGGCTGGTCATTGAAGGGATGGAGAGAAGTGCAGGTTTGAAAGGATTCTAAAGCGATCCTGAATTGGCCCTCTTCCTCTTAAAAGGTATGTAATATGTCCTTTTTATTTATGATACATTGGTGATTATTGTTATCCACTTGTTATACTCAAGCAAGGAAGAGCCAGAGCTGCAGCAGCTGGATGGGCTGGAGCGTCATCACACAGGAGCATGTAGCAGTTGGAGAGGCCCAGGCGAAGTGATGAGGCAGCGGCCCCAGCAGCCCCACACCACCACCACTTCTGACCAGGACGGCTGAAAGTATGGTGTCCCCCATCAGGGGGGTAGTCCTCACTGTAAGTAGAAGCCATTGTTACAGCTTCTTCATGTGATTTCTTGATCTCAGATAATTTTGAATTCACCTTGTCCAGACCCTGACTAGGTAGTCTTTAAAAAAACAATACAAATCAGTGTTTCTCCAATGCTCATTTATATGCACATATGAAAAACATATTTGCATGCTAGAACATCACTGCAAACAAGGCAGTGGTGCTCATTAAAACATTACCACTTTTTCCAATTCAACACAAAATGAAAGCTCCTTAAAGTCACTTTAACATAAGATATGAACCTACTTATGACAGTGTGGAAAACAGCTGATGAAAACAACCATCAGACACATTTTTAAACCAAGGTTTATAAATAAATAGACCGATATTCAGTTTAACAAGATATTTAATATTGTGCTGGTATGAATCTTCACATCTGTGACTGTCTGCATGCTGTCAGGGATATCTTTGTTTCTAATGTGGAGGAGGATGCAGCCCACATTTCAACTTTTTTTAAGTTATACAGTAGCCTAACCTTTATCGACGTGCATCATAAGATACAGGACTTCTAACTGTATTTTCTTGATCTTTGTACTTGCTCTTCCAAACAACACATATTGAGGTGAACATATAGATCCCATATAGATCCCAAATTATCCTGGGTCTAGAGAACAAAGAAGGAAAGGCCAAATTCTGTGTATTCCCTAACCAGTGCCGCTCCGATCTTCTCTCAAGGTGTGAAATGCAACCAGACAAAACCTCAACGCCACGATAAAAGCTCAGGAAATTACTTCCTTATTTTAGGAGTGATTGATTGTCCCCCTGACCTGTTAGACTGAAGAGGTGGTTAAGAAGAGGAGGCAGACTAAGATAATTGGGCCCGGTGGTATCCAAAGCCCGGCAGGTGTTGAAAGAACTCTCATAACAGAGGTACCTGCAGCGGCTGCAGCCCTGAACTCGAGCACACCTAGGATTTCACTACCTTGGAGGAATTTTGGTGTTTTATGTTTGGCATGTCTTTTATTGAATAGATGAAATATGAGAGATACTTGTAAAACCTATTGACATATTGGACATGCCACAAGAAAAAAAACATATACAGGTGTCAAAAATCCTCTGTCGTGTCAACAAATAAATGGTGCATTTTTTGTTTCATCTTTTCTTGGCATGAAAATCATGTCATACGCTCTTTGAAAGTGATGTCAGTTGTTGGAAATATCTCCCCATTACGAGAGGGGTGTAATTCCCTTACCTGTTGAAGAGCAGGTAAAAGCTTGCACCATGAGCAAAAGGATCAGAGATGGTATTTTGTTGAAGTGAAAAAGCACAGGTGTTTTTACTCTTTAATTTCATTAGTGATGCACAGGGCTTTCCAAGTCCTTCTAGCCATTTCAAATGAAGAGGTAAAAGCAGGCATAAGCTTAAATGATAACATTCTTTCTCAGAGAAAAATATGCATGTACGAATCAAAGCTATTGTACTATCCCTATTATTATCTGCAAGCCAAGGGCTCTGTTCCAATTAAAGAATACCACAGATGGACCATTCAGCAAGCATGCACACACAAACGAACCTACAATAGGTACAGTAAAGTACCCAGTATTACAGAGCCAAGAGAAGAGCTTTTTACTTTAAAAACTATTTAATCAGGAAAATCAACGCCTCACATCAAAGAAATGGAGATGAGGGACAGGCGGATAAAGAGGCTCATCAAAGAAGGAGATCTAGTTAGGGATTCAACGCCCTAATTCCCTTTCTCTTAAAACCTTCGTCAGAGGGGGCACAGGGCCAATTTGCTCCCTAAATGGCTGCGTGTGAATGGGCAGATTGCTTTGCATAGCCGCTGGGAATCTGGGCTTCTTCCTCTTTTTCTTCTCCACACGGAGCCTGTGAATTAGAAAAGATCCAAAGACAGATAGGCTTAACGGAGCCCTAGCTACCTTCCTTAAGTCCAGAGCCCTGTTCCAACTTCCAACTAATTCAATCCATGGCCTAACTCAATTAATAGACTTTAATGCACTGTTTCTTCTTTATCTTTTCTCTTTCCCGCGGATTGGGGACTTCAGTTGGAGTTGTAGAATAATATCTGCAAAAAGGTTTGGATTGTAGGTCTGTCTGAATGTTAAGACAATGACATGTCCCAGCGGCATTAAGGTCGTTCATATATGCATCCCTAATCTTAAACATCTCCTTAATCTCGCCTTCTGGGACCCACCGTACATTAATGCAATGTAATGTATAAAATACTGACAAACAGCCTTCTCTGTCTCTATAAGCGTTGCTATAGGATTCATTAGTCAAAGTGTCCTTCATGTGAGAGGACCTCCAAATATCTATATGATGAGTCTGATGTTGTTTACATTATTCCAAACCAATCATCATTTTTTTAATCAAATGTAATACCTCTATGTGCTTTAAACTGTACAATTCATTAATTTTGTATTACCACCAAGGACATACACTCTATACATATGCTCTGTAAACCTGTGGAGGTAGGAGAAATGAAGATCACATCCGTCGGTAACATAAATAATTAAACATCAGCCTTGCCCGTACACCTACCCAGTATTATTCAGGGCATTCATGCACCTCATGAGGACAAATATTTCATGCTATCCTCTCCACTCAACAGAAACATTAACCTCATCTGAGTGCAAATGTGTGTACGTCTGTCTGAGCCGGTAGATCTGAGACCAGCGCTCCGCAATAGGCTTTCTATCACGCCTGCAGTTCCGATTGATCGTCTCGGCAATCAGCAATTAAGCCCTAGTGATCAGAGCGGGAGAGGGGAGGACGGGGGAGGGAAGAAGAGGTGGGAGGTAGCCCCCCCCCTCAATCCTCTCTTGTCAGCCCAGGAAAGGCTTCACTCAGCTGGGGTGCGTTTGGCCCGGGGCTGGGCTCACTGGTGGAGGTTAACTCCAGCATAAATAAGCATCTTTGGACTCATTACAGGGATTAGAGAGTAATTCGCCTGCGAGGAAGGAGACGACTGCCAGGGTTTTGGTACAGTTTACTACAGTCTTATAGGGGCGAGGGCCCTGGAGATTACAGAGGGAGAGAGATGGAAAGGCAGCAAAAGAGAGAAAGGCCAAGGGAAAAGAGAGGCTGGCTGTCAAGTGTGTGTGTGTGAGAGTCAATCCAAGCCCCCGGCTGCCCCCTTGATCTTGAGCATGTTGGGGTGCTGTGAAAACGGATAATGGGAGTTAGAACGGCCGGGCCTGTCTAGAGAGAAGTGTGCTGATTGTTATAACTTTCCCTCATCTCTCTCTCCTCCACTTAACTAAATAAACACCCAAGAGGTAGCACTCTATCAATTTTAATGATGTTGAAATACAATTTAGGCACAAAATACACAACAAATGCTAATTTGGCCATGATGAGAGGCATCAGAAATTCCTCCCATTATTTATTCAGCTGACTTTCTGCATTTTTCATCAGAACAAATATTCCCATTTCAACAAACACACAGACACACACACACGTGCTAACACACAGCCAATTTGGAGCATAAATCAACACGATCGCTCATCAAATATATGCTCTGTGTGGTTCTCTGTAGTCTGTCCAGTGCACCAAAGACAAATAGTTCTGTCCAAAGTCCAGCTGGAGAAACGGAAGGGGGCAGAGAATTGTCAATATATGCACACATACATTAAACATAGCAGGTCTGTGTGTGTTCAGGAAAGACACAGACATCATAAACACTGAAGTCCACTCATAAACTTGACTACCTGGTGAATCTTTACAAAATAAGTGCATATTTTCATGTTTTGATATACTTCCATCTTTACAAAATCTTCTTATGTAATAAAGTGTTATTATTTAATAAATTTTCATCAAAATTCGGTGACCTTTAATATCCTTTTCCTTAATCATACAAAGGTAGTTAGTCATAACTCTGCTCAGTGCATATTTATATTCCCTGTGTGCAGCTATAAAGATATGAACCATCATTTTAATTTCAATAAGCTCCTGCAATTTTAAAATAAACTCAGCCATGACAGCTTCACCTGCCAATCATCTCCACCTCCATCCTGACTGGCTCAGGCTGCCCTGCTTCTGCACCACACTTAGGGCAGGTGAGGTAAGAGTCTGCAATGGTGTGACTTTTGATGCAGTAATAGCAGAAAACATGTTGGCAGCCCACAGTATGAGGCATGGTCGGCCACTCTCCGCACAGTCCACACTCTTTCCACATGCTCTGCCCTGCCATCGCTCCCTCCCTTTCAGCATGCTCTCCTCCAAAAACAATCCCAAACATCTGTGCCTTCAGTTTCCTTACATTGATCAGAGGTAAGAGAAAGATGAGGAACTGAGCGAAGCCGTGCCATAGCAGCTCGCGGTTCATGTACTGGTAGGTTACATCCCGGACCACATTTGGCTTGCTGAAAACTGCCCGAGCTCCTACAATCCTTTCAGCCAGGACTGGATGGTGACCTTTCCGTAGGAACAGGAGGAAGTTGATGAGACTTGCAAGCTGTGTGATGCCAGAAACGAGGGTCAGGCAACTGCGGAGACCCTGTTGGAGTAAACTACCGCCTCTTTCAGACACAGGCCCTCCTGAACCCAAGCACAGCAGCAGGCTGTGGGAGCGCTCCTGGAGCCAGCGTGGACCTGCAGTGAACAGGGCCAGAGCCAGCTTCTGCCGGCGAGTCAGAGGTCTATAGCAGGGGGACGAGGAGAGCTTGTTGTGGTAGCGTAGGCTCAGTAAAGACTGGCCCACAGTTGCGCTGTTGGAATAAAGTGTGAACCTCCACAGGAGCAAATGCAGCAAAGCCCTCAGTTCAGGCTCTAGCGGGGTGAGCAGGCCCGGACGAAAGTTGTGGAAACATTTGGAAAACTGGGTCCACAGCAGCTGCTCTAGAGCTGAGTCTAGCTCGAGGGCATCCAGCTGGTTGATGCGCAATACTGGGATCTGTGGGTCAACATCGGTTTCTGGACCAGGAATTCCAACCATCCTTTTTTGTTTGTCCTCACGTTCCAAACCTGCTGCAAAAAATAAACAACAAAGAAAATGTATTAACTCTCTTTTTGAGGATAGTCATTACAGGACAATTTTGCAATTCAACAACCTGGAACTCTTTTTGTTTAGTTTTAACCATTATTCACAGATGTCATGACAATATATTTACAAACTTAAAATTTCAAATTCAAATTAATATCAGCCTATATACACAAGTTACGAAACAGGTTTTAAACATGTGAAACAGGACCTTTAAAAGCTGTCCACAACTATATAAATAGTAAAAAGTCATAAAAAAAAACAAACAGACCATTTAAAAAATCCCAACAACATTCTGAATTTCCCTTAAAACTTTGTATCATCTAGCACATAAATATTTTATGACCTGACATTATTAAAATGCTATGTTAATGTGCAGACAACTGCTTGGACTGTTAAAGTCATGAACGTGAACAAATATATTCAGAGGTACAACTATTAAAAGGACAACTGGGTTGTTGGGAGGAATGAGGCCCCGGAGGTGAGGCCCATCCTCTTAGGAAGGTTATTTTTTCTTTATACATAGGAACGGAAATCACTTTTCACATGTAAAACCCGTCCTTAATGCAACCTTTGAGCTGCGCAATGCAGAGGAGCAGGGGGTCTTAGACTTCTCTCTCCAGTGTATAAACACACAATCCAACACACACATAGACACACACACACAGGAGGCGAAGCCCAGGGGCTCATGGTGCCTGCTCCCTCTGGAGATAGGGGTGTGTGTACAAATCACATCACTAGGGATTAGGCTAACGGCACAGTCTCTGGTACACCGTAAACATCTGCCAAATGTGGAACAATTTTCCTCCCCCTAGAGTCGACTCCATATGGGATCCCACCATTGTGACGTCTGGGCTATTTTGCGCTGCATACGTTTCCAAACTGCTCACAGTTCCCCCCGTTTTATCTGCCCTTTCCTCAAATGAAACGCTTAAGAAGTGGGAGACTAACTAACGCAAGGAGAGACAGAGCAAGAGGCCCACAGAGAGAGAGAGACAGAGAGGCCTTTTTTTGACAGTGGCTTTTGTGTCTCGCTGAACAGGATTTGTCACGAGGCTTTAAAAGAGATTTCAGCCGGGTAAATATGGCAGTTTTGACAGAAAGAGAGAGAGATGATGGTCACTTTAGACGTTTCTCGAGGAGGTAAAAAAAAAAAAAAATCGAATATGCGGTGGCAATGCTTGGGTTTATTGTGGTGCACAGGACCATCTGTGTATTCATGATGTTTCAATAGAGCCAGGATACACCGTCCAACTAAGTTAGAATTAGCAAATGAATGAAAAAAGAGTGAATTCGAGCTGAAGTAAGCAGGTGTGACAAATTCATTGAGCTGCATTTGAAATGCTGCCATGTTTAGTGACTAGAACCTCGCCTGTGACGGAAGTGGAGTTTGGGTTTTAAAAAAAAAGAGGTAGTCTGAATGTGTATGGTAACCAATAAACAGGCTCCATTTGTTTAGCTTAATCTGAAAGTTTTCCTTGATGGGAGAAAATGTGCAGATTATGTGCCTGTGTGTGTGTGTGACTATGTATGTATGTCAAGGGGAGCCTTGATCTATGCAGTGCTCTCATACAGAGCTAAATTAATCTATCAGTCCATGGTTACACAGACGAGCACACACACAGCCAGGTGGTGGAAATCCCCGTCACAGCAGCAGCAGCCCTCTCGGGAGAGCAAACCCGGCCGGGTCCAATATTCTTTTCAAAGCCTTTTATCGAGCAGTTTACAAGTTATGAATGAATATGTTTTATTTGGGGAAACACGGTATTGACAGCCACCTATCAATAGTAATGTGACTATTGTCAAGGGTCTGTCAATATTAATGTAATTATGATGTAGAGGGATCAGAGGGATGCCGGAGTCGGGGGCCAAGTAACATCTCCTGCCCACTGCCATATCAATAGCTGGGATTGCTATTGACAGCTTCCCTTCAGACTTGCAGCACTTGCCAAATATATAACAAGCAGACACTTCAGTCAATGCCGGGCTGCCTATAAAAATTAAGCATTTGAATTTACAGGGCTTTTACCGTGGACAGCTGGCAATCCATGTTCCTTATGTAATAGTCAAAAGTCACAGTCAATGCCAGTGTTTACAGAGCGCTGGTACAGTGTATGTCAGAGGACACACAAAAACTATCCACAGATACCAGCACAGAGACTTTTTCTCTGATGAGTTCATTCAAACACACACACTTGGTGTGATACATTGACTTGATAATTCTCTCGTTGGGTCAGCCAACCAACCGACCCGGAGACAAAATGCCCTCTCTTGGAGAGTCAGCTACTGACAACCAGCAGGGTCAGAAGGCAGGTTAGAGGAGTTTGCAGAAGAAAATCTACAGAAAATCTGGGGTCTGAATTCTTACTTTTTTTATTATTATTTTTTTTTTTTAACAGAGCCTGTATGAGATACTTTAAAAACACCTTCCTGGGAATATTAAAGGATATTTTGATTCAGGTCAGATGAGATGTTTTTTCTCCACTTGTTCCCTTAGCCTGTGCATCTTGTTCAGACAAAGATAGCACACTGACTCAAGGCTGACTGCCATAGCTTACAGACAACAACAACAACAACAACAA
>JAOWBC010000812.1:11995649-12006254 GCA_028566105.1 Hypoplectrus providencianus | reverse complement strand
CACACACACACACACACACACACACACACACACACACACACACACACACACACACACACACACACACACACATACATCAGTTAGAACACCACTCTGACACACAAAAATGTGCTCTGCTTAATCTGGTTTGCTCAGAAGGTAAATTATTTAAGAGAATTAATTGATTTCAGGAGTAGGAAGGTTGAGTATGCTAGGGTTGTATGAGTAATAAGTACAGGGGGTTTGCAAAAAAACAACTTAAAAAGTAATGAAACATTTAGAGGGCAGACAGGCACAATGAACATGGAAGAAAAAGCGGAACAGCTAATAAATGAGAGAACTGAAGTTGTGTCTTTCTTAGGAGTCACTGAGAGCACTGGGGCCTCACCTCATGCAAATAAAATGTGTTATACTGAGGAATATTTGATCGGCACATTTCTTAGCTCCTGCCTTATGCATGAAAACATAGTGTCTGCTTTTTTTAATCAGTGTAACAGTTATATGTGAAGAGGTGGAAAATTCAAAACTAAGGTGAAGCAGAATGTGAGGGACAATGTAGGATAAGAGGTTAAAGAAATTGCTACAACTTATGCTACTTTAAGGTATTCCTCTTTGATATGCATCTGTGAATCAATTTCAGCAATTGGATTGCTGTCACTGCAATTTGTACCCCTAATGACATGTCAACATGTTATACTCTCATCTTAATTTGGAAGTTTAATGGATTGATTTCCTTCAAAAAATGTGCCTTCTGGCAATGTACACATTAGATAAACAGTGCTTAAAATATGATGGAAAAACTGGATACAACAGAATATGATGTATAGACTTTAATGTCATTATTTTGGCAAACTGGATGGTCAAAGATTGTTTACATTGTCGATTTGTTACAGGAATTGGCAGACATAAAGCTGTCTACCAAGTCCTATCAGTCTATGGTAACAATGAATCATAGCTTTAAAAAATAAAGAAATAACAAAAAGAAAATCATTATGATAAATGGCAATATTAAAACTAAAAGCATTGATATTTAAGCTGAAATTATATTTTTGGCACTTGTGTTAAGAAAAAAAAACATATTTACATATATACATTTCTAATAATATAAACAAGTGCACAGATAACCCTACGGTCTTTTTCACCTCCATTTGTCTGGAATCTATATAAAATGACCTTATGACCCCAGAGTGAGATCACAGCCCAGTTTAACTTCAGTGACTCCCTTAAAACACACTCATTACACTAAGTGTTCAGCTCCAGAGGCACGCGCCTATACTTCAATCTCATGCAATCGGCCGCTCCACATTCTCCTCATAATGACATTGTCTCTTAATTTTTTAAGCCCATGCCCATCAGTCTTTAACAACAACAAACCCCAAATCTGCTCCATTTTGATAATAAGGCAAAAGCATTATGTGATAATCACAGTGGGGATTAGGTTTTGGCAGAGTGTGCAAGAGCAGAGCAGTCAAAGCCAGTGGAAAAGAGAGATATAACCAAGAGACAGATAAGAGTAGTGGAGCGATGATTGGGATGAGAGAAATGAACTGAGTAGTCTCTTGAAAATCAATAAGATCAACTTTGCCTTGAATCTCAATGTTGAAGGTTTTGATCTTTGGCACTGATTATTTAGGGGAATAATGGAGTTATATGCGGAGCAGTATAACATAGTCTTCAAGGAACATACACTCACAAGGTTACCATCCGAACTTGCAGTTGGGTAAATATACCTAGAGATGGCTCGAAATGAATACTAATTCACTGTAGTTAGTCGTTTGAACGTAATGAACCAAGCACATCGACAATCAACCGCAATCGATATGATTTTAAATGCAAACATGCAATGAAAAGGAGCAAATATGACTTTAGAGGCAAAACACTGACAGTAAACAGCAACACGGGGGTGATTATATTAGACCCAGAGTCTCTGTCTGCACCGCTGAAAAGAAGCAGACGTGACGTATATCAGCTTTCTGTGAAAATACCGGATTTTGGAGGAAAACAATGCAGACTTGAATATTCGCTAAACGACACAACGAAGGTATATTTACCCATTTCTTATCAGGGCAAAGGCGAACTGAATGTTATCCAGTCATCCTTGATTGGACCAGACGAAAACAATCTGTAGTTCCGGGTTTTGCACATATGACCCGCCTCTTAAAGGTAACTCACCAATAGTATGGAACAACGTAATTATTACGAAATCAATGCTACAAATGAACCAATCAGGACACACAGCGCCAAGGCAGCGGCAAACTGTAGGGGGAAGCGTCGTCTGGACATAACTCATTCAAAGTCCTCCGTTGTAGTAACGGCACATAGCGACCAAATTGTTGGTGAAGGCACGGTAATTCACAGAAAAGTATCACATACAATATCGTTCATGCAGTCAAAATGCCGTGTGTTAACTTTATTGGAGTTGCTCAACAATTGTCTGATAATAAGCTGTGTGAAGCTGTGCAAAGGTTCAGCCGAAGTGACAAGCAGTGATTATGCGTGTTAGCTAACAGTTAGCTTTTTCCAGCCTGCGGTTTCTGAAACAGTGATAGTACATTCTTCAAACCATGCTCAACACTAACGCAACAATAAGCCAAAAGACATCATCACCAGATTCAGACGAAAACTCGAACGTGAAGAGTCAGGAGAGTGATACTTTGAACCTGCCTTCTCCCTCAGGAGAGGAGCTAAAAGTTGTCATCCAGGATCCTGGGGCAGAGACAAACAACATTAATCAGCTTCTAAGTGAGTTCAAACGACTGTACGCTCAGAGACTGAGATGTTTGGAGCTCGACACAACAATGACACAAGAAGAGCTGCAGCAGGTGAGTCTAGGTTCTCCTGGTGTTCTCACAGGGGTGTGTGTTGACGGTAGCGTGGCCGAGCGGTCTAAGGCGCTGGATTTAGGCTCCAGTCTCTATGGAGGCGTGGGTTCGAATCCCACCGCTGCCATTATAACTATTTGAAGTTGATACTGATTGTCTTGAGGTATGAAATAAATTTAAACTATACCTTGTGTGACTTACATACGTTATGTGCTGTCATTCAGAACACTTCACTGCAAGCCCAGTGTTATGTGTGTCTGTTTCAAAGAGACGAGATATGAGAACATAATGACCCTTGAGTGAGATTTTTAACTCTTAGTGACAATTGACACCTCAGTCACCCTGTTTATCATTTAATAGCAGTTAACATCCTGAATCCTCCTTAGGTAACAACCCAGAGTTTTCGCCCTGAAAAGCATTATTGAGGACCCCAAAGCCCATGTACAGGAAGTGTAGTTTTCTGCTGACATCTATTGTCATTAGGTTATCATCCATCCAATACAAATCAAAGAGCATCCTGTCCACCATGACTCGGGCATCAGAAGATGACCTCTGTCCTGTCAGACAAATGACAGGAGGAAGCACAGGGGTGCTTTCATAAAGCCGCAGCACTTGTAACAGGTGGCAAATTGCATTATGTTTCCATCTGAGCGGCAGAGATCAGGAACACAGATCCACACTCATATTTAAAAAAGAGAGGTTTCTAATCATCAGGATTGTCATGTGACATCATTTAGCTACAGAATGTAGCCTGTGTGAGCTGGGCTGTGCATCAAAGCAAGTGTAACAAGGTTTCAGAGATGGGTTTCGGTCAGCCGGCCCCAGTCGCGGCCCTGTTTAACAAGGTTATGTGTTTAGAACCCAGGAGCTCCCAAGTCCTAAAGGTTGATGTGGGCAATTAATCATAAAGCTTGTCCATTGAAAACACAAAGCCCATTCATCCATTAACCGATTGTAGGTTTTATGATGTTTCCTATCATGTTAGAACAACGTCCCAATTAAAGAATTCATAGAAAGTATTTTTTCCTCAAGGACTATGATCACTGTGAGGGGCCAAGCTGTGATTCATAAGGAGGCTCTGATACCCAAAAATGAAGTAACCAATTTACAAAATTTAATTTAATTTAAGAAAGAAAACTATAGATCCTGAATCCCTTGTAACTAACTAAACTAGTCACTTAATCTAAATTGGAAAGAAAACTAAGACGCGTGCAGATCTAGGATTACCAACACTTAAGTCCACTGTGTGTCAGCAGGTGTAGCTATTACAAACAAAAATAGCTGCTCTTATGCTGGAAAACAGGAAAATAAGATGCCATAGAGCTTTATATGACGGATGCAACTTTAGTTCCACACCTTTTATAAATACAATGTCAACCGTGGATTTTTTTTTATCTTAGAAACTGTCACATCTACTATCTTTGTAAAGTTACTCTCCCTGAAGCTATACATCAGTGTTATATTACGCGTCAGGGGGAAGGTTTCAACAGCTTGTTGACTTTTTTGGCTGTAGGGGACAGACGTTTATGAACACAGATGTACAGGTGCACCTCTAAGGCAGAATTATTCTGAAATTTAGTGCTATTCCCTTTTATCAGAGCTGCAATCATTGTATTTGTCGGCTATTTTGTTACAAATATGTACTGACTACCTTGTCTGGCAGGACTAGTTTTATTTAGAAGTTTTGAGGTTCAGACAATTTTTTTAAATTTCAAAACAAAGTGGGTGCTGCTCATTATGATGATGCCTAAATAAAGGGAACAAATTAGACTGGAAATTCAATCCTACTGTATAGTCCTACTAACAACAAGCCTATTCACCAGAATTACTTTAATAATCTCCAGGGGGAAATTATTTTATTATATCTATTATAATGGATGTGTTATTTAATATAGGAAGAGCGAGTGAAGATGTCTCACAATGACCAAAAGAACAAATATAAAAGTCTTGATATTTTAGGCTATTACAAATTTCAGTGTCTCTCATAAGCAGTGTGCTGCTGCTCTCACTTTGTTGGTCCTTTAAGTGTAAAAATGCATGGACTTCTGATGGTAGAAAGAGAGCTTGTGGTATTTTGTCAAAAAGTAATAGACTCACAACCTGTGGAAAAGAATAAACCTGTCCCTCGATATTATTGACTCCCCACCCGGTGTATTTCCTTGGTAAACTAGATTCTTAATCTATGTGGGACTACCCTAAAACACAAGGTTAGGATAAAACTAAATAAAACATACACTTTCGGATTCTAGTTTGTCTGGGGAGCATTCATGTTTCCTTCATTGGGGGCGTATAGTCGCTGTTTTTCCCTTCATCCAGATGTGTGTCAAAGTGATATCTGACATCACTTTGACATTTGAGTCTTGGGGAAATTATGCATCTCACTTCTGTAATCTGTCAACTTCAAAAACACTGATTTGCCAAAAGGGAGTACTACATTTGTAGGTCAGTGAAGACGACATCCCGTCTTTGCATCTCTCTGGTTCATATTGCAGCTAATTTCCGATAGTGATAAAGATTCACTGGCCACTGGATTCTGTTTCGGAGTGACCCAAGTTTTGCATCTTTTTTGATCAATTAATGATGGATTTTCTGCTCTCTTGTTTAAGACAAGAGTTTTACACTGACATTAATTTTGACTGGTTTGACTTGGTTGTTCTGTCAGCTTGTTAAACACAGTACATTAACCACTGTTTGATCCTGCTGTGCTGTTATTCTTGCAGAAGAAAGTGAATTTCCTGTGGTCTTATGTGAATGACCTCGCAGACCAGAACCAGGTGCTGGTTCAGACTATTGAGGATCTGCAGAAGGAAGCTGACTACAAGGTTTCCAAATGGGGAATGAAGCTGTGCACCTCTGATTGCAATTTGGACGTAAGTTTTTATAAATGTCTTCATAGCATTTCAGCTTATTGAAGTTGTTGGCCCAGATAGAGTATCATTATTTCCTTTATTTTTGAACTTTTACCAGATTTATAGTTTTCTTTATGGTAGACATTACCTTGACAAATATTTATGGTTTCAGGAGAATCATAACCAGAAGTAAAGTCAAAGAGCTCTAGAATATTTTTAGAGACATGTTACACAGTATACCTACAAAAATTGTAATCTGTACAGTATATTTTGGAGCATGGGATGTACAAACCTAAAGATACCCATAACTCCCCTGGTGCATGCCCACACATGTATGAAAAGAGCACAGTATTCTTGTAAAGAAAAGAAAAAGAAAAATCTGGCTCAGCTGTCCAAGTGAAACCTTTCAAAGATTCGCAACATAATATTAGGTGTAAACCTAACATAAATTCTTTGGATATTTGGTAGTGACTTTCATATTACCTTTCTGTTTAACCAGAGGCATTTATTTAACATTCAGCAATAAGTGGAGCAGCATATGTCAGTAGAATGAAATGTCTACTTATAGCCACCATCTATATACAAATATGAAGCATGCTTATACACAGCAAAATTGATTTAAAAGAGAGAAAATAAGTGAGGAAGAGAAAGCGAAAAAATAACTGCTCATGGCATTATTTTCTATTCCCTATTATATATCTTCAAGATCCTTTCTTTGTGTACACAGTCCTCGAGGCCAAGGCCTCTTAGACTTTACTGAATCCAATCAGTAGAGATCACACTGAATATGGTTAACAGATAAGTCCCTGAAATCCCTCAGTTGTTTATACAGAACAATATCAGTATATTGAATAATGGCAATGTAGAAAAGCAATTAGGATGAACATGGAGCTGTGGAGTGTTTTTTTTATGGTAGAAATTCTTTGCTGAGACCTTATACAGTGCACTCTTCAGTTAAGATGCATGTAAAGTGAAAAAGGAGTCAAACAGAGACAGCTCCTCGATTATGTTATTATCTTTAAAGTTTGTGGCCTTAACCGTCTCTGGAGGAAAGCTTAAATTACTGAAGCCTTTTTTCTGTACGTTTATTTTCCTGCTGGATTGCATCGATGCAAGACAGCATCATAAAGACTACACCACTTGATGTTGTGACCTTAAAGTATTGTTCCATTTCAGTTATGGTCAGGCTTCCATCAATATTCGCTCTTCAGAGTGAATTTTGCACACAGAAAAGTAATTATGGCCTTTTATCCATCAGAGTACTTATCTGCTATTATGGAGAAGGTCAGAGGGCCAGCTTTGTGTGCTCTCTGCCCTGGTCAGAAAGGTCATTGTAATACAATGCTTGCATTTCTCAACATTCGTAGCAGTCAATTCTTAACTTTCATCATTCTATGACTTCATTTTCTTTGGTGACATATTGCTTTCACTTCCATAGGGCTTTCTCTGATACCTTTACTGAATAGGCTTTATATTATGTATGTTTCTATACATGCATACTGAAGGGTGAGAATGGCCAAACCCTTTTAGTTTTCCCTGTAGAATATAAAAGAATTGGAGGTTGATCCTGATAAATCTGAAAAGTAAAGCCAAAATCTAAACTTGCATTCTTGCTCATAGTGAGTGGATGAGATTCCACTGGTTGCAAGAATATGTTCAGTTGGCGTTCAGAGAAAACATGCATACTTCCCCCATTCTTTACGTTTGTAAACAATAATTACCAGGGAAGGAATGTGAACAAGGAAATATGTTTTTTTAGGCAAAGCATCAAACATCTTTGCATATCAAAACTGGTAATTCCTTCCTAACACATACCCTTAGGTAACTGAGCTACTAGGTTTACTAAAATTTACTAAAATGTCATTGTACATTGTTCTCGTTTATTTAGCTCATCGTGATAAAGAGTTCCTTTCGTTGAACAGTTTAGTTGTCATTTGTGACAACAGCAGCTTCTTTAGGCATCCAAAGAGACACAGTGTGAGGAAGCATAGGAGTTTGTTGCTGTGGTATCGACCCATGTCCTGAGCTTTTGAATCTCCATTTTCACCCGTCTTAAACGATGCTCTCACTGTCTGTTTATGTTACTTTTTATGTTTTCAGAGTCTAGATTGGTAAACAAATACAAACAAATGGACTGCTTCACTCAACAGTCTATTAGGATAGCCAGGGGACAACAGTGTGTTTCTGCTCTGATGTCCATAATGTGAAATCCAATCAAATGAAGAGCATTTAGAGCTACTTATGGACCGTTCCACCATGTAAACGATGCAATGAGCTCTGTAATAGGAGCTTGGCTAACGTCTGATTGAATCGTAGTGTATGTTCTTGTTGATGCACAACAGGGTTGAACTGTAATGGACACTAAACAGAGTTTGTTTTGTGGTCATAATATCATGAAATCCAAAGCTTGTATTCTCTTTTCTAGACTGCTGCAATTAGCCTGTTGTCTATTTGTCATCCATCGGCAGACGGATGTAGCATCGTCATGTTCCCTGCTTACATTATAAATGTGAAATAAACAGTACTTTGTAAATAACTGAATACTGTGGTTATATGACTAAAACTTCAGTACGCCAGTTCACTTCAAAATGAAAGTTATGGGTGCAAGATTGTAAAACAGCATTGTTTCACTCTGCAAATCTGTATTGTTGAGTGTAGGCTCACAGTCCTTGTGGTGTTCTTGCTAATATCAGTTTCTATAGTTAGCAGTTTTTCCAGCCAGTGGAAAAATGTACGGTGTTACAATAAAAAGAATTATTATAGGTGCTGAGAAGTTTTTGGAAAGTTCTGGGAAACTTCCTCAAAGTAATTTCCTTCAGTCTTCTGGGTTATACTCTTGTTGGATTGTCACTTTGGCAGCTTAAGGATTAATAATCATATAATACAATAAAATTGGCACTTTATAGATATCTGTAGAAGGGTTTCTTCCACTTGTGTTATTCCAGGCAGGTCAAAGGCACAAGGGCAGCTAGAGAACAACTTGTGGAGTTGGCAGGGTTTCGGTATCTGGCTTCAAGGCACTTTTGTTGGCCAGATGGTGGCCAACTTGGGGTTTCAGTAACAGTTGGAGGATGAATAAAGCATTTGCTTTCATAGGACATATAATTAGGAAAACATAAAGGCTCGATCTTAATATATTATATGTTCTAGTCATCATATCTCACCCCACTAACAGCAGGCTGCAGATGGTATGAAGCTAGATGAAAGATGGCCAGAGACTGTGGGAGTGTGACTATTGTTTGAGAGAAAATATGTGAAGTAAGACTTTAACTCTGTTAGACAATACATCCAACATACTGAACACTTGAACAACCTTGATCTGGCTCCTATTCTTTCTTTTCTGTCATCTCTTGGTCATTCATGTCTTTGTCAAGTTCAAGTATCCTGCTTTTTGCATCCATCACTTGCTATGTATTTGTATCTATTAGGATGTCAAGATCTTGCAAATACTCAATTCAGTTTTGAATGAAACATTTTTTATTCAGCACTAAAGGGTTTGCCATTGACTGTGGAGTCAGTGATCACCACTGACTATTGCTGCTATGCCCTGACAACTTTCATATATGTTTTCAAATTAATTGTTTATGTGATTTTTTTTTCTAGAATGTTCCACACTAAAACCACATGTTCAAATTTCAAGTTTTGTCCCTTGAAATAACTGAAACTGAAAATCTATTTTGATGTATTTCTTAATTCAGAATTCATATTTTGGGTTTTGTGTTTGTGTGTGCATGCGTATGTGTGTGGGTGTGTGTTTGTGTGCTGGGTAGATTTTTTAATTCCCAGAGTTTAGCCTCTGGCCTGCAGGGCAGTATAGGGGACTGTGAAGGCCTGAGGGGATCAGTGTAGATCAGAACAGATCAGTAGGGATCATTTAGGATCACTGGTCTCTCTTTGATCTACTCATCCTGTCATCTCACTCATTCCCACACAATTCTCAAATCATTACCATGCCAGGCATATTCAAAACACCCACATGTTAATAAACACGGTGTGAGTGAGGAGATATATGTGGAGCTGCAGCATAAAATGAAGGTATTCTGTTTTTATGCTTGTTAGCTTTCCTTGTTTATGAGATACAGGGTTAACAAAGAAGACCTAATTTATTTTGTCTTATTTGTATCAGAGAAAAAAACCAATGGGTTATAACAAGTGACGACTACAAATCTGCTAACTGAATGCTGGGAATATCTCCAGCTGTGATGAGAGTCTCCAATTTTTTTGTGTGATTCACAAAGTGACTATTTATGACATTCCCCATAAACCACAGAACAGGGGCTATTAAAATGCTCAGGAACCAAATGAGAAAATTGGTCTCATGACTTAATCCATGCTAATGAGAACATTATTTTTCCTGTCATGTGGAGCACCCTCTGTAGTAGCACTCTTAAGACCCATTTCAACAAAACAGTACATAAAAGAAGAGGCCTGTAACTTATGGCGTAGCTGTTGGAAGAAAAACTTTTCTGGAATTAACACAGCAGCCCTCTTTTCAGAATGATTTCATACAGTTCACAGCCACACATGCAGATTAATTAGGATCAGCTTTCATCTGTTTCCACATCGTTGCAGTGCTACAAATATATGTACACCCATTTCCCAGAAAGATGAATTCTAAAAGCTTTGTTGATATATTTTATTTGCTATAACTGATTAAGAACAGAATTATGCTGGCCAGCCTGTATGCTATTCATACTCTGGACATAGTGTAAAGAAGCAGTTGCTCCAAACCTGGCTGACCCCATGTATTGGTGACGGCTCTGCCCAAGTCAATGAGAAAAGGTGGAAACTCAATTCAGCTCTGCATTAAAAACAGTCTGTGAACTGTGTGACCTTTATCACCCCCCTCCTCTCTCCTTCTCTCTTTCTCGCTCTCTCTCTCTCACTCACACACACACACACACACACACACACACACACACACACACACACACACACACACACACACACACACA
>JAOWBC010000812.1:11972967-11990560 GCA_028566105.1 Hypoplectrus providencianus | reverse complement strand
ATGCATAATTGAAATATAGGCTAGCTCATACCTCAAGCACACACACATATAGACCTGTGTGTTGACCTGTGAGTCATCGCAGTCAGCATTGATTACCATTCCCCAGAGTGACCTCTGTCACCAAAGCGATGGAGTGGCCGATATTTCACCAGGACTGCCAGGTCTCTCTTTCTCTTAAGCCCCTTTCTCTCTTTCTGTCAGTCTGACTCTGTCTCTCACCATACTTGCATCTCCCACTTTCTCTTTTCAACTCCATGTCCATACATCTTTTCCTTTCTCCTGAATAGTTCAGAGTATTTTTAATAGTCCGTGTGTAATGAAATAGGTGGGTCAACATAACCATTTACCTCTCGCCTGACCTCCAGTCATTTTTTCTTTATGTTCCCTTTTTGTATAGATACAGTATGAATTGACCTTGCAACAACAGTTTTGACCCATATTTCCTACCTGTCCAATAGTCACAAAGGGAGACACAGAGAGACAGGCGGACTGGGTAACGGCTGGGTTATTTGAGTCCAAGGATTTGTAGTGTATCTGAGAATGAAGAGAAGACTTGTGTGTTTGTGTCTTCTTATTTGCAATCTGTACCGACTCTTCACATCAATGCCCTTCTTTCAGAGCGAGTTACTTCCAGGGCTACTATTGCGTCAAATGTTTTTTTTTAAATCCTCAAAAAGACAGCCAAATTAATTCATTAGTGTAATCACATTTCAGACTTCATTTTAGATTATTTCCTCCATATTTGATTTTGTCAGCTTTTTGATCTCATTTTGGTGATTTGTGAGCAGTTGACCTTGTTTTCAAAACGAATAAAGAAGAGAAGAAAGTTTTTATTCTTTCATCAATTGTTTTTAGATTTTCACAAAGTTTATTTTTAAATGATATTTTTTGTCCTTGTCTTGCATGGTCATATTGCCATGGTCAGCAAGACACCAACTTCAAGCAGTAAATTTACTCATTTGTTCAGTCAAACTTCATTCACAATTTACAGCGCTTTAAGAAAATACTTTTTACAAAATAATTGTCCTTTACTGAGCTGTGTCTGATCAAGAAATACAAGCCAAAGTAATATAAAGGTGAAAATGTGAGTTATATTTAAGAAGAGCAGAGATGTTTTTCCTAATATATTATTTTATAATGGGGAACAGTGATTCTAAACTGAATAATAAAGTGACTTAATAATCTGTCTGTCATTAATATCTCTCCCAGGTTTCTGAGGTTGATCTGAGGACTATGCTGCTGGATGAGCTTGTTGGACCTCCCCCTCCGACCCCACACAGGTAAGCACAGCCAAATCCTGACGTTCTGTATTCCTCACTCCTGATGATTATTAGCTAGCAAGCTACCCTCTCTAACAACACGGCATGCTTTTTCCCAGGAAAAGTTTACTCTTGACTTAAATAACTAATAACTTCTTTCTAATAACTTCTTGAATCGACCACACACACATACACAGGTACCCAGTGTAGAGAGAGGTAACGGAGTTGGCCTCAGGGACTTTGTCTCTCCTCAGGGAGGTTGAGCTCCTCGGGGAGTCGCTGGAACACCACTGTCCCCATGGCAATATGCAAATCCCCATATGATATTTCCCACCATGCAGTGCTCCAAGGCCCCTAAAGACTTGTTCTGTTTCTACTTTAGACCTTTCTCGAAAGACAGATTTTTATTTTAAGTTTCACACATTTCGACAAAAATAATGAAAGGAGCATTTTCTGAATCTAAATCTTCATGCTCATACATATGTACTTATAACAGATTTTTCCACCGCTAGCTAGACACCTGGACCCACCAGACCAGGGAGAGGTTTGATATGAAAATGACTTGAGTTTCAATAATCCCCATTGCTTGCTGAAGCTAAACTTACTGCTGTCAATCTTCAATATGTTAAGGGTTGGCTGTATTGTAAGTGCCTTTAGCAGCCGAGCACGCCCTGTTTTTGTCAGTCAAAACTATCCTGGAAATAAAACATTGAATATTGACCTAATTTAACAACCACTCACTTTAATGACAGTTCTTCACATCGACTCTCCATTGATGTCTTTCACTGACAACATTCAAAGGGAAAGATTCCTGTCAAATACTAAATCCTAGAAGTTGACATTGTAATGTTAAGTGCGATTACATGAAATAAATCAATTGATTTTGTCTCCAAACATGAGGATAATACTGCAGTCAACATTGTTTTTCTAAAGCTGTCATCTGAAAACTAAGAACACATCCAAATATGGTTGGAAGTTACCAGTCAGTATTTTGACAGCCTGCAGTGCAGCCAATTAAAGCACCAAGCAAAGCGGGAATCGGTGGTCTGGCACAATGTGGCACAATTCAGTTTGCGGCTGTACAGGGTTTCTCTGCCATTCCTGCGAAAGGCACTGAAGGGCGTGATGGATCCTCAGTCAGCGTACTCGCTGTCAGAAGCGCGGGGATTTGCATCACACCTTGAGCGTTTTAAATGGCTGCACATATAATAATAATAAAAAAAAAATGAAATAAATGAAATGAGTAAATCAGGTCTCATGAAATGAAATGACAGGCAGGTTGAAACAGCGGGTGAGTGTGTGTGTTTCTTGCCACCAGCGTCAACATTAAACACATCAGATTGAAGCCACCCTCCAGGGTAGCATCACTCAGCCAGGTGTGTGTGAGTGTGTGTGTGTAAATGTGTGCGTGTGCATGGTGAAACCTAAGTCTTTTATCTACTTTTCCATTTCCTCTGGTTTTTTGTTTATCTACAGATTTATTTATATATTTCTGCTGAAATGGTGTACAGAACACACACACACACACACACACACACACACACACACACACACACACACACACACACACACACACACAAACACACACACATTGATCTATCGATGTATTGATGTGTGAGTGGGTGTCAGTTTTTTATTTTTCCATCTCCCTCCAATTTTTTAATTATTTTCCCTTAGTATAATCTCCTGCAGAGTTTTTTACACTTGAGTTAACTTGAGTGCTGTTTTCCTTTGCCAAAAGCACTCAAATGCTGGAAGTTAGTTAGGTAAAAAAAAGAAGCTTTGACAGAATATCCTGATTCTCATTTGGGAAAGGTAGAAACTTAACTTATTTCACACTCCAGCAGTGTCCCTCAGTGTAACTGTTCTAATTCAACTCAAAACTTTTCTTTGTTAACAAAAGTGATAAGATATTTAAGCTTAGGAGACCGGAGGTTCATTATTGTTGCATTATTATTTTCCTCATGGCTTTGCTTGTTTTTCTATTGTCCAGCTGTTTATTTGACAGTCTCTTCTCCTACTTTTTTTGCAAGGACAGTAGTGGATGCACATTACTTTCAATCTCTGTCTCTATCTCTCCCCTCTCTCCCACTTCTCTCTCAGGACGGGAGGAGGATATGTCTCTTTTTCTCCATATTGACTTTCCCAGGTCAGGCTCCTCTTCTCCTATTAGGCCAAGCTAACTGATCAATACACGGGCCTGGTGGGCTGCTGTGTGGACATGCAGACAGGCATACACAGCGGGCCGTGCCCCGGCCAAGTGCCACGCTCATTAACACACACCCAGCAGGACATGTACACATATCTACCCAATCACTCTCCTCATGAATTCATATATACAATTCATAATGATACAACCACTGTCGAAAGAATCTCTAACAGCGTGCAATCTGTAATAAAAATTTGCAAACCTGAACAAAACTCTACTGTCTAAATCAATCAATCAATCATGTATAAATCTTTAAATCTTCATCCACTTGGTTGCTTCTCTGTCAAAAGCGAGATGCAACAAACTCCTCCTCTCCACTCAAACCTTCTCCTCTCCTCTCCTCCCCTGCTGTTTTCCCAGCTGGTGAGTTGTGACATCTGCAGTGCTGCGACATGGATAAGCAGCTGCCAGAGCTGTAGGAGGGAGGGAAGGGGGGGAGCCATCGAAGACAATGCAGGAGAGACGTGAAGAGGGAAGGGGGTGCCTAAGGGAGGGATGAGGGGCACTGACAACCAGCAACAGTTAGGTGTACAGCACAGGGAGACAGGATCGCGTGTGTGTGCCCGTGCATGTGCATATGTGTGTGTGTGAGTGTGCTGAGTGTGCGTGTGCATGGCAGCGTGCCAGGCGGTGCCATCTGGCTGCTTGACAGAGCTCTTCTCATTAACAGGGAGGTTAATTGCTGTGGCAGCACCCAGGCTGTGTCAAACATCACCCTGGGGACACGGCGGCAACAGACGATCTACATGTTTGTGTACGCACACGCACTAATGTGTGTGCGTTTGTGTGTTTAAGCATAAAATGTGGCTCTAGAAATCTTTGAAAAAACAAAAAAACGTTTTCCTCTACGTAAAAATGTTTAACAACAACCTGCAGTATTTTAGCTCTGACATGGGAAGAGGGCAGCAAAGGGACCTGACTCTCATGTGTGTTTGTGCGTGTGTGTGTGTGTGCATGCATACACGTGTGTGCTCGTGCATGTATGCCAGGATGCATGCATGTTTATATTATTCTTATGAATCATGTCTTGTTGCTGTAATGATGTAGAAAGAATTAGGTTTACAGAGCCAATGTCTATAGCCCTGAGGGCAAACACACATGCAGGCCAACACACACACATGCACACAGGGTAGCAGGGGGAAGGGGTGGCAATTTGCATGTTATTACTGCATATTCATGACTAATTTTGTTAGCCCTGGCTAATAGGCCTGAGTGACAGCTTGAGATATCGAGAGCCTGCTTTAATATCGCACACACTTGCGGTGATACACACATGCACACACACTCTTCAGTCACATTCAATCGCCCTGCTCTCTCTGTCCACACAGTAATCATAACAACACTTAAGGCTCTAAATAGGAATTCCCTGTTCATCTGTTGGTTTGACATTGTGTCATTTGTTTAGCACAACTACTTTATTGTATACAACAATATAGTAAATCATAAAGTCTCATTTGTTACATGCATAATCATGACCTAATATGCGCCCACACATGCACGCACACACGCACATTGAATGCCATAAATAAATTAGCATTCTGACCTGTTGCCGGACAGAATGTGTTGCATGTTTTTGTATTTATGTTCCCAAAACGAAGCAAAAACTCTAAAATACAACCTTTACCTGTATTAAATTCAGTTTCATTTGTTAATGGTGCAGAAAATAAAGCCTTACGTATCATTAAGTATTAAAACTTTGCTTATTTTCTTCTATTTTTAATCTTTGTTGACTACATATTAGCCTGGAGTGTGTGCTTTTGTGTGTTTTTTAAGAGAATATTTGGCCAAGACAAAATTATGTTTCTTATCTCAGCTATTGAGTGTTTTCTGTTGTAGACTTATGCATGTACACACACATACACACAGCACTCTAAAACTACCATCCCTCTGTGCAGGTGAAAATAGGGATGAAATTGGCTGCAGTTACTTTTCATTCAAAACCCTCTTTCGATTTTCAACTTGTTCCCATTTCAGACCATTCGTCTCTAAAGAATCCCTCCTAAATGTGGGATGATTTAAGTATTTTTCCACCAAACTGACAGGGAAATAAGTTTTGAAAATGCTAATAAACAGACCAAGCTCTTTCCTTCCATCTAAAAGGCCCTAAAATAATAAGAAAAAATCATGTTATAATGCAACTGTAGAAGGTTTTTTTCCTTTGTAAAAGTTGAGGATTGATATTTGTGCATATCTTTAGGGAAAGGTTGTCTTTGTCTGCACATTTATATACATATAAAGGCTTCTGTGCATGCTTAGGAGTACACTCAGGTTTTGTACAGTCTTTTTTTAAACAGGTTTTCTTAGTGAAATGCTCGGCAAAGTGATAATTCATAACAAAGGAAGATTGTAGTTAGAGCGGAATAAAAAGAATCAAGTGAATTGATAGCACAGCAGCACACACTTTTCCATTCTCTTCTAGCGACAGAAACAGAATATAATCTAAAGTCAGTTTGTTCACACTCTCCTCTGTGGCTTTTACTCCATTTGACTGAAAAGTTGTTTTTTTTTTTTCCTGAAGTGAAAGATTTAACTCTCAGCGCTCTCTATCCACTCACATGTCACTTTTGTCAAATCTTGCCTTTCCTTCCCTGCTTGGTGCGAACGTGTAGACACGCTTGATCAAATGTGAGTTTAACATTTTTAATCTGCGCAAAGTTTCATCAGAATAACTCATCTCATGAGGCTGGTAAATATGAAATTGTGTGTGTATGCATGCGTGTGTGTGTGTGTGTTTATGAAGCGCACCGCACAGTACCGTGTGATCTTTTTTTTTTCCTCTACTTCCATCTTGGGTGTGTGACAGCTGTCACTGGTGACTCAGAAAGGTGTCTGGGCAGAGTTAACATATTTTCACCGCTGGGAAACACACACACATGCACACACACACATCAGTTGCTGTCACCTAGCACAAATTTCACCAGGCTCAGCATCTCTTTGCTGCTTTTAAATTAGATATTTTCTTGAATCACATATTCCACTGTTTACACACTGCATGCTGTTCAAATAGCTGATTGCCTATTTATGTTTTAATATTTAATGTTGGAGAGCATTGCATGAATTAATTAAATTCTTAGTTAACCATCTCGGTTCACTCAGGGTTAGTTTTGTAATGGGTCTCATGTGTCATTTTTAATACAATAAACCACTTCAAAGATTGGCCTTTTATGTAAAGTATTCACTCTAATAAGATCATATGATAATAACTAGGCTCACCTCTGTAATTCAGATCACATTTTTATCATATGCAATACATTTTCTGGCAATTGTACCAGAAAAAAACAATAACAACCTATATATAAATATAATATATATAAATTATTACATTACAGTATGTGACATGCGGTGGTTTTAGCCCACCTGTTTTCCTCATATATCATCTTCTTCCTCCTTTCCTCCCCGTCTTTCGGCGATGTATAGCACTGGTTCCTTGGTCCACATCACAACTGAGCTGGAAGACCTGAAAATCCAGTTGCAAACCAAGGACATATTCATCTCTGATCTGGAGAAGGAGCTCAGAGAGAATTCCCAAAAGAGGCAAAAGGTAATTAAGTCGCCTTTCCTGATTTGAGCTTGTTACAAAGGTTAAACTCTAGGATCACTACACAAAAATATCATTGAGATATCCTGTCCGGTCTTAAAAACCTGTTGTTAGCATCTCTGCCTATTGGTTAAGATAGAACCTTCCTCTGTTTTTCAGTTAAGTTGAATACAGTGCATTGCATACACCTACGTACATTTGGACTGACTTCCCTTTTTTGTTCCTAAAAACAAGTAAGCACAAAGGAACTAAATCTAATCATTTTTATCTATTTTTACCACCAGCATTCTAATACTGCCTACACAATTAAATCACTTGTTAAGGTGATTTTTTTTCCCCTGCACTGTGCTTGTTATTGTTTAGAAGCCTGTCTAAAGGGTGGAAAAGTCTTTTTTTTTTTTTTACGATATTGGTTTGGCAGCTGTGCTAGGAGCGCTCCATGTGCAGCCAGGTTTAACAGGAAGCCGAGGCGTGTGTGATGAATTACCGGCATATCTCAGAGCCCTGGGTAACAAACATGGCGTCGCCGGCCGGGATTAAAAGGGAGAGTTTTTTACGGCCTTCCCACACCTCCTTACAGGGTGTCACTAAATTATACCCACTGCTGTTTTACTGTCTTCTGTGGCTTACGGTTAAGACACACGTAAATACACACAGACTTGGAGAAATGCACACACACATACACACATACATTTGTGCTTGTGGTAAACCTGGGCTTGTTGGTTGTTTATGTGTGTGTTGGCTGGTTACTGTTTGTTTATGCTGCTTGCGAGTTGACTCATTTGTGCTGCCGCTAATTAGTGGTTTGTGTGATTACAGAGCCTTGGAGAAACAAGCAGAGTAACTGGAGCTTGTTCTGTTAATCATATTTTCAGCAAATGTTGATATATCTTTTCATTCTGCTTGTGTTTCTGTTTAACTTGTACGTCTGCAATGCAGATGCATGGATAGATCCTTTGGCAAAGACTCACGTACACAGCCTTAATAAAGATGATTTCCAGAGAATTTCATCTTTTGTTGTTAGCAATAAGCCAGTTTCTGTATAAATTAATATATTCCCAGAGTTTGACACCAATCAGTCCCTGTTAAAACAATTGTACATCCTTTAGGAGGAAAACAAGCCACGTATATATGAAATTCCTTTGAATTCATTAGTGTAGAAGGTTTTTATTTGTAATATGTTAATTACTTACATGGTTTTCTTTACAAAACATAATCCTTTGCTTGATCCTTTGCCTCCTCTGTACAGTCTGACCTCAGAGATAATTGAAAATACTAGGATTCAAGACAAACTATAAGGAGTGAAAAACAGTTTAATTAATTATACTTATGGTACCTATCAAGCTGTCATACTTTAGAGCTCTATTTTCGAAATAATGAATAAACACTTTATATAAAATGTGAAATAGATTGACATTCGTGAAGAAGTAACACAGAGCGCAACGATAATCAGACACTTTCACTGACAATATCTCACTTTCTTTGAACGATTCCTTAACGTTTAAACTCCTTCATGGCCCAGACTGCAACACAGGCGCTGGAGAGCAGTGAGAGGCTGGTGCACCTGCAGAGCGAGCTCTCATGTCTGCAGCGGATCCAGAAAGACAACATGAAGGAGATTGCTGAGAAAGACATCTGCATTACCAAACTGCAAGCTAATATTGAGCTGCTGCAACAAGAGGGAGACAACACGCACGCTCAGGTAGGCCCGGTGTGCATGAGGCGCTGTGGTGGAAGAAGTATTCAGATCTTTTACTCAAGTAATAGTACTAATACAGCTATATAGCTACCATTTTTATCAACAATTTAAGTATTTTACTGTGAACTTTCCATTAGACTGATATGGTCGAATATTTATGATAAAAACATGTACGTTTTCATGTTAAATCTTGACCTGAACAGTTAGGATGGTGGAATAAATGCAGTGGAGTTGAAGCACCCCTGCAATGAAGTATAAAAAGTATTTCAACACAATACGTGAGTCATGGCCTTAAATACTTTTCACCACTGATAGGATTCATATTGGCAAACATGTACTTCCACATGCACAGCGGCTACTGTAAATGAAAAAATAGTTGATATTGTAAGTGCATATGTAATGTGCTCACTTGCTGTCAATCAGTCACTTTAAGCATCTTTTTTTTAACTTTTCTTTTCAGTTGTCTTACAAGAGGCTGCCTTGCAATTGCTCTCTTGTTGTTTCAGATTAGTTTTGAGATTAAGTGACTGGTACCTCATTTGTTTTGCACATCGCAGACATGTGACTGCCTGCATATTGCTGCTTTTTTCCTGTCTGACTCTTTAGCTCTTCAAGCTGGATGTGAGAGTGAGGGAGCTTCAGGAAGAGGTGGAGAGAAGAGAGGAGGAATGGAGGCACAGAGAAGACGAGCTGAAACTGAAATATGAAATGGAGCATCAAAAAGCAGAGCAGAGGAGAAGGACAGAGCAGCAAAAGAGAGAGGAGGAGTGGGTGAGGGAAGTGGAGGAGGAGAAGAAGAGGCAGGAAGAGTGGAAGAGGGGGATTGAGGAGGAGAGAAAGGCCCATGCTCAAGCTGTTAAAAAGTGGGCTGAGAAGGCAGCTATGTTGAACTCTGAGGTGAGTATATAAGTGGTATACGTAGATATGTTGTATCAATGTGAAAATGATGGATGATAATGTGTAAAATCTGCTGGAAGTCAGACAATAGGTTCTCTTCATTGTATTCCCTCAATTTAATTCCCATGTATGAAATGATGCTTTTTCCTCATCATGAACTCAAGACAGAATATCACACAATTACACACCTTCATCCACAATTAAAATATGACAAGAATCATTTAATTAAAAATCTAATTTACATATTTAAAATGGGCTCTACTCTTTTGAACTTTGAAATTATATCCATTCTTACCTTTTTTGTCTGTAGGCCCTAATTATGTGTGTCATATTTTTTTAGGAAATTTTCTGATTTGAGCATTTTCAGTATGTTTACTTACAGCAGTAGAGGAAGACGGCATGTGTACACGCATGCATGTACACAGAGGTTTGTAAAAATAAAAAACAACAACAACAAAACACTTCACCTTAATTCAGACCTCAGACACTCTCTCCTCTCCTCCACCCCCACATCCCCTCCTTACTTCCATCCTGCCATCTCGCCACAACCGCTCCAAATTAATCTGCAAAATATTGATTTGAGGAGCAAGGGGGTGGGGGGCGCACGATTGCGGCCGCATATTAATACGAACGGGCCGCTCTTCGTCTCTCCTCTATACTTTAAGATCCTCATATCTTCATAATTGATTAATGTTCCTTTGTGAAGTGGGGATGAATAATACATTAGTGGGCCTGCTGCACCCTCAGGCTGATGAGAAAATGTTTAATTTCAGTAAATGTAGCGCTCCCTCTCTCTTTCTCTCTCTTTCATTTTCCCTCTCTGGTTATTTGTGAGTGTTGGAGTGTGTTTGTGAGTTTTCACTTGTGAGCTGAAGACTAGAGGAGTGTTGTTGATTTGCTTTTTTCGTGTTTACTGTCGGCTTGAAGCGCATGTTAAGCATCACAAACAAAAGGCGGCGTCTGCGTTTGCAAACGTGAATGAATAAATTGGTGAAATGAGCTCAGTATTGTTCCATTAACTGATATAACTGCAAGAGCTGTGTCACTTTACAAGCCGTGTGCCCCTAAAAAAAGGAGAGAAAAGAAAGAAATCACCCCTTTGGACATTTTTGCAGACATTGCATCAGAATACACTGCAAAAATGAGCTGCTGCATTATCCCATCAGCAATCAGTGAAAGCATGCAAATGTGCTATAAAACCCACCTGATGGGGACAAGTAGCCTCTTCAGCTGCATGGGAAGGTGCCGGAGGGGTGACATATGTCAGTTGCTGTGACTGGCACAGCCTGACTCGACTCAGCTCATCTGGTTAACAATGCTAATTATGCTAAACAGAAGCCTAATGATGGTGATTAGGGATTTAAGAGCTACAGCATGGCATGCTCGGCGTATGTGTGTGTTGTTGGTGGGGGTGAAAGGGTCGGGTGTCTGGCACCTGATGGTGAGCATCTGTGTGTGTAGAACAGATAAATGAACACACCCACAGGTCTCACTTCATGCCTACTTAGCTTTGCTTCATTTTCATTTGAACTTGTGCCAGTGATGAAGGGGGATCTATACACATGCACAGCTTCTTACATACACACAGAGTGCTAATTGAATAAATAATTCTTATCCGTTAACAAGCATCCTAATTAGTTATGCTAATCAGCCTAGATAACCCAATTAACCTCATAGAGTGAGGCTCTTCTGTGTGTTTATATGTGGGTGTGGATTTCTATGCCTGAGAGCATATCAGAGACACTTAAGAAAACACATTTGCCTAATTAGTTTTCAATGACATAGACAAGCATTTATGTTTTTTCATGTCCTTATTGTTCTGCTTTTGAATGCGAGCTAATAGGCTTTCCACGCCAAAGCTGTATTGAATTCATGTAAACAGTGTTTGTTGCTTTTACAGGCATATGTGAGACTATATGCATTTAGATGTATTTCTATCTGCCTTCTGCCAGTCTGTGTCTCAGTTAGATCCACATGGACATGTATATTTTTACAACTATTATGGTAGTTTAAATAGAGTGTGTATTTGTTCAGAGAATGTCTGCCTGTTCCATTAGTTTATGTCCTTGGAAATACAATTTGGCCTCAAGTTCTCTCCGTTTATTTAAAACCTTCAGTCAGCATTCCCATCCTAATAGTGAGCCGTGTTTCCTCTCGTTTAGCTTCACCACTCATTATCCGGGCCATGTGGAAGAGACAGTGTTTAGAGAGGAGAGGGAGAGAGACTTGTAGAGGGACAGAGAGAGAGAGGGGGGAGAAAATGAGTACAAGCTAGAGCAGACCAGAAAGAGGAAGACTGAAGGAATGAATGAGTGACTGAAAGAGAGAGAATGTAGATTTTCTTTGAACCTGACCACAGCTTCTTGTGCTTCTAATGAATGGTGCAGAGAGGGAAGGGAGGGAGACACCAAGACAAGACTGCCTTTGTTGTGTCTATGCACAAGAGAGAGCGAGAACACAAAAAGATTTATGTCTTACAGGAAGTCTCCCAGATTTGTGGTGTCGCAAACCGCCTACCCCGAGTCAACTCCATGCTCTGGCTTTTAATTAATAGTCAGTTTATGTCCTGTGTGTGAATGTGAGTGTATTTCTGGAAGTGCGTGTCTGTTTGCATCATTTAGGCATGCAGTTTATTATGAAGAGCGTGTTGACGAGGATTGGTTTTGACAAATTAGTACTCATCTGCTCCTTTGGTTATGTCTGTATGGCTGACAATGTCAGAGCTTCAATTAAAACAGCTTCAGAATGATTTTCCAGAGCAGTTAAGTATTCTGTTGAGGTTTAGACAAGAGTCCTGCAACACAGTGGCAACCTTCTGGAAATTAATGCAACAATAAAGTGCCAAAAAACTACAGCTTGTTGATTGGCCACTCGAGGCTGGCTCCAAAAGTGAGTCAATCCCCATAGACCCCAATGAAAAAATGCCCAACTTCACAGCAGTAATGACATGTTTACAGTCTGGTACAAAATGAAAAGTCCAGTAAACTGTACAAAAATCACCCATTTAAATTATACTAAGGCTTAATGTTATGCATAATAATTACCGGTACATTAGGAACTACACTTAACTGATGTAAGGTGTTTTAAAAAAGTACATATGGTATTAAATTCTGCACCATACATTAGCATTAGGTCATGGCACCTTCGCTAATGTGCTAATGGAATTCTCTGTGGTGAGCTAAACTGCGGGGCTTAACGCCCAAAGCCTGCACTTTTGTAATGGGAAGACCAAACACTGGATGCTACTCTGTGCAGCACAGGTCCTGAATGGGGGTGAGATGCTAATATTAGCTCATGCTCACATCAGCTGAGTCATCTCCTCTGTGTCCTTGGCTTATTAACTGATTTAAGACTGATTAGATCAGTCTTGCACGATCGTGCGCTGGCACACATACACACATCCACACCAAATTTGAATATCAAAATGGAATTGCTTGACCAGTGAAAACTAGATTAATTCAAACTGTTTGCATCAAGGTGTGGGTCAAAGTGATGACTGTGCATATTCTTAATGCACCTTGCAGCATTTAAAGCCATTTATGACATTATCCAAAGCTCATGTTATGCAAACACATTTTGCAAGTCAAAGCCACTTATGTTGAGAATACTTGATGCTCCGTTTTTCTCCTTTGCCTTGATTTGACTTCATGAGATCATCAGCATAGGTATTGATTTTGCACTCCATTTAGTTGAGTTTTAGTGGGCTAAAATGTGTGTGCCTCTTCCATAATAACATGCCACAGTAACAGAATAATGATGTTGAGCTCTGTTGCTACTCTACTGTAATGTGCATGCCATGTGCTTTTCATCACGGGCTACATTTGCCTCAGATATGTTAATAGCACTTTGGTAAGAGATTAAAAGAATATGTTTTTCTTTCTGCATGGACATAATTTTCACCCTCTTACCAAAGTGCTGTTATTTCAGCCCTCTACCTGTTAAAGTGTCTCTTCATCTAGCTTTGTCAAGGTTATGCAAACAAATTGGCCGTTGCTCTGCTCCCCAACAAATGCCACAAATAGCTTCTCTTCTCTCTAGTCTCCAGGAACTGTCAAGAGATTGCACTGTTGCTACCAGGTCAAATCTCCTGACAGCCTAACAGCATGGTGGGTGATGTAAGTTTGGCCTAGAAACCTCCCACATCCTTATTCTTCCTTTGAAAAATCATTTCTATTATGTCATTGTTGTGGTTGATGTGAGAACCCACTGCACTCCTGTTTCTTCCTATTTGAATGTGCTGCTCAGTTCTACTGTGAGCTATTTGATCAGCTCAGAACACTGTGTTACACTTTCAGATAGTTGTTCTGGTAAACAAGATAACATTGTCTTGCTGTCTGTTAGAGTTTGAAAGTGGAGTGTCAATTTCACTCTACTTTTTATCTTAGATGTGAGGTAGCACTCACAGTATTCAGCCAATGTAAAATGTGTAGATTTCTGTGTGCTCATGCAAAGAATTACTTGTTTCTACCTCTCTTTATGTGTGTGTGTCTGTGACAGTTTTCTCTCAAGATGTTAATTCCTCTCCTCCCTGTTGTTGTCATGCTAACAGCAGCAGTGTCTGCACCAGGGAGACGAAGACATATTGGTGTTAATGAAAAGCCCTCCTAAACTCTCCTCCCCGCATGAATGTTTAAACATGCTTGTCATAACATTCATTCGCTCACACATGACAGCTAGCATCTGCAGCTGCCTTGCTCGCCCTCAATATTTTATCATACCATCTCCCCTAACCCCAGACTAGCACAATGGCTGTGTGTTAGCAAACGGAATTATAATGACTCAAAACAGGCCGTGTTCAGACTCACTGCCAGCACAGGCCATACATAATGTATTCAGTGACACCACAGGCCTCATAATGGTACAATTAGTCAGTCTTAAATATGAAAGAAAGAGAGAGAGGCCAAATGAAGGAAATGTGGTGATACATAGAGAGAGAGAAAAAAGACAGAGAAACAAAGATGTAAGAAAGAAAGGCAGAACAGAAAACTAAGGGAAACGTGTATAACGAATTAGAAAAAAGAACAATGAACCACAAAGAGAGAGAGAGAGAGACAGGTCCTCATGTCCATATACAGTTTGCAATTCAGAGGTCCCATAACACTGCAGGTCAGCAGTTGTGACCTTGGTGGTTTTGACAGAAGTGGTTCACCATGGTAACGGTTGGTCGGCAACCCCTCAGAACACCCCCGTGCCCCTCATCACTCCCCAACCTTCCTTACTGCCTCTCTGCCAATTTCATTGGACGCACAATTGAAATGTCATGCCTCAGCAACATACACACACACACACAAACACACACACACACACACACACCAGATCAACCAGACTGAAACAGTGGTATGAAGAGACAGGGCGTGTTGTACAAGTCCAAGTGAGAGAAACCAGAGACAAAAGTAACACACAAGAAGGGGTTGAAGGTTTTAGTTTGGCTTTATATATCACTGTAGTATTTCATAAAGCAGCAAAACAGTGTCCTGATATGTGCGTGTTTATCTAAAATCATAGTTACAGGGTTAACATTGTGTGGTGGACGAGGGGACCTAGGCACAGAGCATCAAAGCAGAGAGGCCTGCCATAGCCGCTGAATACAGAATCAAATGAATATTAATGCGGAACCAATTACCTCAGGGAAATGTTGTCTGTAGGTTAGCTTTTCTAACACACGTGTCTCACCTTTAGCAAAGTGGAAACAGTGGGGGGGAAGCCTGGAGGGTGGACAGCACTGATGTATTCGTTTTCCTCCTAACAAGCTTGTCTACCCCTTCTAAAATAGAATTGTCCAGCACACAGCTCCTCGGCTCCCCTCTTCCCATTTCACCTAGATGTAAACTGCAATGTCTGAAAAAAATGAATTATGGAGAGAATAAATTATCCAATTGTTAAACCACGCCTATGGCTCAGAGGGAGTTAATATTAGCACCATGTCTGACGTTTTCTTTTTAAGATTTAAAAAGCAGCAAAGATATAATTTATAACTGTCTAATATTTATATACATATGTTTATCCAGCTGGTTTGATAGTGTTTTTAACATTACTACCTGGGGGAATTCTACAAACATATTTTTTTTGAATTTTTGGTTCTTTTTAACTTTGTACTTTATCCAGGTGAATTATTATAGTATTTGAATATCTAGATGTTAAGTCACCAGAGGAAAAGTTAATTCTGCTCCTGGGGTAAAAACCTCCTGAACAACAAACACTGAACAAATGCCAAAGGCTAACTTTAATGACCGCATTATAAACTCTGGAAGGTCCAGGTATATCCAGTTTTCTCTTCATACGCTCCAATGAGACCCACCCCACCCAAAACCATAAACACTTATTTTTCAATTGACTTTTGAATGCACAAACTGATGGAGCTGATGGGATTACATTTCACAAAAACTATATCCTGTACAGTGTCATGTGACAAATAGATTTATTGATTCTTTTTCAGATTGATTGCCCCTTCTTTGTGGACCACTGGCATCAGAAAATAACATATTGCATGTATAAATAACATAACATTTGAACATGATATTTGCCAAAAAACAAAGATGAGCTTTTAAAGAGCCATATTTTATTTTGTACAGATTTCCCTGTGTGCAGCAGTTTTGAGACTGACATGTATGCTATCTTGTGTGAGCAGCTTAGCACAGATCTTTGCAGGTCTCTTGCTGCTGCTGATCTGCATAAGTGACTGTGGCACACTTAAAGCTGCTGGCTCCTTAAAGCCCCTTCTAAATCAGTGTTAAAGCCTTGATAATAGACCCCACTGGCCAATTGATTGGCCTTCATATGTTTACAGCTCACTTTAATTGCCTCAAAAATACCATTTATCAACCATGTGTGTCCATGTAGGCATGCATGTGTGTGTGCAAGCGTGCCTGTCCATCGACAAAGAGGCCTATTGATTTATCAGCATCTGGATTTGTCCCGTTCACCGTACATAAAACCCCTGCGTATGTGCTGTTCAAAATGGGAAATGGCCCCATCGATTCCCTTAAGTTGGAGCCCAAATGCTAAAGATTTTTGGATAAGCTTTCTCATTATTTAAGCTGAAATCAATAGGGGAGAGCATGGGTCTAATGAATGAACGGGCCACAGATCAGATGGGGTGTGCTCATCCCTGGCCTGTCCTGGTCGATCTGTGTGGGTGCGTGTGAGTCTGTGTCTGTGTGCAAGAGAAGAAGAGAGAGAGAAAAAGAGAGAAACAACCTGACTATTTGTACATCACGAACCTTTTTCCTTTGGCACTCAAAAAAAAGAAAAAAAAAAAATCACACTGGAGGTCCATCTGTGTTTTTGTTTCTTTCTGTTGACACATTGTTCTTTCATTAACTTCCTTTTGTTCCTTGTCTCTTTTTGAACCTCGGGTACCTGAAATGTGACAAGCATACAGTATATCAAATTCAGCATCAGTGGACAGTTTTTCTTTTCATTATTATTATTATTATCTGTGTTATTTTTTAGCTGTTTTCACACACTTTGTCTCTCCGTAGTTGACGGTCAGCAGGAAGCAGTTGGAGCGACAAAACAGGGAGCTGTCAGAGTCTCAGCAGAAGGAGGAGGCGCTTCTCTCTGAGGTATGGAAACACAAGAAAAAAAGATTCACTGCATTCATGTGTGTCCATCTCCTTGCATTCATCTAGTTGTGGTTTCCCAGCTCACTATTCACCTGATATCACAACCTGAAAGAAATTATAAATGCAATGAAAATTCATCTAAGAAGGCCCAAAGGCAGGGAAAAAGTATTAAACATATACAAAAAAAATGTATACAACAGAAATATCAACGAGAGGGGATCATGTAAAAGGACCCAGGAGTGAGGATTTGAAAAAATAAATAGCTCTCATACTCAACACCTACGAATAAAAATCTAGATAAAACATAAATCTGCCTGAAAATATAATATACAGTGCGGCTGTGTGGCTATGTGTCAGCCAGTGAAACCAAAAAATTCAGCCAGACACACACACACACACACACACACACACACACACACACACACA